>CM024757.1:58588435-58740467 GCA_014218235.1 Colocasia esculenta | reverse complement strand
AGAAATAACATAAAGAGAGAGAAGAGAGATGAGAGAAAACAGAAGAGAGAGAGAAGAGAGAGAGAGCCTACGTGAGGAGAGGGAGAGAGAGGATAGAGGGAGAGGAGAGAGAGAGGCGCGCGAGAGAGAGAGGAGAGAGAGAGAGAGAGAGGCGCGCGAGAGAGAGAGGAGAGAGAGCGGTGAGAAGAGAAGGAGAGAGAGAAAAGAGAGAGAGGAGAGAGGAGGAGAGAGACGTGAGAGAGAGGAGAGAGGAGGAGAAAGGTGAGAGAGAGAGGAGAGGAGAGAGACGAGAGAGAGAGGCGCCGCGGCGTCTCTACGTGCATGCATGCACGTAGAGGGCGAGGGGCGGCGGGCGTGCGGGGCGCGGGCGCGCGGCCAGGCGGGCGAGCGGGCTGAGGCGCGCGCGGGGCAGCAGCAGGGCGCGGCGTGCGGGGTGTGCGGCAGGGCTGGCGGGCGGGGGCGCGGGCGGGCTAGGCCTGGCGGGCGGGCCCAGGCGCGGGGCGGACGCGGCCAGGCAGGCGGGGCCAGGCGCGGGCTGCTGCTTCTGCTGTGCTGCGGCTGCTCTGAGAGAAGAGAGACCGGGGGAGAGGAAGAAGAAGAGAGGAGAAGAGAAAGAGAGGAAGGAGGGGATCGGAGGAAAGAGGGAGAGAGAGAAAGTGAGAGGGGGAATAAGTTGTGTGCGGGTGAGAGAGATGGGTTTTTTAAATAGATGAGAGGAGAGAGATTTTAAAATAGGGAGAGAATATTTTAAAAATAGAAACAAGAGAGAGAAAGAAGAAGGAAGGTGGCTAGGGTTTTGCAACTTTTTGTATAAGCCAGATTTGCCCTTGTTGGATTGCTTGATTCATTGGCCCGTTAAGCACTTCATAAAATGGCCCATTAACCTGCAAATACAACACATGATTGAATTTAATCAATTAACGTTCATGATAATAGAAATCATATGAATTTATCAAGTATTAGTCATCAAAATGACATGATTATTCATGATAATTGTGATATTATCACATCCCCCAACTTACTCATTGCTAGTCCCTTAGCAATGCACATAAGTAAATAATTGGGACAAACAAGAGTTCAAAACATCATACTTCATGACAAGAAAGTAAGAATGAGAATGCTTGGTCATAAGTATTTCAAGTTCCAATCGAGAGTGTTAAAGGCAAATATGTCAGTTCATGTCATTAGACAGTTCCTCAAAATACACACAAAATTTCATGACTTTTTGTACAATGTTTGAGCATTAATAAGGGGATGCATGGGCTTTTACTTATCACTGAGGGATGGTATCAACTCTACACTCCTTAAATTCGATCCTCGAATTACAGGTAGCTTTCACTCTGCCTAATTCTTTTTTTTTATGCTCTTTTTTTTTCATTTACATGGTGCTGCACTTCCCTTCACTGTTTGACGCGAGCCTCAACTCTTACCTTAGGAGCCACAGGCCGGTTACTAAGATCAGTGGCATTTTCCATGTTTTTTTTTTTTTTCACTACTACACACATTTTCACATTTATTTGTAGGCAGGTAGCTTTTTCCCCACGATTGGTCATCAATAGGAATGTAAAATATCAATCAATCAACCTGAATGTTCGGTAAAACTCTCATCATCCATTTGAATAGCTCCTAACAATACTTTACTATGTTCATGAAATTTCAAATGTATTCTGAGGAAGATGCTAAAAACATAACTAGTTAACTTACCCCTTCAACTCACCACCTTCACAAGAATATACTATGAGTCAAGCTGGAAAATAAAAATTTCTTGCATGAAATATGAAGCATGAAGCACAATGTTAGGGACAAAAATTTGAAATACAATTTGTCTCTCCCCCAACTTAAATGACATTGTCCTCAATGGCATAAAAATAATGAAAATAGAATAAAACCAATGTAAGTTAAGAAAGGAGAGATGCAACCTGATGATCACATGCGAGTGGTTGCACACTAGTTTCATCAAGGGATAGTGGCCAACAAACACCTAAGACAAAATAAAAACAAAATCAATAGAAATCAATTTTCCTAAAAATATTGGGTTGCCTCCCAACAAGCGCTAAGTTTAATGTCTTCAGCCAGACACATGGGGGTAACATGGTCACGTAACACCCCCAATCAATTGACGCCAAATTGTTTCTTTGTAAGGCATCACCAGCCATGGTGGGTCAAGTGGTCCACACATACCTTGCAGATCAGTAAGTGATAGAGAAATTAAGGCACTCAAGATCATATCTTCAATTAAGAAATTTTCATTTGCACACCTAAGATCTTTATATGTGTTGAACACATCAATGCGGACTTGATTATTTTCACCATTTTCACCCACAACTTCCATTTTACCAAAGTCAGGGAGGGGTAAAAGATCCACATCCTCCCCTAAATCAAGAGATGCTGAATCCGATATAATTTCAGACACAATCTCCAACTCCTCTCTTAACCATGAAGAATTGTTGACAACTTCACTCAATCCCATCTCTACACCCACCTTTTCTTCATCCCTCACTTGGGTTACGGTCACCTCAAACTGAGGAAGGGAAAATAGTGGAATTTGATCATCATCTGACTTATCCACTTCCTTTTCTTCTCCCCCCAACTTAAGATTAACACTCTCAACACATCCCATCTGAAAAGTAGAATTGGGCTTGAGTTGCTCTGGTTGCTCCTGGCTGATGTTGGTTCTAACATCCCATTGATATGAATCCTCAATACCCCCCAAACTATTTTGGCGAACAATGATATGAGTGTCTTCGGGTTGGAGAATCTCAAGTTGGCCACATGGGCTTGCATGGTGGTCAAATCCCAGTGAATGATTTTCAGAGATTGCATTAGAGTAACTAGACAATTGGCCCAATTTTATTTCCACTTGCAGGGTGGCTTTAGCAAGCTGGCTTAGTTGGGTTGTCATCTTGGAAATGGATTGATTTTGAGTCAGGATTATCTGTTCCATTTGATCAAGCATTTCCTTTTGGAGATTGGTTGGGGCAGGAGATGTGTAGGTGGACTGGGAATCAAGCTGGGATGAATAGAAATTTGGGGAATCCTCAGACTGATGGTAAGGTGACTGGGAGTGTAATGGTTGTCCTCCACATTGGATTTGATGAGAAGAATTGTTGAAATGTGAAGTCCAATTCTGAGAATTTTGAATAGGAGGGCTTTGGACTTGGGCTAGAATAGGTTGATCTTGAAGTGTCAAATGTGGCATTACTTCCCCAAGTTGTTGGAAAGTTGTGCCATCTGGAGCATCTGATAAACGCACAGGCAAATTAGTACCATAAAACCCTTGATCAAACCACGATATGATTTCACTACCTAGAAAGGGTCCTTGAACCTCTCCTTGTGGATCTTGGTAAAACAAACTCAAATTTTCAGGAGAGACACCCAGTTCAACTTTTGGATAGGGAGTAGGTGTGGAAAACTCTTGTGGAGTTGGGGCTTGATCATGGTTGACAGATGGCCATTGGCTAGGAATGCAATACTCATTATCATAATGAGCATGGTCAACCCACTTGGTACTATGGGCCTGAGAGGGTGGAGATGATGTGTGAAGTGGGTTAACATATTTCCTCAGTCCTGAATCAAGTATGTGATTTGTAATTGGGTGACCATGAAGATGATGGACTTGAGTCCACTTGGAACCATTGGCCTGGTAAGTAGGGTTGGATGAATAAGGTAGGTTAGGTTGAGAGTGAATGCCATAATGGGCTGAACCAATTTGCCCAATTGATGTGCCAATTTTATAACCATTATTAGCAACCCACATAAATCTTTTTTTTATTTTATTTTTTTATTTTTTGTTTTAAAATATTTGATTTTTTTTATTTTCAAATAAGTTAGCAAACAATTACTCCTATGACATCTAAGGTTCCCTAGGACATAAACATATGATTTCTCACTAATCAACTAAGGCCTAGCTCAAATCCACTCTCAAGCCCGTTAACTGGCCAGGTAAGAGGTGGGAAAGTGGGAGGTTCCCCCTGCTCTCGCAGGGACCTAATTAAATAACCACTTGTCCACTTAGGCGTTTGCCTATGAACCTCTAGCCTTAGACACCAGCCTCCAAACTTGATAGTGGGCCCAAGTGGGCCTAAGTCTCAAAGCGAACCCTAGGTCAAGTTTCTACTTTCTTTTATTGGGCTTGGGAATGCAAAAGATGCAGGAAGTTGTGGTTTGTGGGCTAAGGAAGGGTGATCAAATCCCCACCTTATCTTGTTAAGGAAACTACCCTTAAAATATTTTAGAAATGATGTGCACACCACAAAATCAAGCAAGGGGTTCTATGCAAGCATGGCAATGCATGATCATGCTTTTAAAGAAATTGAGATTCTCACCTTGCCTCCCGCAATCTTCGACAAGAAAGGAAACTTTCAAACAAAAGAAACTACCTAAACATGGAAATCTAAATGATGCATGTCCTAAAGATGGAAGGTTTCTATTCTTGACATGACATCTTTGATTGGATTCACGTGATTGATTTTTTTTAGATTTTTGATTTTGTAATTGTCTAAACATGGCAACTAAGAAAAGGAAACTCAATCAAGAGGGTTTTAATGGTACTTACCTTCAACGCAATCCCTCGTTCTTTTGGAAATGAAAACAAATGGAAAGAGTGAGAGAAGGAAACTCACCTCACTTACCCATTTTTCTTTATTTTTCATGCAATTTTCGGATTTTTTTTTCACTTTTTATTTGATACCTACAAAAAGAAAGAAAATGTTAGCCTGAATATATACAAAAAACACCAAAATTATCAAAACTAAAAATCTAATTCCCCGGCAACGGCGCCAAAAATTGATAGCCCACGAATGCGTCGTTAAACACGTGACTAACAATCTCAAATATCGGCCTACACTAAATTTTGAACAATAGTTAAGTGGTGAGAGCCGAGTCGAATCCACGGAGAACTAGATTTTAGAGTTGAAAACCTTGGGTTTTTAGTTAAGAAAATAATGTGGTGATATTAAAACTAAGTTGCAAAAATAAATAAGAATAAACTAAGTTGCACAAAATAAACCTAAACTAAAGAGAGTGGTTGAGAGAGAGATAAATGCAAGAGAAAATAATCATTTAACACACTTACTAATCCAAATTAAACCAACTGTTAAAGAAACATGATAGAGAGATGGACAGAATAGAGAGAATGGAGGAATAATAACAAACCAGATAGAGAAGAGAGAGAGAGAGAAGAGAGAGAGGAGAGAGGCGAGAGAGGAGAGAGGAGAGAGAGAGAGAAGAGAGAGAGGAGAGAGAGCGCAGTGAGAGAGAAGAGAAGAGAGAGAAAAGAGAGAGGAGAGAGAGGAGAAGAGAGAGAGAGAAGAGAGGAGGAGAGAGGCGAGAGAGAGGAGAGAGAAGAGAGAAGAGAGAGGGAAGAGAGAGCGCGTGAGAGAGAAGAGAAGAGAGAAAAGAGAGGAGAGAGGAGGAGAGAGACGTGAGAGAGAGAGAGAGGAGGAGAAAGTGAGAGAGAAGGAGAGGAGAGAGACGAGAGAGAGAGGCGCCGCGGCGTCTCTACGTGCATGCATGCACGTAGAGGGCGAGGGGCGCGGGCGTGCGGGGCGCTGGCGCGCGCGGCCAGGCGGGCGAGCGGGCTGAGGCGCGGCGCGGGGCAGCAGCAGGGCGCGCGGGCGCGTGCGGGGTGCGCGGCAGGGCTGGCGGGCCGGGGGCGCGGGCGGGCTAGGCCTGGCGGGCGGCCCAGGCGCGGGCGGACGCGGCCAGGCAGGCGGGGCCAGGCGCGGGCTGCTGCTTCTGCTGTGCTGCGGCTTGCTCTGAGAGGAAGAGAGACCGGGGGAGAGGAAGAAGAGAAGGAAGAGAGAAAGAGAGGAAGGAGGGGATCGGAGGAAAGAGGGAGAGAGAGAAAGTGAGAGGGGAATAAGTTGTGTGCGGGTGAGAGAGATGGGGTTTTTTAAAATAGATGAGAGGAGAGAGATTTTAAAATAGGGAGAGAATATTTAAAAATAGAAACAAGAGAGAGAAAGAAGAAGGAAGGTGGCTAGGGTTTGCAACTTTTTGTATAAGCCAGATTTGCCCTTGTTGGATTGCTTGATCATTGGCCCGTTAAGCCCTTCATAAATGGCCCATTAACCTGCAAATACAACACATGATTGAATTTAATCATTAACTTCATGATAAGAAATCATATGAATTATCAAGTATTAGTCATCAAATGACATGATTATTCATGATAATTGTGATATTATCACGTGCATGGATATGCATGGGTTGTCACGATGGCCAAAGGGGCGCGACCTGGATAACGCGACACCAAGACCCGTCGCGTTAAGGAAATTTGATTATTCTTGGATTATTGGTCAATTATTTGGAGGAATAATCAACAATGAGACATATGGACTCTTAAAAGGATAATTGGATGGGATGATGTGAAAATTGGGCTTTTAATGGGCTCACAACATGGCTAAGAGATGGGCTCAAGGTGATTGACCAACTTGGGGCTCATTAAGAGAACAAGAAATATGGTTCAACTTATAGGCCAGAATCGGGTGTCTACAGCGGGGGTTTAATGATCAGGGTGTTCGACATGCATCCAACGTAGGACTCTTAAGATTTAATCTAAGACAATCAATCAATCACAATACTATATTCTCTCGGTTGACAAGAAGATCGACCAATTGTTACATGCTATCGCAACTAGTGCACATTTATGCAACGTTACACGCTATCTCGTTATATGGCCAATCCTTTATCATGCTACTTTTGCAATATTCTTTTTAATGGATTATCATTCTCTTGCTATCATGTGATATTAATCTCTTGACTATACTTAATCATTTTCTCTAGTTATCCTGCTTTACAAGACATTAATCACTTAAAGCATGCCTATTTACACGAGATAATACTGAGCGTTGTCGCTCACCCTGCGCTATTTTGTTATATGTGTTTCAGGTAAGTCAGATGATGATGTTACCAACACCAACGGGAATGGACTGGAGTCTTGAGCGATCTGGAATCATAGCAATGGAATGACCTTAGTATCATGGAGTCTAGTTAGATATTTGCTTAATTATCCTTTCCAATGTAATGATGTTATTGAGCCCTATGTTTTGGTTCAGAATTAGTGGTTGTAATAGTTTAGGTGATTTATCAATAGAATGAGGAGTTTATTGCAATTATTGTTCATTAGCTGCTCTAATTTTTTTTGCGACTGTATGCGCAATTTACGTTACCATATACTCTGCTCACGTCCCCTCGATTTATTCCGCTGCTAAATTGACGGGGCGTGACACCACGTCTCTTGTGTATCGACCTGCATTTCATCTCCTTAGTGTAGGGCTTCTTAATTTCTTGGTGGAGCAACAGATCTGAAACACCATTCATATATCTTTTCCCCCTTGCTGTCGAAGCCTTATTACCTCTCTATCCACACCTACCTTCGACTTCCCATGCCCTCTTCAGTGGTACGTATTTGTGGCACGTCGGTCGCTTACTTCACAACCCCGTCGTATTCTTTTGGAGCTATAGTGGTGTTCATCCATATGGATCATCTCATATTCATGTTCAGAGTCCTGCAAGCTTGGACCATCATCAACCCTCTTCATGTGGGGGGATATCATGCAGGGGCTCCTTTTCTCTCTAGTTGTTTCTACCATAGATGGAACCATGTTAAATTAGAGGACCAAGTTTTCACTATTACAAGAAGATTGAAGAACTCTCAAGTTCAATTCGACACGACAATATATTGTTGGTGATGAAATCTTCTTTTTGATTGTCCTATAATTTGATCAACTTTGTTGATCTCTGATTTATGGATCTTAGCAGTTGGGGTTGGAATTTGAATACCATGTATGGGTTTGTTTCATCTTTTGTGTTGCTTCGTACTTATTTGAATGAATGAATAACAAGTTGCTTCTTTTTCAAAAAAGAAAGGTGAGAGGTGATATAGATAAACAAACAGGAGCAGGTGCAACAGAGAGATGCTATGGACCATTGTCTTTATGACCCCGACCAATCTACTTCATCGTCAAGAGGTCCTATAAAATGTCGCACGTGGGAAAGAAAGTAATACAACAATTAGCTTCCCTTATTGAAATCGTATTACTCATACTGAGAAGTTGAACAAGTTGGGCATATTGCTCTGCGATAAGGAATGGAATAGGGATGCTTGATGTTGTTGGTTGGTGAAGTTTTCTACTACATCTTGTTAGAAATGTGATAATGTGCGATGACAATGGGAGCAATGTTTGGCATTAAGCTTGACACATTATGCTTGTGTGTGACCGAGACATTGCAATGAGTACATCGCTCTTGATCCCTGGGTTCTTGGTCTGGTAGTCAGCCCTTAGCAGAAGGATTTCCAACATGAAGCTGTATGTGTTTAGTAAACATAGCATAAGCTTCTATTGTCGAAGGTGCTTGTAGCAGATTGTAGTGGCCTTAGATACTTATGCACGAAAAGGCTCCGTATCCAGATCCGCCTCCTGTGAAGAAATCAAAGTCTCACTAGGGATAACACACATGTGTCTAGTAAGAATATAAAAGACAACCATAGGATCACTGGGCTAAGTCAATTATTAACCAGAAAATAAACAAAATGTACTGAAGGTCAAGTAACCATCACTGTAAATGAAAGTAACCATTGCAATTGTGAAAAACCTGAGTCAGAAAGGCATGACACCGCCACTCCGATCACAATTACTGGGTAGCTAATCCCAAACTTGATCCAGACAAAGAAGCCACAAGAAATATCTCTCAATATTGTAGCCACGGACAAAAGATCCAATTGCGGCTCTACCTCAACAAGTACAAAAAACTGCGGAGACCAACTAATTCTACTTGTAGCTTGGCCGGACTACAAACCCACACATAACACACCTCTAGGATTTTGGGGCTCGTAGAGTGAGGCAAGTGAGAACAAGGGAGTAGTTAGGAGTAAGGGTGTTCACTATTCGGTTCAAACCCAAAAACCAAACCGAACCGATAGTTCAGTTAGATTTGGTTCGGGTTGAGAGGCCCCTCAGTTTGGTTCGATTTCTCATTGTGAAACTGAGATAAGTTGAACATATAGAAAAATAAATAACAACATATCATATTATAGCAAGTTCTGTAGCGTAGTTGGTCAGTGAACTGAAAGTTATATGGGATGTGGTGGGTTCAATTCTCACAAGTGCTTTAAAAACCTCCTTTTATTGTTTTTCGGTTCAAATCGAACCTGTTTGATAAAATTTCAGTTTGATTTTGGTTTGGCAAAAAAATGGGCCAAACCAAACCAACCAGACCCATGAACACCCCTAGTTGGGAGTCAGTACATTTACTGGTGTCTGTGCCTTACATGTGACCTAACTGAAAACCAACCACACCACAAGTCGTTGCCATACTATCATCTTTCCCTCAGCCGGACTTACAACTCGACAAACGAATGAGGATGTCCAGGAAGACGACATAGACCTCTACAGTACACACAATACTGGGACAAACTCTGAGCACTAATGTGCTTGGCTCATAGAGAACCTGAGGTACCCGACTAAAGAGGCATTTCAGATAAGCACCGGATTACCGAAATCGCGGTAAACCACATTTATATTATCAAATCTTTAAAAAAATGCCAAAAATCACTATTCTCACTATCACAATACAACATAATCATCGGGCACACAAGTTGGGGCACTGTTGACTCAAAGGTTAACCCCCACCCTTAGAAAGAAACTTGGTACACAGAAAGCTAGAACTCGCCACAAACCCCTGACGTGACACTAACGCACCACGAATGGGAACCACGTTAGCAAACACTAACACATTCGCCAACTCGGATGCCTTACAAGACGTCCAACCGATGTGACAAGATCTTAGATAGATCACCCAACCTGAGGGTCTCACACAGAGCACCCCAAGAATGGCCACATAGACCCAAACCATTGACTGAAAACATCTTAAACCATAGAACATGTATAAAGCCGATCATTCCATTATCTAAACCTCATTTCAAACCATTACATTCTCTCACATGAAACTCATTTGATTATTCTCAATGAAACACACTTTAATAAACAAATACATTTATCTAATGAAATAACACTAGAAACTAGGACCAATACATTTATCTAATGAAATAATGCTAGAAACTAGGACCCCATTGGGTCCACACTGCGACCTAGAGACCTAATGGTCTCAGAAACCAAAATGTGTTTGGGTAAATGATCGTGTTAAGAATGAGATGCCTTGATATGCCACATTTTGGATGAGAACGCGTCGGGGACAACGATCATGATAAGAACACGGCCACTCTGTCCGTCGCATTCTTAGACAGAACGCCTAGCTCTCGGGTTCCACAAAAACCCCAAGAAACTCCATTTTCACAACCATCAATCTGTTGTAATCAATTATCTCGAAAAGAAACCACCCACAAGCTACTAAACATTCATTTACATGCTTTAAACCACATAAACTATGCAATGAAGTGAAAGAATTCCTCTACCAACATGAAGAACAAAGCTAGATCGGAGTTTCCATGCTGCAAATGTTTTCCTTGCATGGAAACCGTGCAAATCACCAGCCCCAGGGCCGAAATCGGAAAAACCTCCCTCTGGGAGCTTCCCTTAGCCGAGCATGGTTGTTTTCCCTATTTGGCCAACGAACAACAACTTAAAACATCGAAAATCAGAATGCGACAAAGTTTGGCATCGCATTTAGAACGCGACCTATTGAGCCGTCATGTTCATGAACGCAACACGATGCAGCAGCCCAGCACGCTCCACGCATCACAGGTGCAGACGAAGAACCAAAATAGACATTGCTAAGATTGCGACATAGGTGAAGGCCGCATTATGAATGCGTCGCCCACCCCCTTTGCGTTCTCAAACAGAGAATCTGAGTGCTATGTGGGTCAATATTTTCAACCCACAACACCCACACAACATACTAAAGTCCAAAACATAACTCTATGGCCACCCATTGGCCTAATAATCAAATAAGATTTACTAAACTAGAATCGGATGACCACGACGTTACATAGATGTTGCGACTTATCTCTTGAAGGATGAAGGAATATGCCCGGCAAATCGAGGGAAGGGGGGTCTATGAGGTGTATTTGTCTATGTGCTCCTCAGTAGCCATCATTTAATCCCATGAGAAAATGCATGAGATATATGTTTGCATTGCTGAATAATAATGTTGTTAATGGATGGATCAAATTGGGTGAGTTCATCCCATAAGCCTTTGACGGTGTTATAGTTTTTGATGACAAGATCTTTGCCCTATTGAAGAGTCGCTAAAGATCACTTGAGCCTATAGATCCATGGACCGATTGAAGGAGAAAAACGATCCTTTTGATCAGCCCAAATGCTAGATGTTGTGTCCCTATATAGAACCGAGGGGACAATGGTTTGAGTTTAATATCCATGAAAGGACCATGTTGTTGACACAGTGCTAGAGCTATAAATGGGATTGTCAACAGCTGGTTCTATGATGCTTCCATTGACAATGCCATCTTGTTCTTAGCAGACAGTGCCATAGTCATGGCCCGCTACCATGGAACGTAGTTATATCCTATGAGAAGCGCTGAGACAAGGACCACACCAAGATTATCACATGGGTGGGGAAAATAGTTAAAGGCTCTCCATCCCTTCCATATTGATAGCTTGATCTAGAGCAACATTAGCCTTTGATGTATCAACAACAGTAGCTGTTGTTTCCATTGATGTAGTAGCATCATGAGGATCAACAACAATAATGCATGAGGCTCTACCATAGTGACAAGATGGGGGGACAGTTCTTTCTTTCTCTGACACCAAGATAAAAGGAAGAGTGGGTGAAGGAACAATGGGTGAAGGATGGCTCTGTGCATTCCATGAAGGGAATCATGGAGAGGGGCATCAAATGCGTAGAAGAACTGAGTTTAAAAACAAAACAATTCTCTTACACCTTGTTATCGGACTGAGATGATGTTCGAAACCTCATGCAATCCAATCAAGGGTGAGACATTCTCACCTAGGTGAGTTTGTAGATCCCCTGACGAGCAGAATCTAGCTCACTAGATTAAAAGAGCTCACGTGACCTCTCTCTAGTGGTGTCCACATAGCGGTGACCGGCGACAACGGCTCCTCCTCACGTCCGTGTCCCCTCTCCAATTGGACACGGCTCCTAGCAGCATGAAGCAGCATCAGCGAGCAAGCTATAGCAGCAGCAGCAGAAAGCCAATAGCAGTAGGTGAAGAGAACTTACGACTCTCTCTTCTCTCTCTTCTCACCTTAGAAGAGAGCAAGAGAGAGAGAGCAAGGAGGAGAGGAAGGGTGGTGGATATGAAGAGCTCAACTTGTATCTCTTCACAGATCTCCTCTCCTAAATAGAGGGCAATTTTCAAACCCTGGCACGGCATGCACGTCGTACGACCATCCATACCTATCTTGATGGAAAGACAAGATGTCACCAAGTAGTCTTGGAGACACAGGTTACTATCGTCAAGACAGTCTTGGTGACAGTCGATCTTGTTGCCAGACATCCTAGGGACAGTCGACTCTGTCGCTAGGGCCATCCTGGTATTGTCTATCTCGTCGCCAAGACCATCCTGGCGACAAAATGTCTTGTCTCCATCTAGGGTTAGAAAAGAGCCAATTGAATAACTCTCATCCAATTCTCTAGATCGTCATGTCATCCACATTTTGTGTGTGACTCTCTAAACCTAATACCGATGTAAAGTCGTGACTGTTCGGATCCATGTTTAATGGTTCTGGTGTGGTGCCCTTGGCCAATGTGGGGTCATTGGGCCCTGGTTGTGGTTCCCGGTTGTTGCGCGGGTGTTGTGAGCCTTAAGTTGTTGCCCATTTAGCCTGCTGATTTTCTGGTGAAGAAGGCGACGGAGTGGGTCATCGCGTTTCAAACGCGACGGCTACCCCCATTGCGATTCACCAAACCGCCTTTTCGTGGCGCGACGCATTGGCAACAGCAAGGTCTATCGCGTTTAATGTGTTTTAAACATGATGTCTGCCTCCGTCAAGATTTTGACTGTGCATTTAATGCCTAGTTTCTGGCCAGACAGAGTAGGGTTGGCTCTGTCCGGCGAGGAGAGAGCTACTATGGAGGATTACGGTGATTCTTGCATTTTCTGGCTTCCTGGTGGCTGGTCCAGTGCGGGATCTATGTGAGGAGGGCGTTCGGACCATGGGTAAGGCCAGCGATGTGGTGGTCTTCGCGTTTACTGGGCTCTTCAAGTTGGTAGGGAGACTTCCCTTGTGTTTTTGTTTTATTGGAATGGTTTGAAGTTTAGTAGAGCATGCTATGTTGGTGGGATATGGTTTGTTTATTATTTTAAAGATTTAAATTGTAGTATAGTTGATGTTTGGAGTGGTTTTCCGAAAGTAGAAGGGGGTCTGACGGTCTGCCTAAAAGGCGACGACTTGTCCGTTGCGTTTTGTTGTGAATGCGATGACTGGTTCCGTCGCGTTCTTAACACACCTGTGTGACTGCCCGTGTTCTTAGTGTGAACGCGTCGCTTTGCGTGGTCGTGTTTATGGTGTTTCAACCAACTGGTGTAAATGCGATGACAAGGTCTGTCGCAATTTACACTCTGACTGTCACGATTGGTCTGAAGGCGACGTATCGGGCTATCGCAATTACTTCGCGGCACTGGGCCTTATCGCGTTTTGCTTGGAATCACGACTGGTAAGGCCGTCGCGACTTGATAGGCGACCACTATGTCTGTTACATTTCACTTCCGAGGTGTGTGCTGTGTGTGGTGGTTGGGCAGTGAGGGTCATGTGTTGACCTAGCCCTGGTGTTCTGGTATGCTGTTAAGGTATTTATGTTATTTCAATGATAGTAAAGCATGTATAGAGATAATGGTTTGGTTTATGGTTGATTAGTGAATTATGTTGTTTATGTTATTCATGTCAAACATGTTAATTATGTTAATCATGGCGATTAGAGTAAGGTGTTAAGATAATGTGGTTTGTGTGTGTAGTGGTGTGTGGTTGCTATGGAGGTCATGTGATGACCAATGATAAGCAAATTTTAGTATTTATGATAACATGGTTTATGAGTAAAGGTTTTATGCATACGTTAAGTGTTCAACGATTTGTGTGTTAGCCGAGTGTGGTGGTACAATGCCTATTTCAGAATGGCTCTCTAGTCGGGTACCCTAGGTTCTTTGTGAGCTAGGCACATTGTGGTTTGTTGTGCTCGGGGTTTGTCCTGGTACTGTGTGTACCATCGAGGTCCGTGTCCTCTTCTTGGACACCCTCACTCCTGTGTTTGAGCTGTACGTTCGGATGAGGGAAAGACGGCAATGGGGTAGCGACTTGTGAGTTGTGGTTGTGTTCGGTCGCTTGTAGCGCGCTCATGGTTGGGGGACGGACACCAGTAGACATACTAGTCCCTAGCTAGTCCTATGTTTCCAGTGCCTCACTTCAGAGAGCTCGGGCCAGAATCCTTAAAGGTGCCAGGCGTGGGCCTACAGTTGTGTGGTCTGTAGGTGTGGTGTTGGTTGGTCTCCACGGTTTGTTTACTTTATTGTGTGGTTGAGGAGTGACAATTGGACCTTTCGTCCTAAACTGCGAGACTGAGAGGTAGTTCTTGTATTGTGTTGTCTGGGTTGGATACTGACGTCATGAACCAGTAGTTCATTCCCGTGTGGTGGCATCATTCCTTTTGACTTGTGCTTTGCCTGTGGTTGTGGCTAGTGAGTAGTGGCTCACCGGTTGTGATTTGTGTTCGATTGTTGTGTGTCGTGCTGGTGGCACAGTGGCACTTGTGGTTCAGTTGTGGCACCTTACGGTTTCAGGTACTTGTACCCTGTGTGGGTAGTTGTTTGTGGTGGCACGATGTGTGTGTGACAGTGTTTCAGGTGTTGTTGTGGAGCTGTGCTCCATGGAGGTCGTGTTGTGTGACCTTCCACTTGTCATGTTTGTACCCTTTATTGGGTAGTTCTTGGGTATGGTTGTTACCGTGAGATTGTGTGGTCGATTGACTCCTTGTAGTCAGTCCTGTTACCCTTTGTGGGTAGTTGGCCCGTATGGCCTTTGTTTTACTTGTTAGTTAATGTGGGGGACTGACTCCTCATTGTCGGTCTCGTTACCGTCTATAGTGGTTGGCCTATATGGCCCATGGCGTGGGGGTTTCAGTTGTTGTGGTGGACTGGTGTGTCTACACTAGTCCTGTTGCTTCTTTTATTTCTTGTAAGTCGTGGCAGTTAATGTGTTTATATTTAATGCAATTCAGTTATGTTTATGGTTAGCACGTTTTACTTCCGTAGTGCTTCAGTTAGTGCTGCCAGTGAGACCATTAGGGGTTGAGGACTTGGTTCCTTTTTTCAAATGTTGGTTTGTCGTTGTTTTGGGAGGTCCCTGCTGAGCCTGTGACTTGTTGAGGCTCACTCCCTTACATTTGCTTTCAGGGTTAGCCGTGAGTTTGGCGTGCGGTAGTGTTGTGGCAGACTTGTACCACCAGCAATTGAGTCGTAGTTGTAGTTGTGTGAGCTTTGGTCCCCTGGGGTTATGCCCCAGGTAGTTATACTTTTCTCTTGGACATGTAATAATGTATTGGGACAATGTAATTTAATGTGAATGAGTATAAATACATGTACTCTCTTGTATGTTATACTCTTGTGGTTGCCCTTTATATTCTTTCTGGACGTGTATGTGAGATATCCCTTGCGAGACTTCGGTCCGATGCGGGAGGCGGACTTGGATATGGAGCCTTATTGGGCATAAATATCTAGGGTCGCTACAATCGAGCTGGCCGTGAGTTATACCTGTTAGAACTTCTTCTGACTAAGTGAGTCATTATCTCCATAATGATTCACTCAACTCATCGGCTATGGTCGACCAAGATACTATGCCATAGTTCTCAAATAGTATGGGGGGATTAAATCCATTGGATATTTCTGCCCACAATACCATGTACCTTTAGTCCCTCATTCATCTAATATCCTAGAGACCTTATGTTAGTCATGGTACAGTTAGACCTATATGAAATCCATTTGAATCTTACTCATATCGGATTCTCCTGGAGAACTCCTTCTCTCTCAATTCAATTGACCCTGACTAGGGATTTGCCTAAGCAAGAACACACGAAATATTCCTCTCATAATATCGAGAATCGACGATCCTTTATTGACACACAATTGCCTTCGTAAGGTTGGCTATCATTTTCAATAATCGATTGTACTAGATTTGGAACTACCAGACTTATAAGTCCGGTATCCAAAATGGAGTACTCAAACAAGGCATCCTTGGCCTCTAAGTCTAAGGATCAGTTACACAACTGAGACCACAAAATCGTTGTTTGACAATCAGGTATCATCAACCATACAACATTTCGAGAGCGGATCATTCAGTGAACTCATTCTTCAATGAGCATCTATACTATACCCATAGTATCTCCACACAAGTAGCTATGAGATCAGTTGTCTCCATCATATGTATGGATATATAACACACTGGTCTATCCGGTTATCTTGATGTCCTTCTTGAGTAACCTATGACAACGAATATTTAGTACCTATGTTTAAAGAGAATTAGTTTCATTATGATTCTAATCCTCATTGCAAAGACCCATGGACATCACAATATATAAACATCATCCTATATATGTAATATAGAGTGAGAAAATGCCATTAATATTATTACCAAATGAGATTAGTAGAAGATTACAAGTGCCATCACTAATGTGAGTTGGCTTGCAAAGTTCTCATAACTTGCATTCCGAGTCACCATCATCCTATTGTATTTATAGAATGGAATACATAGAATATGTAACGTCGTGACCATTCGGATCGTGGTTTGAATGGTTTATGGGCTAATGTGTGGCCAACTGGTGGTGTTTGTGTGTTTAGCAGGTTCTTTGGGTGTTGTGTGCCGGATATCCGGGCCTAAAGTGCCCTCTGGTTCACTATCTGTGAACTCAACGGGGGTGTGCATCGCGTTATTAATGTGACAGACCCGGCTGTCACGTTCATGTTACCGTCGTTCGGGGTTGTTTGGCCACATGCTCGATGTGTGGCGTGTGCAGGGCGGCTACCTGGAAACATCATCAAGAAGGCGACAACCTAGGCCATCGCGTTCTTATCGCAACGGCCAAGTGCGTCACGTTCTTAATTATGAGGGGTTAAGAGCCATAGGTCGGCCAAACAGAGTAGAGGAAGCTATGTTTGGCCAGGTGAGGGTTTTGCTACCATATTTGAGGCGATTCGGATGTTTAGTACGTGGTTTGCATGCTCTCGATGCGAGGACGTTGCTCGGAGCGTGGGAAATACGGATTCATGGTTGTTCTTCGCGTACGTAGGGAGATTCTACTCAATTTCTCATTATGGATGCTATGTTTGTCGTGTTTGATCCATGGAATGAGTTTTGAATGATAGATGCAATGTTAGTGTAGCTGTTAGACTAGTTATAATCATTTTATGTGGGCATTTAAATGTGTTTTGTGGGGTTTCCATAGGTGGAACCCCTGGTTTTGGGGCTCTATCTATGAAGGTGACGGCCTCGGGTGTCACGTTCTGAATGCAACAGCCCGACCCATCATGCTCACATTCAGAATGAGCCGTATCAGGGGTTCGCGTTCTGAACGTGACAGTAGACCCAGTCGCCTTCTGGCTTCTGATGGCTGAAGCATGCTTCTGGTAACGCGAGTTTTATGTGGTGTTATTTTATGTGTTTAAGGTATGAAAGCGGTGCATTGGCACATGTCAAGATTAAAGGAAGTCATGTTTGCATGGTTTGCGCTTATGTGGCGAGTTGGGTAGTAAGACACCTTTCATAGTTACCCCTCGAGTCGGGTATCCTAGGTTCTCTGTGAGCCAGGCACGATAGTGCTCAGAGTTTGTCCCAGTACTGTGTGTACCATCAAGGTTTGTTCTGTCTTCCTGGAGACCCTCCCTCGTCTGTTAAGTTGTACGTCTGGCTGAGGGAAAGATGATAGCGAGGTAGCGACTTGTGGTGTGTTGGTTCTTAGTTCGGTCGCTTGTAACGTGCTCGTGGTTACGGGACGGACACTGGTAGACGTACTGGTCCTCATCTAGTCCTGTGTTCCACAGCCTCACTCCATGGGGTTTCGAAAATCTTAGAGGTGTGTCAGGTGTGGGTCTGCAGCGTGTGTCGCTATATGTATAGTGTTGGTTGGTCTCCACAACTTGTTGGCACTGTAGAGGTGGAGCGACAGCTGGACCCTTGGTCCGTGGCTATAAGACTGAGAGGTAGTCCTGTGTGGTTTGTCCGAGTTAATAGTTGGTGTCGTAAACCAGGTTTCATGACCTGAGTGTGGCGTTACTCTTCCTAGCTCATACACATAAGTGTGGTTTGCTGTTTATTTATTAATGTTTAAAGTATCTTGTTAATATAGAATTGTTTATTTAATTACAGTTGTAACACCATGCTTAAGTAGCTCTGTTAATTGTTTAATTTAGTTCTATACTCTTGCTTCTCGTGAGATTAGTGTTCTTTCGATTTTTGAGGGAGTTTCCCTACTGACCTAGTGACTTGTGAGGCTTACCCCTACTCCTTTTAGGTGAAGGAGAGCAGGAGAGTTCCCATCCCTTGTCTAGTTATGAGCTGCACCGTAGTGGAGTTGGGCCTGCACCACCAGTAGTGTAATTTTACTTTTTGTTGTACCTCAGGGTATGCCCCAGGCTGTTGTACTTTGTCTTTTGACTTTAGTTGGGAACTGGCTATGTAAACTTCATGTAAATATGCGTGAGATTGTATAATAAATGCTATCTTATGTGTGTTTAATTAGTTTCTTTTATGTTCTCATGGACTTGAGTTATGGTATCCCTTGTGAGGATTTGGCCTATTCGTAGGAGGTAGAGTCGTATCGGGCTTCGTTATTAAGTTAACAGGTCTGAACGACGAGGACCACTATAGTTGGTATCAAGTCAAGGTCCATGTGAACATAAAGGAACAGGGAGACTTACATAGTCTGATCTCTGCTATAGTCCACTATTGGTAGTAGACATTCCAGCAGGGTCGAGGCTTCAGGCTAGAGCCAGAGGAATCCTAGTAGAGTACAGCTAGACAACTCGTGATTCCTCTAGGTTATAGGTGTTATAATTGTGGTCAGCCAGAACATTTAATCAGGAATTGTCCTTATCTTAGGGAGTACATTTATGGTAGAGCAGCACCACAGCAACACCAACAAGTTCAACAGCCACCGACAGATTGAGGTAGAGGTCCGCCTTTCCAGAGGGGTTGAGGACTAGTTATGGCCATCACCAGAGTGCAAGTAGAGGCATCTAATTTAATTGAAGCTATATTACCTATCTTTGAATTTTTGCAAGAGTGTTGATAGATCCAGGTGCATCACATTTTTTATTTCTAAAGATTTTATGGATAGCATGGTTCATCCTTTAGAAGAGAAGCAGTGTGAGATGGTTGTGAAAGTCCCTTCAGGTGGTTATATGTTTACTTCTAGTTACCTAGATGAGGTTCCAATAGTGATTTAGGGAAATCAGTTGCCAGTCAGATTGTATGCATTGCAGTTGAAAGAGTATGACATGATTTTGGGAATGGATTGGTTAGAGGCCTATGGGGAAATAGTGGATTGTAGGAAGAAGAGGTCAGATTTTGTCATCCCAGTGGAACAGTATTTGAATTTCAAGGTATGTCGTTTTATACTGCAAAATTTATTATTTCTGCACTTAGAGCTAGAAGGTTAATTAATGCAGCATGTGTAGCATATTTAGCATCAGTCAGTTTAGTTGGATCAGGTAAGTCTGTGGTGATGGTTCTAGTGGTCAAAGAATTTGTAGATGTGTTTCCAGATGATTTGCCAGGGATAGCTCCACACAGAGAGGTTGATTTTATAGTGGAATTGCAGCTAGGTAGTATGCCAATCTCAAAGGCACCATACAAGATGACACTAGCTGAATTGAAGGAATTGAAGAAGTAGTTGCAGGAGTTGTTGGAGAAAGGTTTTATCAGGCCCAATCACTCGTCGTGGGGTGCACCAGTGTTGTTCGTTGGAAAGAAAGACGACAGTTTCAGAATGTGTATAGATTATCGTCAGTTGAACAAGGTTACTATTAAGAATAAGTATCCACTACCAAGGATAGATGATTTGTTTGATCAATTGCAGTCAGCTAAGGTATTTTATAAAATTAATTTGAGGTCAGAGTATCACTAGTTGAGAATCAAAGATGAAGATACTGATGAAACAACTTTCAGGACAAGGTATGGTCATTATGAGTTTGTGGTTATGCTGTTTGGGTTGACAAATGCACCAGCAGCTTTTATGAATTTGATTAACAGGATATTCCACTTATATTTAGACAAGTTCATTGTGGTATTTATAGATAATATATTGATGTATTCAGCATCAGAGGAGAAACATGCAGCACAGTTAAGGATCACTTTACAGACTTTGAGGGAGCATCAGTTGTATGCCAAATTCAGTAAGTGTGAGTTTTGGTTATGGGAAATTCAGTTTCTGGGTCATGTGATTTCTGGGGAAGAAATAGCAGTGGATCCAACCAAAGTTGAAGCAATCATGAAATGGGAAGACCCAAAGACAATATCAGAAATCAAAAGTTTTCTAGGTTTGGCAGGATATTACAGGCATTTTAGTTAGGATTTCTCAAAGAGTGCAGCCCCTATGACAAAGTTAATCAGAAAAGGAGTACCATTTGTATGGTCAGTAGATTGTCATTGAAGTTTCATGGAATTGAAGAAGAGACTCACTTCAACACCAATATTGGAGTTACCATCAGGTAATGGAGGATTTGTGTTGTATACAAATGCTTCTAAGAGAGGGCTCGGGACAGTGTTGATGCAACATGGAAAAGTTGTAGCATATGCATCTAGACAGTTAAAGCGTTATAAAGAGAATTTCCCAGCATATGGTTTGGAATTAGCAGCAGTAGTATTTGCTTTGAAGTTATGGAGGCATTATTTGTATGGGGAAAGGTTTGAGATTTTCACAGATCATAAGTGTCTAAAACATATTTTCTCTCAAAAATATTTGAATCTCAGGTAGCACAGATGGATGGAATATTTGAAAGATTATGATTTCAGTTTGGCATATCACCCAGACAAGGCTAATGTAGTTGCAGATGATAAAGGAGTGGAAATTATATGAGGATATAGTAGAGAATTCCCTGTTTATTCCGAATAATCAGTAGCGAGCAATATTGGCTAGCAATGCAGTAGAACCATCATTATATTGGCAGATATGCAGAAGGCCAAAGAATAGATGAGAATTTAACTAAGATTGTGAAGATGGAGGATGTTACCATTGATAATGATTGGGTGGTTAGGCTCAGAGACCGATTGTATGTTCTAGCAGAGGTAGAGGTAAAACAGAATGAGTTGGAGGAAGCACATAGGTCTAGATATTCAATTCACCCAGGCAGTACCAAGATGTATCAAGATTTAAAGAAGCACTTTTGGTGGCCAAATATGAAGAAGGAAGCAAGATGTTTGATTTGTCAGCAAGTGAGAGCAAAGCATCAAAGACCAGGAGGATTGTTGCAGCCTTTGCCAATTCCACAGTGGAAATGGGATGATATTGGTAAGGATTTTGTGATCGGATTGCCTAGATCAACATCAGATCATAATGGAATTTAGATTTTTGTGGATCGATTGACAAAGGTATGTAGGTTATTAGCTGTGAGCATGTCTTGGATAGTTGATAAATTGGCTAGAATATATGTGGATAGAATAGTACCATTGCATAGCATTCTAGTGATAATAGTCTCAGATAGAGATCCAAGATTTACATCTAGTTTCTGGAGGAGTTTACAGCGAGTAATTGGCACTAAGTTAAGGTACAGTTCAGCTTATCATCCATAAATAGATGGAAAAATAGAAAGAACAATTCAGAAAATAGAAGATATGTTGTGAGATTGTTGTTTGGCATGGGCTGTAGTTGGGAGCATCACTTAGGAATGGTGGAGTATGCTTACAATAGCAGTTATCATGCAAACATTGGAATGACACCATATGAAGCTTTCTATGGAAAGCCATGCAGGAGACCCTTGAATTGGCATGACGTACGAGAAAGGCAAGTTATGGGACCAAAATTAATTCAGCAATGTTCAGAAATGGTTAAGTTTATAAAGGAAAAACTTCAAACAGCTCAAAGTCGTCAAAAACGTTATGCAGATACAAGGTGCAGGCCATTACAATTTGAAGTTGGAGATTATGTGTTTATTAGGGTTTCCCCACAAAAGGTGTTCTGAGATTTAGGAAGAAAGGTAAATTAAGTCCAAGGTACGTTGGTTCATTCCGAATTTTTGAAAGGATTGGATAAACAGCTTACAAAATAGATCTTCCAGTGGATTTTACAGATGCCATGTTGAGAAGGTACATCTAGGATCCTTCACAGATAGTCAGTTACATGAGGGATGGTTTGCAGCCGGACATGTCTATGCGAGAATATCCAGTTCAGATCACAGGAAGACACACACAGAAGCTGAGAAGCAAAAGCCTCAGTTTGGTAATGGGTTGGGGTCAGGGATAACTCTAACCCATGAATAAAGTTATTCAAGGTTAACTCAATTTTTGGTTTGTTTTCTTTTGTGTTAACTCACTTAAAGTAAAGTGAGTTAACTTACTTTTTGTTGAGTGCTTTGGTAACACAAAGTGGGTTAACTGTATGCACATCTTGCAAAATACCCCAACTACCCTTTTACCGTACAAAACCTTTTGTTGGCGGGCGCAGGCGCCAAAACTAGTTGCTAGAGGGCGCAGGCGCCAAACGAGTTGTTGGAGGGCGCTACAACCTGTTGTTGTTCCTGGGCGCAGGCGCCAAAACGAGTTCTTAAACCCACCCCCCATTTTGCAAACGCAAGAGCAGTCGTTGCACATGTATTGTATTCCAATATTCATGGTTAAGAACATGATAGATATGTACTATTGAAGTTGTAATAAGATAGGGTGTCCACAATTTTGGAAGTTGGATAATATCATTATCATGTTTAAGAACATGCAAGTAGGTTCTCTATCCTTAAATTTGTATGAGGCCATAAAATTGCCAAATTATTATATTTTTATTCAGGGCAAGATTTATATTGGCTATAATTTTGGGAAAAAAAACTGACAGAATCTCCCATGTTTTTACAACGAATTGCACTCAATGAACCTATTTTTACACATGTTAAACATATTTATACATGCAATTAAACAGTGTCCACAATTACAATGTCCACAAATTGTATCTCAAACATTACAATGACCACAATAAAAACATTACAATGTCCAAATTTAAAATGGTCCACAATTAAACATGTCACAATTACAAGGTCCATAATTCCATTGCTATCCCACAGTGTCACAAAGGATGTCCAGTTGCCTTTTAAAAGGGAAGGGTTTGTCCAAAATTTTCTTGAACTCCATGTTGGACTGCGTAATGGAATCAAAGAAAAAATAATTGGGTTACCCACATTAGTAATGACACCCTAAGCACATACATGTATACATTGATAAATATACTATTTGGCTTACCGCAATGGCTGCTTGCACACTATCTTCATCAGGAGGCACCGGTAAATTCCTTTCCTCATCCCACCCCCACCCAAATCGGCTGCATAATTGTTCATACAAATGATATACTTTCTTTATGTTCCTTCACCGGTTCTTTAAGTTTTCTTTACTCTTCCTCACACATGCGGTGTTGTTGAACCGTTCCAAGATGTCTTGGAAAACATGTGATTTAAAAGTCCCTTGACTAGCGTAATTTTTTTGATACTCGTCAATCAACAAATCTAGGAGAATCTTGTCTTCTTGCAGGGTCCAGTTTGGTGATCGACTAATCCCCAATGTGTGGCCTGACGAGTTTTCTACATTTTTAATGGACATCCACTTATCAAACATAGATCATACATAAACATTCATAGTGGTCTACAATACATATGAGATAAGTCGAAATTGATAACATTACAAGAAGAAAATAATTAAGTGCACTAAAGAACATCTAGGATGAATAGCATTTCAATCAAGGGCCCTCCCAATCACTAAAAGATTGCACTATATCATTGAAATATGGCACACTCCTCCCGTTCAACCATAACACCAATGGGTTGAACTGCAAATTGATTGGAGAAGAAGTTAGGTTAGGTACGTCAAATTATAACTTCTACCCAAATCTACATGTGGAGTGACAAACCTCATTATAAGCATTCCATGATAAGTCCCTTCCGACGAAGACTTTATTTTTATCATCCCATGTGAATCCGGCATTGTGTTGGAGGTCTTGAGATATCAAATATATGGTTTTATAGAATACTAGCCTACTCCTCAATTGAATCATAGTGACATCAATATGAAAATGTGTAACAAATATGTCCTTAATCACCTCCCATGCATGATGAGCAACAAAATCTCCACTCTTTACCTCATCGTTAATTAATTGTATTAGGAGTCGGTCCATGTCCAACGTCCACTCAAAACCTAATTGGTCACACACATTGAGCCAACAAACTAATTATGAACGGGAATTATGAACAATATTCATAGTGACCTAGTTGATGGTTCCTAATGATTGTTACTTATAGGAATATAAGTAACAAAGAGAAGCTTCACATGGAATTAACTTCAGTTATCATAATGTAGGAAGAGAGAGAGAGAGAGAAAGAGTACTTACCGGTTTGCGACATTGTCGATGCCACAAATCGGGTAGTTTCCAATATTCCTGCACTTTCATCATTCAAAAAAAATAAACAGAAAAAAATGAACAGAAAATATTCATATGGAAATAATTGCACTTACTTTTCAGTGTGAACAGCATAAAAAAATTAAAGCTATTATACAAATAAATTAAATGAGCCTGCGAAGTTCGGGTGACTGGCCTAGACCACTAAGTTTTGTGATGTATTAAGCATCTACACATTATATCGCCATTGACATCCTCTGGATATTGACTGACATAGTTCCAGAAGCCACGTTAGAAAGAGTTAAAGCAAAGGATGGCATTTCCCTTCAGATCATATTTTTTGAAGCAACAAGGGGTGTCATGGCATTTCCCCTCAGCTTCATTGGCAATACAATCTCAATCTGCATCCTAAAATTACATGATCATGGACATCTTAAATAGCAGAGTGAGCACAGGAAATGGTTAATATGTTAACATGATCATCGACATCTTTCTGATTTCATATGTTACTTGTCACTACAACAGCTAAAATAATCAACAACGGTGAAAACTTTTATACA
The DNA here is from genome assembly GCA_014218235.1 of Colocasia esculenta. Classification (NCBI taxonomy): domain Eukaryota; kingdom Viridiplantae; phylum Streptophyta; class Magnoliopsida; order Alismatales; family Araceae; genus Colocasia; species Colocasia esculenta. Next base: position 58,715,391 of record CM024757.1, on the reverse strand, counting down.
CCATGATGATGAAAAAAAAGTAGTTAAAAAGAGGTATCCATTCTAGAGATACATATCCACGGTAGTTTAAAAGAGGTATCCATTCTAGAGATACACATCTACAGTGCTACAAGATGAACGCCAACAACAATGAGATATTTGTTTGGATGAGCAGAATGATTTTTGAACTATAGAGATGCTCCAGGATGTGCCCACACCACATTTTCCTTTTTCTATTTCAATGCATACAGTGAATCATTTGCAAAATTGACATTGGAACTATACATTTTATGAGGGAATAGAACCTATGTGATGGCAGATCTAAAGCTGTAAAATTCCATCTTGGCATATGATGAGGACTAATTTTCACATCTTACCAGGAAAACTAGATCTCCATCTTGTTTTGATATATTCACGAATCATGCCTTCCCATAGCAAACTAAAGCACCTAAGTACCAAACAAAATGGAAAGAACATTTATGGAATATGGGGCAAGCTGCAATGAGCTCTAGCCTGTGTAAGTAAAAAGGGGAACTCACAAGCATATGACATGCTGTTGCATATGAAAAATGATGACTGTCTCATATTATACTACGACCTAGCTTAATCTGCAAAGGTGTTGGTCCCACACAGCGGAATTCCCATATTCTCTTTTGATGTAGAAAATTCCCTCACTCTTATTTCTCAAGTTATAACAATCATATATTCACTGTCTCTTTTGTAGCAGAAGCCAATTCAGACTACATATTTTGCATGACTTCCATGTAAAATAATTTCAGAGGGAAATAGTTTTTCACGGAATAACTTTTCCGTGAAAATAAAAATGTGATTGTTTATTTGGTTGTTAGGAAAATATAAAGTTGTATGGAGGGATATGAGATCTTATGATCTATTCAAATGAGAGAGAGTCATATATTCCTTGTGTACTAACACTATTCATCAATTTTTTATTTTATTTTATTTTTTATTTTTAATATTTTTAAAAAATAAAAAAATTTAGATAACTAATGAAAAATAAGTAACTTTGACAAAGACAATTTAAAATAGGAGAAATAAAATAAAAAACACAATTTGAATGAATAGTGTTTTACAGATATTTTAATAAAAAAATAAAAATTCAATTAATTAATGAAAAATAATTAAATTTGATAAAGATACTTCAATGAGTGGAAAGAAAATAAAAATCTAACTTGAATGAATAGTGCACCTAAAAGCACTGTAGACTGCAGCAGAATGGCTCCGCGCTTGGGCAGAAAACGGCATCCGCGGTTTTCCCGTGGATGCCAAAATCCAGATTTTGGGTGATTTACTTTTACAGATTTTAGTTTTCAATAGTACCAAATAATATAAAAAATCAAGTTTTCCTGAAAACTACTTCCTCACCCGAGTTTTCCGTGCAAACAAACAGACCCTAAGTGTACATTTTGCCTTCTTTTTATATCTACTTGAAATCTTTCCTGATCTTATCCATCACTTGGCTTTTAATATTTCTTAAAAGAAGCTCTATTAATCCATAGCTTCTTAAACTTCCTTGTTCCATCACTGGTGCTTCAAAAAATACAAGATTATGTTGAAAATTCTCCACATAATGAGAAATATTCAACAAATTGCGTGAACAGCAAGGGGGCAAGTGATGCCACAGCAACACCATCACACCAGCAACACCATTTCACAAGCAGGATGGACAAGAAGCAGCTTGAATAGTCATAAATAAAAAAGGAGAAGATAGAGCATTCAACACAAATGGAACTCTCTGCTCATCACAAGTTCATCAAGTAGAAGATAGAAAAAGACATATCCTTTTACATGAAAAGCACAAAAACGAGGAGGAAGATATGATGTACACAAAACCCACATCTCAATGAACCATGGAAGCCAAAATGTTGAAACAAATCTTTTAGAACAACCAGCGTAACCATCATCCTGAAGCGACAGGGTTTTCAAGAATGTTTACAAAACTGGAAATATGATGAAGGAACTAATGTCTATGAAAGTAGCATTACAGGGGTTAGTTATAAAACCATCATTCTCATCTCATCTGAATAATATCTTATCATCCCAAACCATCAATTAGAAATGAACTCACAGTTGGTGGGTACCTGTTCGGTGATGGTAAACAGGGAATACAACAAAGAGGTCCGCACACCACAATAAAAGCCCAGGGTGACGATTGCAAAGGAGCCCACAACACAGAAAGAGATGAGATGGAGGAGATACCGCAGCACCAAACGGGAGAGGGAAGCCACCAAAACACAACAATGAAGAATCAAATGAGGAGAATACTAAACGTATAAATAAAAGAGACATCTGATTTCAAAAAGCAGGGAGCAGTCAAATGGATCAATCAAATTTGAGAAGCGCATCCTCTGAAGCCCGTGAAGTACATGCGTTGTCGATCGCCGGGAAATAGTTTACCTAAAGCAGCAGGCATTTGTACATAACGTCAGAGAAAGACAAGAGGGGAAGAAGAGATTCCCGGGTCGCTACCTCATCCTTGGACAGGGGCTATTCTGTAGCGATGTGCTAGGGATTCACGAGCTCTACAAATTGAGCCTGCAAGATTCGCTCACGGGATAGCGAGGGATAGGCTGGCAAAGAGAGAGAGGGCAACATGAAAAATTGGTCACGGGTGAAAATGCGAGAGAGGGTGAGAAGAAGCCATGGGCCGGACTTGGTGGGGTCGGAGATGGGGGCGACGATGGGGGGAGATGGGGGAGACACTGGTCAGAGACTCAGAGCTGGGGGCGACGCCGAACGGACATGGGGTTGACGGACGCAGACGATGCCGGACGGAGCTGGGGGCGACGCCGGTTAGAGCTGGGGACGATGCCAAACGCAGACGAGGCAAACATGGGGATGACGCCGGACGCAGACGACGGGGGCGATGCCGGTCGGACGTCCGGGCGATGCCGGTTGCGACGTCGGACACAGACAACGGGGGCGATGCCGATCGGAGCTAGGGGCGATGCCTGTCGGGTCAGAGCTGGGGGCGATGCCGATCACGATGCCGGTCGGGTCGGAGCTAGGGGCGATGCCGGTCGGAGCTGGGGGTGACGCCCGACGCAAGGATGGGGGACAAGGCGAGATCGGGTTGGAAAATTGGGGGAGATGACAGGGCATGGGGCCAGAGGCGCACATGGCCTGTACGGACAGGGGTAAAGAGGGGTGGTTGCAAATGGGTTAACCCTATTCTGGGGTGTTGGTGGGTTAGAAAAGTTTGAGTTAACTCAAAGTTGACTCAAATATGACTATGTCCATGTTGAGTTAACTCTTTTTGGTTACCAAACTACATTTTGAGTTAACTTTGTGTTAACTCGTTACCAAACTGAGGCAAAGAGATTGAGTTAGTGAAAATCAGATGGGAAAATAGGCAAGGAGGAGAGGATACTTGGGAATTAGCAGAGGAAATGATGAAAGCGTATCCATACTTGTTTGAGTAAGCTTTTAATTCTTTTTAGGTGATAGTTCCATGCATAATTATTTGTGAATTTGGTGTTAAGATTTCTTTCCTAATTTCGAGGACGAAATTTCTTTTTAGCTGATAGTAATGTAACATCGTGACCATCCAGATCATGGTTTGAATGGTTTGTGAGCCAACGTGTGGCCAACTGGTGGTGTTTGTGTGTTTAGCAGGTTATGTGGGTGCTGTGGGCCGGATATCCGGGCCCAAAGTGCCTTCTGGTTCACTTTCTATGAACACGATGGGGGTGTGCGTCGTGCTTTTAACGTGACAGACTCGAATGTCACGTTCATGTTACTGCCATTCGGGGTTGTTTGTCCACATTCCCGACGCGCAGCGTATGCAAGGTGGCTGCTTGGCATTAGCATCAAGAAGGCGACGGCCTAGGCCATCATGTTCTTGTCACGACGACCAAGCGCGTCACGTTCTTAATTGTGAGGGGTTAAGAGCCATAGGTTGGCCAAACAGATCAGAGGAAGCTCTGTTCAGCCAGGAGAGGGTTTTGCTGCCAGATTTGAGGTGATTCAAATGTTTAGTATGTGGTTTGGCATGCTCTCGACGTGAGGACGTTGCTCGGAGTGTGGGAAATACCGATTCATGGTTGTTCTTCGCATTCTTCGCATAGGTAGGGAGATTCTACTCAGTTTCTCGTTGTGGATGATGTGTTTGTCGTGTTGGATCCATGAAATGAGTTTTGAATGATAGATGGCATGTTAGTGTAGTTGTTAGACTAGTTATAATCATTTTATATGGGCATTTACATGTGTTTTGTGGGGTTTCTGGAGGTGGAACCCCAGTTTGGGGCTCCATCTGTGAAGGCGACAGCCCCGGGTGTCGCATTCTGAACGCGATAGCCTAACCCGTTGGGTTCACATTCTTAACATGCCGTATCGAGGCGTCGCATTCTGAACGCGACAGTGGACCTTGTCACCTTCTGGCTTCCGAGGGCGGAAGCATGCTTCTGGTAATGTGAGTGTTATGTGGCGTTATTTTGTGTGTTTAAAGTATGAAAGCAGTGCATTGGCACGTGTCGAGATTAAAGGAAATTGTGTTTGCATTGTTTGTGCGTATGTGGTGAGTTGGGTAGTACGACGCCTTCCGTAGTTACCTCTCGAGTTGAGTACCCCAGGTTCTCTGTGAGCCAGGCACATTAGTGCTTGGGGTTTGTCTCGATACTGTGTGTACTGTCAAGGTTTGTGCTGTCTTCTTGGACACCCCCACTTGTCTATCGAGTTGTAGGTCTGGCTGATGAAAAGACAGCAATGGGGCAACGACTTGTGGCATGTTGGTTCTCAATTTGGTAGCTTGTAGAGCGCTCGTGCTTGGGGGATAGACAACGGTAGACGTATTGGTCCCCAGCTAGTCTCGTGTTCCACAGCCTCACCCTAAGGGTTTCAGAACTCTTAGAGGTGTGTCAGGCATGGGTCTGCAGCGTGTGTCGTTGCAGGTGTTGTGTTGGTTGATCTCCACAACTTGTTGGCACTGAAGAGGTGGAGCGATAGCTTGACTTTTCGTCTATGGCTGCGAGACTGAGAAGTAGTCCTGTGTGGTTTGTTAGGGTCAGTAGCTGGTGTTGCAAACCAGCTTTACCAGAGTGTGGCGTTACTCTTCCTAGCTCGTACACTTGAGCGTGGTTTGCTGTTTATTTATTAATGTTTAATGCATCTTGTTAATATAGAATTGTTTATTTAATTACAGTTGTAACACCATGCTTAAGTCGCTCTGCTAATTGTTTAATTTAGTTCTATACTTCTGCTTCTCATGAGATTGGTGTTCTTTCGACTTTTGAAGGAGGTTCCCTATTGAGCCAGTGACTTTTGAGGCTCACCCCTACTCCTTTCAGGTGAAGGAGAGCAAGAGAGTTCTCGTCCCTCGTCTAGTTCAGAGCCGCACCGTAGCAGAGTTGGGCCTGCACCACCAGTAGTGTAATTTTAGTTTCTGTTGTACCTCGGGATATGCCACAGGCTGTTGTACTTTGTCTTTTGACTTTAGTTGGGAACTAGCTATGTAAACTTCATGTAAATATGTGTGAGATTGTATAATAAATGCGATACTATGTGTGTTTTGAAATGCGACGACCCGGTACGTCGCGATTTAACTCCTGTGTATTTTAGGCCTCTGTCGTTGGCCGAACAGTGCAGTTGTACTATTTAGCTAAGGGGGAGTGTTGTGGAGGTTTACTGTGGGATTTTGAGGCGATTTCGGGGTTTTCGCTTTCCGTTCGGCGTGGTTCCGATGCGAGGAGGTGCTTCGGAGCGCGGGGAACGTCTGGACTGCGTTGCTTTAGCGTTTCTTGTGTTGGTAGGGAAACTTTCCCACGTTTTAGCTTGTATGGCATGTGAGGATTAGGGTTTATGAGATTTGGCTTGAGAATAATGTGAACATAATAGGAAGCATGCTTAGGGTTTTATTTATATGTATATTTCCTGCTTTAACTGCATGTGTAGTAAATTACGTCTGAAAGGCAAAGGAACCAGACATCGCGATTCAGGTTGAAAGGCGACGGGTTGGTCCGTTGCGATTCAGGTGTTGATTAGCGTCGCCTGTGTTGGACACGATTTAGATTGTGGCCACCTGAGCTTTGGGGTTCTGTGTCCAGTTTGTCTTGTTCTTGAGGTACACTACTTGGGCAGTGATGGCTTAGCAATGTATAGTCTGTATAAGGTATATCGGCTTGTACCGTGATTGGAAACGATGGATTTTACTTGGTTAAGTGTGCACGGTAGGTTGGGTTGTTCACGCCTTCTGAGGTTACCTCTCCAATCGGGTCCCCAGCACCGGGTGCTCGGGGTTTGTCTCGATATGATGAGTACCGACAAGGTCTATGTCGTCTTCCTGGACACCCTCACTCCTGAGTTTGAGTTGTACATCTGACTGAGGGAAGGACGGCAAGGGGCAGCGACTCGTGTTTGTGGTTGTGCGGTCGCTTGTAGCGCGCTCGTGGTTGGGGGACGGACACCAGTAGACGTACTAGTCCCCAGCTAGTCTTGTTTCCAGTGCCTCACTTTAGGGAGCTCGGGCCGGAGTCCCTAAAGGTGTCAGGCTTGGGCCTGCAGCTGTGTGGTCTGCAGGAGTGGTGTTAGTTGTCTCCACAGTTTCTTGGCTTGTTGAGGTGGAGCGGCAGCTAGACCTTTCGTCCGTGGCTGCGAGACTAAAAGGTGGACTTGTGTTGTTTCTCCGGGTCTATGGCTGGTGTCGCGAACCAGTTCTCATAACTCGTGTGCGTCGTGCCCTTCTTAGCTTGTACACATGTGTGTGGTTTGCTGTTTATTTAATTTATAGTAGTAATATCATGTGTAGGTTGAGTTACTCTAAATGCTTGATATCCTTGTTCATATTATTTGTTGTACTTTGTTCTCTCAGCTTTGGGGGAGTTGCCCTAATGATCTAGTGACTTGTGAGGCTCACCCCTTCTTCTTCCAGGTGAAGGAGAGCAGGAGGTTCTCTTCCCTCTTCTAGTTCGGGACCGCACCGTAGTGGAGTTGGGCCTTCGCCACCAGCAGAGTAATATTTCCTCTTGTTGAGCCTTGGGGGTTTGTCCCAGGCTGTTGTAGTTTATAGTATGACTTATGTTCAGAACTGAATATGTACATTTCATATGGATATGTGTAAGAAAAGGAAACTTATATGTGTTCAGCGTGTTCTTTTATATTTCCACAGACATGTGTGCGTTGATATCCCTTGCGAGGCTACGGCCCGTTCGCGGGAGACGGAGTCGTATCGGGCACGTTATCGGGTTAACGAGCCTGAGTGGTGAGTCCCGTCACAGTTGGTATCAGAGCAAGGTCTGTGTAAATATGAAGGAACAAGAAGTGTACATAGTTTATTCTTTACCATAGTCTACTACTGGTAGTTGGCCTTGTTTTCGTAATGATATGTTTGTGTGCTATGTGGTTGGAATGTTGTATGTGTAGGTTCATAAATGGCTGATAGGAGAGATTGGGGAGGTGGTGGAGATGAGCCTGAAGAGTCTACACATTAGATGATAGAAAGATTATGGGAGAGTATCATGCAGATTCGGACACAGCTAGATCAGCAGCCACTAGTTCAGCCATCGATTACAACACCACTAGTTGAGGAGGAGGCAATATCGGCACCTCTAGTACCACCCTTTGGAGTTGAGGTACCACCTATAGTACCTTTACCTCCAGTTGTGCCAGCGCGACCAACTAGTGTAGAGGAGCCTACGGTGTTAGTGGAGAGGTTCCTACGGTTGCAGCCACCTACATACTCGGGAGGTCCGAATCTAGATACATTATAGCATTGGGTACATGAGATAGAAAGGGTGTTTGTTACAATGAGGTGTCCACAGGCTGACAGAGTGATATTGACTACTTACCAGCTGTGGGGATTTGCACAAGAATGGTGGAGGCTCAAGATGCAGACCGTGTTTGTAAGTCGGACAGAGGATACCATCACTTGGCCAGAGTTCCTTGAAGTATTCAACAACACATTCTTTCCGGTGCAAATTCAGCAAGCCAAGAGAGAGCAATTCAAGACATTACAGCAAGGGAATTTGTCGGTATTGGAGTATCAAATGAGATTCATGGCTTTGAGCAGGTATGCACCCTATATGGTTACTAATAATGCTATAATGGTGGAGTACTTTATTCGAGGATTTAGGCCAGAGTTGCAAGATGCAGTGACTCCTCTTATGTGCGGGATGGTGGAGAAGGCAGCCCAAAGAGCAGCAATACTTGAAAGAACCATGCAAGCCTGGCAGTCCAGCGGATCAGGATCGGGTAGTGGTAGTTTCCGACTTCCACAACAATCTTTGGGTGTTAGCAAGGGCAAGGCACCTTCAGAAGGAGCATCTACATCAGGTTTTGGCAAGTGGGGTTCCAAGTTAAAGAAGATGTTTAGAGGCCGAGGAGGTGGCAGGCAGCAGGGATTTCAGCAGGGCCGAGGTTATAGGCCGGAGATAGAAGAATCACAGTAAAGTACAGCAAGGCAGCCCGCAGAATTTCGATGCTACAATTGTGATCAGCCGGGGCACTTGGAAAGAAATTGTCTGTATCCCAGGAGAGGCAGCTATGGTAGAGGGGCACCACAACAGCAGCAACCATTCCAACAGTCACCAGTTGAGCGAGGCAGGGGTACACCTTATCAGAGAGGATGAGGACGAGTGATGGCGATCACAAGGGCTCAAGCGGAGGCATCAAATCTGATTGAAGGTATAATAACACTTCTTGAATTCTCTGTTAGAACATTAATTGATCCGGGTGCATCTCATTCCTTCATTTCTGAGGACTTCATTGATAGTATGGTTCATCCTTTTGAGGAGAGATAGTGTGAGCTTGTGGTGGAGGTTCCTTCCGGTGATTTTATGCTTACTACATGTTATTTGGATGAGGTTCTCATAATGATACAAGGTAATCAGTTGCCAGCCATATTGTATGCACTACAGTTAAAGGAATATGATGTGATTTTGGGCATGGACTGGTTAGAGGCATATGGGGCGGTGGTTGATTACAGAAAGAAGAAAGTAAGGTTTAGTCATCCTGGAGGAAGTATGTTTGAATTTCAAGGTATGTCATTCTATACTCCTAAGTTTATTATTTCTACTCTTAAGGCTAGGAGATTGATCAATGCAGGGTGTGTAGCATATTTGGCATCAGTTAGTTTGGTTGAGGCAGGTAAGACAGTGGATATGGTACCAATGGTTAGGGAATTTGTGGATGTATTTCTAGAAGAGTTACCAGGTTTGGCACCACATAGAGAGGTGGATTTTACAGTAGAGTTGCAGCCGGGCAGCATGCCGATTTCCAAGGCACCCTACAGGATGGCACATGCAGAGTTGAAAGAATTGAAGAAACAATTGCAATAATTGCTCGAGAAAGGTTTTATTCGACCTAGTCACTCACCATGGGGAGCATCAGTTTTATTTGTTAGAAAGAAAGATGGTAGTCTCAGAATGTGTATAGATTACCGCTAGTTGAATCAGGTCACAATAAAGAACAGGTATCCACTTCCCCGAATTGATGACTTGTTTGATCAATTGCAGTCGGCAAAGGTGTTCTCCAAGATAGAATTGAGATTAGGTACCATCAGCTAAGGATTGGGGAAGAAGATAATGATAAGACGACATTTAGAACAAGGTATGGGCACTATGAGTTTGTGGTTATGCCATTTGGGCTAACCAATGCACCTGCAGCTTTTATGAATTTGATGAACAGGATGTTCCATCCATATCTAGATCGGTTCATTGTGGTGTTTATAGATGATATATTAGTATATTCAGCTTCAGAGGAGGAACATGCAGCACATTTGAAAGTTACATTGCAGACATTGAGGGAGCACTAGTTATATGTTAAATTCAGCAAGTGTGAATTTTGGCTGAAGGAAGTGCAGTTTTTCGGACATGTGATTTCAGGTGAAGGTGTTGCAGTTGATCCAGCTAAGGTGGAAGCAGTTATGAAATGGGAGGAACCAAAGTCGATGCTCGAGATCGGGAGTTTTCTTAGTTTGACAGGTTACTACAAGCGGTTTATCCAAGACTTTTCAAAGATTGCAGCACCAATGATAAGGCTTTCCAGGAAGGGAGTGCCTTTTGTATGGTCATCTAATTACAGGCACAATTTTATGGAATTAAAGAAGCGGCTTACTTCAACACCAATATTGGAAATATCGTCAGGCTGAGGTGGTTTTGTACTATACATAGATGCATCCAGGAGAGGACTTGGGGCAGTGTTAATGCAACATGGAAAAGTAGTGGCTTAAGCATCCAGGCAATTGAAGCGGCATGAAGAGAATTACTCAACACATAACTTAGAGATGGCAGCAGTAGTATTTGCATTGAAGATATGGAGGCACTACTTGTATGGTGAGAGATTTGAGATCTTTACGGATCACAAGAGCTTGAAGTATATCTTTTCACAGAAAGATTTGAATTTAAGGCAGTGCAGATGGATGGAGTATTTGAAAGATTATGATTTCAGCTTAGCATACCATCCGGGTAAGGCCAATGTTGTTGCAGATGCATTGAGTACAAAGGAAGTGATGAGTCACATGATGATGAGAGAATGGAAGTTGTATGAAGATGTGGCAGAAAAATTTTTGATTGTTCCAAGTAGTCAGTGAAGAGCAGTGTTAGCCAGCAGCACAGTGGAACCATCTTTATATTGACAGATCATAGAAGCCCAGAAAATAGATGAGAATTTGTGTGACGACTCTCATTATACCGGTACGGTTATACCAACCCACGTTGGTATAGCAAGCGTCATCACAGTTGGACATTTACCCAACAATGACATTCAGCTGAGATACACGTGAATATAGAACAGAGTAGCGGAAGTAAAAGAACCACTGTCTTCATTCAATCATCATCCACATTTAACATATATGATTCAGTAACATTTAAAGAACTAAAAGTCCACATAATTCAAATTGCTGAAAATTAAATACATAAATGTCCACACTTATACATTATTTAATGATAAAGATAGTACAATGTTCAATTTACATACTATGAAAATCACAAATGTCACTAGAATTCCAGCAACACTCTAATCTCCGCGCTCGGAGTCGGTCTCCAACGTCTCCACCACTAGTGTCTCGTCACCAACTACACCTGTACACCGAAGCAAGTAGTGAGTCTAAAAGACTCAGCAAGTAATTCTACACATACCGTACATGCACATATCATATTAGGTTCTACATACACGTTCACAAGACACAACATGTAGCATGCTTTACATTAAATTTTTACAACCTATCATGGTGAATCTACAATTTGAACACATGGACTATGCTTTCAGATTTCCTAAAATAGAATCACCTATCATATGCTTTCTATTCAGTTCTCACATAAAATCTACCTTCAACCAACTACGACATGAAAGCCATTAACATAAATTTCCGAGCATGCATGAAAGAAAACATTTCTAACATGGTTACTACTTATTCCTATACATGCACATGACCACTTCACATGCTTTAAGCTTGCTGTTTTGATGTGGTTTAACACTTTACAATCTAACACATGAAAGCTATATTCTCATTCAAACCACAATGTGAGAGTAAAGATACATGGAATGATTTACACATAAGTAAGGATTGTCCCTAGCATGGATTCTACGCATTGAACACATATAAGACATGACCGTAACCACATTTATATTGTTGTTCTAACATGATTTCAGATCCTCATATCATGGATTTCAATCTCACATCCTCACATTTCGGTTTCACATTTTTACACAATTTCTTGTTCACATATTTCACACTTTACACATGCACTTTTACACATTGTTCACATTCACATTTTTCACATGAACACATACACATTTTTCACATGAACACATACACATTTACACATTCACATTTAGTGCCGTGACACATAGTCCAAACCACCAAAGAAGGACACAACACATCACATCACATAGACGCCATCTAGGCAATACAATGGTGACTCTTGGACTGCGCAGACCGGGAGAACAAGTCTCCACCCTAACCAGTGGTACTTGTCCACCTCCAGGATTTCCCCCTAATGCCCTTAGAGTCACTACACATTGAACCTTCTCAGGGGGACTTTCCCTGATACGGTTCCACTGCCCTCTGTGGAAGCAATGTCATACTGGACACAATTTACACATTACACGTTTTTACCGATTTTAACACATAGGTTTACACATGTCACTCTCAATTCATTCACTTTCTCACTCACATGCACACTTCTCTTTTTTTCCTAACATGGCACTACAATTACAGAAATTTAGCATTCAGGAAATTTAACTAATCAGGTTGCTATATACAAAATCAAATCATTTTACAAAGGCATGCGTCAGTTTCACATTTTTACATGGAAAATTCATATTGCATCATATACTGGTCCAAATGACCTAAAAGTTTAACCACAGGCTAATTTCGGGTTTAGAATCCCTCATGAAAATTTTCAGATTTTTATGACTCCAGATGAAATTACAGAAAATTAACCATCCATTCCACACTAATATTCATAATGCAATTTAACATGGAGTTAAACAAAATCACAAACTTTAACAGCTCACTGTCTGCACCCTAGTATGCACAGGGTCACAGAATTGTTCCCGAATTTATCGGGAAACACGCAATTTACTGGAATTTAACATGACCTACACATGGTTTCTATTTTCCCAAAACAGAATTTTTAAATAATCCTACAAGCATGGGAAAAATGTCAGAAACTCAGAACACAGATAGTAACATGCATACATGGTCTAACAAATTTGGGCAACAAAATTTTTCCACTGATCATTAGGATCATGGTGAATACACATGGCCATTCTTTTCGCATACACATTAGATAAACAATTAAACTCAACCACCCACAAAATAGGTGTACATTCATTCTCCCATTCATCACATTAGCTAGTGTACGTAGTATATAAGAGTTACATTATATCCTCATCGCAAAACACGTCGAAGTTAATCGTATAAGAGGGCAGAACAGTTCACTGTTCTGTCCAGATGAACTTGGCGGCGGTCTCTGGCCGCTAATTCAATGTCAACGGCAAAATCGCTGGACGCTAAGCATGATCTTAGCGGCAAGGGATATTGCCGTTAATGTCAGGTCTGTGCAGAACACAGACCTGAGCTCCAAAGATGGGGTGAATTTGGGGGTCTAGGACACGAGGGAAAATCCATAAAATTTATAAAACCAACCTAGACACATACAGGGACGTTATGGGTAGGGTACTTGCCTTTTAGGTACACTCCAAAGGGATCAAAAGCTTGGTGAAGCTCTCCTTGGGCTGTCCCAAGAAGCCTCCAAAACACCACTCCTCCGGTTTCTTGAGCAAGCTCCAGAGCAATCCAAGGTCGGGGATGCCTTCCTCGATGATCCAACAAGCTCCTTGAAGTAGCAGATGGCCGGATCAAGCTTTAGAAGTTCGGATTTTGGGCTGCAAAGAGGAGGGTTTCTCACAGTCCGAAAATAGGGTTTTCTCTCCTTTCTCTTCTTCCTCTCTTGAAAAGGGACAAAGAGAAGGGTTAGGGTTGTAGAAATGGGTCTGAATATAGAAGAGGAGTCCTCTTGTCACGCAGGGGTGACAAGATGGCCTTTCAGACCGTTGGGGAAAGCTCCCCAATGGTTGGGGTGGCTTGCTTCCGAAAATTCTGGGCTCTGCAACGCATGCAGGTCAGAGAAGTTGGCGTCCACATCGCTGGATGCTGGAATTAGTGTTGGCGTCCATAGGGTTGACGCCGACACCACATCGACGTCATGATATTGACGCCAATCTGGCCTTCGGCCAGAAGTCTAAAACATGCAGAAACCCATGCACATCATGTATATATACATGTAATATCTATATGGTATTGTGCACACACTACCATCAAGCAATACATACATTATTTACTCTAATTATACACATGCATGCAATAGTATACTAACTAGTACTTACATAGATATTTACATACATACATACATAACATGAATCATTTATATGCAACACAATAATGCAACAAAAATCGAGGGCCTTACACCCTGTCCCCCCTTAAGAGAAACTTCGTCCTCGAAGTTAGAACGATGCTAATCAAACAAATGGGGATACTTCTTCTTCATCGCATCCTCAAGCTCCCAAGTAGCCTCCTCTCATGAGAAGTTCCACCATAGAACTTTCACCGACGTAATACTCTTGTTCCGGAGATGCTGAACCTTCTGGTCAAGAATAGCTACTGTTGCTCAACATACGACAGATCTGGCTGAATCTCCACTGGCTCATGACTAATCACATGAGACGGATCTCGGACATACTTCCTGAGCATAGATATGTGGAATACAGGATGAACGCTAGCCAAAGCTGGGGGTAATGCTAGCTCATATGCCACGCTGTCCAAACGTCTGAGAATCTCATATGGGCCAATGAACCTAGGGCTCAACTTACTATGCCTGCCAAATCTGACAACACCTCGAGTAGGCGATATCTTCAGAAGACATGATCGCCAACTTCGAACTCCAAATCCTTCCTTATGTTGTCGGCATAACTCTTCTGCCTATCCTGTGCCGCAACAAGCCTCTTCCTGATAAGCTGGACCTTATCCGAAGTTTCCTGAACTAACTCTGGTCCGATCAACTGCCTATCACCAGTCTCCTCCCAACATAACGGAGATCTGCAGGGCCTACCATACAACGCCTCGAATGGAGCCATACCAATACTCGCATGAAAGCTGTTGTTGTATGCGAACTCCACTAGAGGTAAATGACACTCCCAATCATCCTTCCAATCCAAAACACACGCTCTCAACATATCCTCGAGCATCTGGATAGTCCTCTCGGACTGTCCATCAGTCTGGGGATGAAACGCCGAACTGAGCTTCAGCTCCGAACCTAAAGCATCCTGAAGACCCTTCCACAACCTCGAAGTGAATCTCGGATCTCGATCCGAAATGATCGACTTCGGCACACCATGCAATCTAATGATACCACTAACATACAATCTAGCTAGACTCTCTACTGACTGCTTCTTCTTCATAGGCAAGAAATGAGCAGTCTTCGAGAATCTATCTACAACTACCCAAATCGAGTCATTGCCCCTTCTAGATCGAGGCAAACCCGAAACAAAGTCCATGGTAACGCTTCTCACTTCCATACGGGGATATCCATCTTCTGCATAAGGCCATATGGTCGCTGCCGCTCGGCTTTCACTTGCTGACACACTAGACATCTAGACACATAATCCGCAACATCCTTCTTCATGCCGGACCACCAAAATGATCTCTTCAGATCTTGGTACATCTTAGTGTTACCCGGATGAATAGAGAATCGCGACCTATGAGCCTCCGCTAAGACATGCTCACGGACATCTACTAAATTAGGGACACAAACACGGTGCTGAAATCTAATCACACCGTCCTCATCACGAGCAATGCCCGCCTTGCCCACTAACTCTAAGAGTCTAGGGTCGGCTCCCTGTTGCTCGATCACCTCATCCAAAACCGAGGACCTAAGAGATAACTGAGCTACAAAAGCCTGACATAGCGATGGCTCTAACTCAGTCAATGCACAAGCCGCATCCTCCAACATCTTCCAGTCCTACTGGAGAGATGGCCTCTTTCTACTCAACGCATCCGCTACAACATTCGCCTTTCCAGGGTGATACTGAAGGTCGAAGTCATAGTCCTTCAAGAACTCAATCCATCTCCTCTGCCTCAGGTTTAATTCCTTTTGGGAGAAAAGATACTTTAAGCTCTTGTGGTCGGTAAACACCTCAAATTGACACCATAAAGATAGTGCCTCCAGATCTTTAGTGCATGAACCACTGCTGCGAGCTCCAAGTCATGAGTCGGATAGTTCTTCTCATGCTCCTTCAACTGACGAGAAGCATAAGCCACTACCCTTTCCTGCTGCATTAGCACACAGCCTAACCCAATCCGAGACGCATCCGTGTAGATAGCAAAGCCCTCTACACCGCTCGGTAAGACTAACACCGGGGCTGTCGTGAGCTTAGTCTTCAACAATTGAAAACTACTCTCACACTTCTCGGACCAAACAAACTTCACTCCCTTTCTGGTAAGCTGAGTCAAAGGGGCGGCGATGGATGAAAATCCCTCAATAAATCGCCGATAGTAACCAGCTAAACCAATAAAACTACGAATCTCCGAAGGGGTCTTGGGAATCTCCCAATCCATAACTGCCTGGACCTTTGCTGGATCCACTGCAACACCAGCACCGGAGATAACATGCCCGAGGAAATGAACCTCGCGCAACCAAAAATCGCACTTGCTGAACTTAGCGTATAGCTTGTGCTCACGAAGAACCTCTAACACTAACCTCAAATGCTGACGGTGCGTGGCCTCATCCGGAGAGTAGACCAACACATCATCAATAAACACTACGACAAAGCTATCTAGATAAGGCCTAAACACCCTGTTCATGAATCCATGAATGCTGCAGGGGCATTGGTCAATCCGAAAGGAAGGACCAAAAACTCATAATGTCCATAACGGGTTCTAAACGCCGTCTTGGACACATCCTCACTCCGAATCCTCAACTGATGATAACCAGATCGCAAGTCAATCTTAGAAAAGACTGATGCCTCTCGCAACTGGTCAAACAAATCATCAATACGAGGTAAGGGATACCTGTTCTTCACAGTCACTTGGTTCAACTTCCTATAGTCAATGCATAACCTAAGTGACCCGTCTTTCTTCTTGACGAACAATACAGGTGCGCCCAAGGGGAAACACTAGGGCGAATAAATCCCTTATCAAGCAACTCTTGCAATTGCTTCCTCAACTCGGCTAACTCCGCAGGTGCCATCCGATATGGAGCCTTCGAGATAGGAGAGGTGCCCGGTAGCAACTCTATGGTAAACTCTATCTCTCTATCCGGTGGCAAACCAGACAAATCATCAGGAAAGACGTCTGGAAAATCCTGCACTACCTCAATCTCTGCAAGAGTAGGTGACTCATCAGCCTCTGGCACTAATACCACGCTGGCAAGAAAAGCGTCACAACCCTTGTTTACCATGCGCATCGCCTTCATGGCAGAGATGACTAACTTTCCAGCCAAGTTCCTTGGCAAGGGATGAGAGAACTCGTCCTCACCAGGAATGCGGAAAACAATCCTCTTTCGGCGACAATCCACTAACGCATAGTGCTCCTCTAGCCAATCCAGACCAAGAATATCATCATAGTCCTTCATCTTTAGCAAGAAGAAACACCTATCTAGGATTCTATCCTCAATGCACATAGGTAACGACGGAATGCACTTCCTAGTCGATACCGTACCCGCAGGGGTGTGCACAGACAAAGGGACCTATAAATCCTCAGACTCTACACTTGACTCTAGGGCTAACTGCCTAGCGAATCGCTCGGAAATGAACGAGTGAGTAGCACCCATATCAAACAAAACCCGAGCGTGCACACCTAAAAGCAAAACCGTACCTTCGGTGACATTCTCCGCCTGCTCGGCGTCCTCACGAGCTAAAGCAAACACTCGAGATAGGGCTCGAGGCCTTCCTGGTCTTCCTGTAGCTGGCGCCGCTGCCGCTACTGCTGGGGCTGGCGCTCCGCGCTGGACTCCCTGCTGAAGTCTTGGGCAATCCTTGATCTTGTGGTCGCTGCTCCCGCACTTCAAGCACTTGCCCGTAATCATCCAACACTCGGTACCACCGTGTGTCTTCCCACAGTGGGGACACTCTTTCTTCACACCATGGGAACGTACAGAAGGTACCTGAGTACTGCCGACTACTACTGGTCGCTGCGGTGTCTGGTACACCGCTTTCTTCTTGTCTTGCCGTTGGAATGTCGCTGCTGGCCTCTTCTGCGAAGCTCTCTTTTCTTCCAGGTATTGCTCCATTTCTCCCTCCTGCCTACAAGCAGCACTAGGGCCTCGTCCAATGCGGTGGTCAAACGCCACGAGTCTCATCCGCAGTGATGGCTTGAGTCCCATCACGAACTTCTTTGTCTTCCTGCACTCGTCTGCCACGATATGAGGTGCATATTTAGAGAGTTCAGAAAATCTTGCCTCATATTCCAGCATGGTCATGGAGCCTTGAGCCAAAGATAGAAATTCTTGCTCCATCCGATCTTGCACATGCTGAGGGACGAACTTGGCCTAAAAGAGCTCACGAACTCGTCCCATGCAACATTGATAGCTCCGTCCTCAAACCGGGTACGCAACAATGAAGCCCACCATACATCAGCTCTTTCCTGCAGCACACCGTTCATAAGCACCATCTAAACAAATCTAGCTTAACAAACATACAAGCATATAAATTAAAGCATACCTGTAGCATGTAGGTGGCCAATGTAACCTTATCATCATGTGCACACCTAATGGCTCGGAAGATCTTTTCTATCTCCCGCATCCAGCTTTCAGCCAACAACGGATCGCTCTCCCCCTTAAAAGAGGGTGGTAGCATCCTCTTGAATCTCTCCATGGTGGAAGGTCCACCATGGTCCTGAGCTGGTACTTGAGCTTGCTACATCACAGCAACAATACACAATCAACACAATATCACATAATTAGATAAAATAGACTATTAATCCTTTTATTAGTCTAACCTGAGCCTCTAACTGAGCCTGGAGTGCTGCCTGGGTATGAGCCTGTGTCTGCATGGCTTGCACCAGACCTTGCATGAATACTCTATAGTCCACAGGCGGCGGTGGGGGAAGTACAAGACCTTGCGGTGCGGGGGCCTGCTGCTCCGCCCGCTCGTCACGTCGCGGCTCGTCCTCACGGGCCGGCGCTCCTCCACGCCTACCTCTCGAAGCCATGGCTGTAATAAATTTCAGCCACCATTAGAGCTAGGATACTAAGTTTTCTAATCATTTTCTTATCTATTTTTCATTCATTATTAATCAATTCTACACATGTGGACATTCCTATGTAGACTTAGCATGTAATGAAGATGATGACTTAGTATATTCATGTGCAATCTCAACCGGTTGCTCTGATACCAATCTCTGTGACGACCCTCATTATACCGGTACGGTTATACCAACCCACGTCGGTATAGCAAGCGTCATCACAGTGGGACATTTACCCAACAATGACAATCAGCTGAGATACATGTGAATATAGAACAGAGTAGCGGAAGTAAAAGAACCACTGTCTTCATTCATTCATCATCCACATTTAACATACATGATTCAGTAACATTTAAAGAACTAAAAGTCCACATAATTCAAATTGCTGAAAATTAAATACATAAATGTCCACACTTATACATTCTTCCATGATAAAGATAGTACAATGTTCAATTTACATACTATGAAAATCACAAATGTCACTAGAATTCCAACAACGCTCTAATCTCCGTGCTCGGAGTCGGTCTCCAACGTCTCCTCCACTAGTGTCTCGTCACCAACTACACCTGTACGCCGAAGCAAGTAGTGAGTCTAAAAGACTCAGCAAGTAATTCTACACATACCGTACATGCACATATCATAGTAGGTTCTACATACACGTTCACAAGACACAACATGTAGTATGCTTTACATTAAATTTTACAACCTATCATGGTGAATCTACAATTTAAACACATGGACTATGCTTTCAGATTTCCTAAAATAGAATCACCTATCACATGCTTTCTATTCAGTTCTCACATAAAATCTACCTTCAACCAACTACGACATGAAAGCCATTAACATAAATTTCCAAGCATGCATGAAAGAAAACATTTCTAACATGGTTACTACTTATTCCTATACATGCACATGACCACTTCACATGCTTTAAGCTTACTGTTTTGATGTGGTTTAACACTTTACAATCTAACACATGAAAGCTATATTCTCATTCAAACCACAATGTGAGAGTAAAGATACATGGAATGATTTACACATAAGTAAGGATTGTCCCTAGCATGGATTCTACGCATTGAACACATATAAGACATGACCGTAACCACATTTATATTGCTGTTCTAACATGATTTCAGATCCTCATATCATGGATTTCAATCTCACATCCTCACATTTCGGTTTCACATTTTTACACAATTTCTTGTTCACATATTTCACACTTTGCACATGCACTTTTACACATTGTTCACATTCACATTTTTCACATGAACACATACACATTTACACATTCACATTTAGTGCTGTGACACATAGTCCAAACCACCAAAGAAGGACACAACACATCACATCACATAGACGCCATCTAGGCAATACAATGGCAACTCTTGAACTGCGCAGACCGGGAGAACAAGTCTCCACCCTAACCAGTGGTACTTGTCCACCTCCAGGATTTCTCCCTAATGCCCTTAGGATCACTACACATTGAACCTTCTCAGGGGGACTTTTCCCTGATACGATTCCACTGCCCTCTGTGGAAGCAATGTCACACTTGGCACAATTTACACATTACACGTTTTTACCGATTTTAACACATAGGTTTACACATGTCACTCTCAATTCATTCACTTTCTCACTCACATGCACACTTCTCTGTTTTTCCTAACATGGCACTACAATTACAGAAATTTAGCATTCAGGAAATTTCACTAATCAGGTTGCTATATACAAAATCAAATCATTTTACAAAGGCATGCGTCAGTTTCACATTTTTACATGGAAAATTCATATTGCATCATATACTGGTCCAAATGACCTGAAATTTTAACCACAGGCTAATTTCGGGTTTAGAATCCCTCATGAAAATTTTCAGATTTTTCTGACTCCAGATGAAATTACAGAAAATTAACCATCCATTCCACACTAATATTCATAATGCAATTTAACATGGAGTTAAACAAAATCACAAACTTTAACAGCTCACTGTCTGCACCCTAGTATGCACAGGGTCACAGAATTGTTCCCGAATTTATCGGGCAACACGCAATTTACTGGAATTTAACATGACCTATGCATGGTTTCTATTTTCCCAAAACAGAATTTTTAAATAATCATACAAGCATAGGAAAAATGTCAGAAACTCAGAACACAGATAGTAACATGCATACATGGTCTAACAAATTTGGGCAACAAAATTTTGCCACTGATCATTAGGATCATGGTGAATACACATGGCCATTCTTTTCACATACACATTAGATAAACAATTAAACTCAACCACCCACAAAATAGGTGTACATTCATTCTCCCATTCATCACATTAACTAGTGTACGTAGTATATAAGAGTTACATTATATCCTCATCGCAAAACACGTCGAAGTTAATCGTATAAGAGGGCAGAACAGTTCACTGTTCTGTCCAGATGAACTTGGCGGCGGTCTCTGTCCGCTAATTCAATGTCAACGGCAAAATCGCTGGATGCTAAGCATGATCTTAGCGGCAAGGGATATTGTCGTTAATGTCAGGTCTGTGCAGAACACAGACCCGAGCTCCAAAGATGGGGTGAATTTGGGGGTCTAAGACACGAGGGAAAATCCATAAAATTTATAAAACCAACCTAGACACATACAGGGACGTTATGGGTAGGGTACTTGCCTTTTAGGTACACTCCAAAGGGATCAAAAGCTTGGTGAAGCTCTCCTTGGGCTGTCCCAAGAAGCCTCCAAAACACCACTCCTTCGGTTTCTTGAGCAAGCTCCAGAGCAATCCAAGGTCGGGGATGCCTTCCTCGATGATCCAACAAGCTCCTTGAAGTAGCAGATGGCCGGATCAAGCTTCAGAAGTTCGATTTTGGGCTGCAAAGAGGAGAGTTTCTCACAGTCTGAAAATAGGGTTTTTCTCTCCTTTCTCTTCTTCCTCTCTTGAAAAGGGACAAAGAGAAGGGTTAGGATTGTAGAAATGGGTCTGAATATAGAAGAGGGGTCCTCTTGTCACGCAGGGGCGACAAGATGGCCTTTCAGACCGTTGGGGACAGCTCCCCAATGGTTGGGGTGGCTTGCTTACAGAAATTCTGGGCTCTACAACGCATGCAGGTCAGAGAAGTTGGCGTCCACATCGCTGGACGCTGGAATTAGTGTTGGCGTCCATAGGGTTGATGCCGACACCACATCGACGTCATGATATTGACGCCAATCTGGCCTTCGGCCAGAAGTCTAAAACATGCAGAAACCCATGCACATCATGTATATATACATGTAATATCTATATGGTATTGTGCACACACTACCATCAAGCAATACATACATTATTTACTCTAATTATACACATGCATGCAACAGTATACTAACTAGTACTTACGTAGATATTTACATACGCACATACACAACATGAATCATTTATATGCAATACAATAATGCAACAAAATTCAAGGGCCTTACAATTTGGCTGAAATTGTGAAGATGGAGGATGTCACTATTGATGATGATTGTGTGGTCCGATTCAGACATAGGTTATATATCCCAAGTGAAGCTGGGGTGAAGCAAAAAGTGTTAGAAGAAGCACACCGGTCTAGATATACCATTCACTCGGGAAGCACAAAGATGTATCAAGATTTGAAGAAATATTTCTGGTGGCCGAGCATGAAAAAGGATATTGCGGAATTTATAACAAGATGTATGGTATGTCAACAGGTTAAAGCAGAGCATCAAAGGCCAGGTGGTTTGTTGCAACCATTACCTATACTGCAATGGAAGTGGGATGACATAGCAATGGATTTTGTTGCAGGTTTGCCCAGGACAGCATCAGGACACAATGGTATATGGGTCTTTATTGACAGATTGACAAAGGTATGCAGGTTGTTAGCTGTGAGCATGTCATGGGCAGTGGATAGATTGGCCAGATTATATGTGGATAGAATTGTGCCGTTGCATGGAATTCCAGTCACAATTGTTACAGACAGAGATCCCAGGTTTACTTCCGGTTCTTGGAGGAGTTTGCAAAGGTTTGTTGACACCCAGTTGAGGTATAGTTCAACATATCATCCCCAAATAGATGGTCAGACGGAAAGGACAATCTACACTATTGAAGATATGTTATGGGCTTGTTGTTTAGTTTGGGGAGGCGGATGGGAGCAGCATTTAGGTATGGTTGAATTTGCCTACAATAACACTTATCATACAAGTATCAGGATGACACCATATGAAGCTCTTTATGGAAGACCTTGCAGAACACCATTGAATTGGCATGAGGTAGGTGAAAGGCAAGTAATGGGACCGGAATTGGTGCAACAATGTGCAGAAATGGTCAAGTTTATCAAGGAGAAGCTTTAAACAGCCCAAAGCAGACAAAAGAGTTATGCGGATACACGGCGCAAACCTCTACAGTTCGAAGTTGGTGATTATGTGTTCTTGAGAGTTTCCCCGACTAAAGGTGTTTTGAGGTTCAGCAAGAAGGGCAAGTGGAGCCCCAAGTATGGAGGTCCCTTTCCAGATTTTGCAAAGGATTGGTGAGACGGCGTATAGATTGGAGCTTCCAGCAGATTTCACTTATGCTCATGATGTATTCCATGTCTTAATGCTTAGGACAAACATCTGAGATCCTTTGCAGATTATCAGCTACACTCGAGATGATTTGAAGCTGGATATGTCCATGCCAGAGTATCCAGTGATGATCACAGGCTGCCGAACACAGAAATTAAGAAATAAGGATATTGAATTAGTAAAGATCAGATGGGAAAATAGGCAGGGTGGAGAAGATACTTGGGAATTGGCCGATGAGATGTACAAGACGTATCCATACTTGTTTGAGTAAGCATTAAATTCTTTTAGGTGATACTCTTATACGTATTAGAATTTTTAACAACCCTTATTCCTTTAATTTCGAGGACAAAATTTCTTTTAGGTGATAGTAATGTAATATCCTGAATGTTCAGATCACGTTTTATCAGGTTTGGGGGTCAGTGTGTGGCCCATTGGTTGAGTAAGTGTGTGTGTGTCTATGAGTTTTACAGGTTTGTGTAGCAGGTGGGAGGGTGGAGGGTTGGAGATCCCAGCCCAAACAGACCTCTGACGGAATCATTAAGAACGCGACCAACATAGTCATCGCACTTCGTAATGAAATGCGACAACCTGCTACGTCACGATTTAGCACCGCTTTACGTGGGCGCCACTGCATGGGCGCCTCGTGGCACATGCAGGAGCACTAGGGTTTAATTGCGACGGCGGGGTATGTCGCATTTTGAAATGCGATGGCCCGATACGTCACAGTTTAACTCCTATGTATTTTGAGCCTCTGCCCTTGGCCGAACAGTGCAGTTGCACTGTTCAGCTAAGGGGGAGTGCTATGGAGGTTTGCTGCGGGATTTTGAGGTGATTTCGGGTTTTCGCTGTCCGTTCGGCGTGGTTTCGGCGCGAGGAGGTGTTTCAGAGTGCGAGGAATGTTTGGACAGTGTCGGTTTAGCGTTTCTTGTGTTGGTAGGGAAACTTTCCAATGTTTTAGCTTGAATGGCATGTGAGGATTAGGGTTTATGAGATTTGGCTTGAGAATCATGTGAACATGATAGGAAGCATGCTTAGGGTTTTATTTATATGTATATTTCCTGCTTTAACTGCATGTGTAGTAAATTATGGTGATTTCTGGAATGAGGTTTTAGGTCTTGGTTCTGTCGTCTGAAAGGCAACGGAACGAAACATCGCGATTCAGGTTGAAAGGCAACGGGTTGGTTCGTCGCAATTCAGGTGTTGATTGGCGTCGCCTGTGTTGGACGCGATTTAGATGTGGCCACCCGAGCTCTGGGGTTCTGTGGCCAGTCTGTCTAGCTCTTGAGGTACACTGCTTGGGCAGTGATGGCTTAGCAATGTATAGTCTGTATAAGGTATATCGGCTTGTACCGTGATTAGAAACGATGGGTTTGCTTGGTTAAGTGTGCACGGCGGGTTGGGTTGTTCACGCCTTTCGAGATTACCTCTCCAGTCGGGTCCCCAACACCAGGTACTCGGGGTTGTCCCAATACGATGAGTACCGACAAGGTCTGTGTCGTCTTTTGGATACCCTCACCCCTGAGTTTGCGTTGTACATCCGACTGAGGGAAAGACGACAAGGGGCAATGACTCGTGTTTGTGGGTGTGCGATCACTTGTAGTGCGCTCGTGGTTGGGGGATGGACACCACTAGATGTACTGGTCCCCAACTAGTCCTATTTCTAGTGCCTCGCTTTAAGGAGCTCTGGCCGGAGTCCCTAAAGGTGTCAAGCTTGGTCCTGTAGCTGTGTGGTATGTAGGAGTGGTGTTAGTTGTCTCCATAGTTTCTTGGCTTGTTGAGGTGGAGTGGCAGCTGGACCTTTCGTCTGTGGCTGCAAGACGGAGAGGTGGACTTGTGTTGTTTCTCCGGGTCTGTGGCTGGTGTCGCGAACCAGTTTTCGTGACTCATGTGCGGCGTGCCCTCCTTAGCTTGTACACGTGTGTGTGGTTTGCCGTTTATTTAATTTACAGTAGTAATATCATGTGTAGGCTGAGTTACTCTTAAATGCTTAATAGCCTTGTCATATTATTTGTTGTACTTTGTTCTCTCGACTTTGGGGGAGTTGCCCTACTAAGCCAGTGACTTGTGAGGCTCACCCCTTCTTCTTCCAGGTGAAGGAGAGCAGGAGGGTTCTCATCCCTCTTCTAGTTCGGGACCGCACCATTGTGGAGTTGGGCATTTGCCACCAGCAGAGTAATGTTTCCTCTTGTTAAGCCTTGGGGGTTTGTCCCAGGCTGTTGTATCTTATAGTATGACTTATGTTCAGAACTGAATATGTACATTTCATATTGATATGTGTAAGAAAAATAAACTTATATGTGTTTAGTGTGTTCTTTTATATTTCCACGGGCATGTGTGCATTGATATCCCTTGCGAGGCTACGGCCGTTCGCAGGAGACAGAGTTGTATCGGGCACGTTATCGAGTTAACGGGCCTGAGCGGTGAGGACCGCCACACTTTGTGTAAGACCCAACCCCCTTGGACCCTTTGGCCCATCCTCAGGGTCGCGACAGGCGCTCTGGTCGCGACATGGTCGCGCTAGAGTAGCCTGCTGTGACGGGCATGGTGACGCGCCACACCCGACCATCGCATTCTTGTCATGACAGGGTTGGCCATCGCGTCCTTGTCGCGGCGTCTGATGACATCGCGATGCTTTTCTGACAGATGTGACCGATGTCCTGTCTGTCAGAACGGTCATGTCGGGTGGCAGGAGCGTTATAGCGTTGACGCGACCTGGTCAACCGTCGCGTTGCTTTTCCCGATCTTCGAGGTTTGACCACTTTTGGGGTCACGCTGGTGGTGGCAGCCGCGACATGGTCGTGACGACTATGGGCATTGCGACTTGGTTGTTCTCGCGCCAGTTGCCCCGTCGCGTTTTGGAGGCCGTCGGTTTAAAACCGAAGCCGCACCCCATTCTTTTCCTCTCGCCCTCTCTCTTCTCCATCTTCCCTCTCGGTGGTTTCTCGTGCTCAGGGTGCTCGTGCTAAGGTGGTTGCTCGTGCAGGGGACGTGTTCATGTTGCTTGGAGTGAGGAGGAGGTGGTCATTCCTATGTGAAGGCCACAACAGGTTGGCTCTTCTTGTGGAGGTAGGGACCCTTGATCCTCTCGCCCTAAGCATGCTCCCCTCCCTCTAGAGATGGTGTTCCTCATGGTTTGGGGTTGTGGGAGTGTGAGGATCATGCTCGTGCTTGAGTGAGGTTTCCATCGAGCGTAGATTCTCATGAATCCATGTTTGTGGGGTTTTAAGAGTGCTTGAGTGATTTACAGCTTTCATACATGTTGAACATGCTCCCCTCCCCCTTGTGGAATGTGTGTATCATGTTTTTGGGTGGTTCCCGGAGGACTGCTTTGGAACCCCTCAGCTGAAGACGCGACCACTATAGAGGTCGCGACAGCCTGGTCGATCGTGACATGATCGCGATGAACTTAGGCATCGTGACCTGGTCGCATCGGCTTGGGCCACCGCGATAGTGTCGCGATAGGGCAGGGCGTCGCAACAAGTTCACGACGGCCCGATGCATCGCGACTATAGCCGAGAGACAGGTTATGGTCTTGCGAAGTACCGTGCTTTGTTAAGTCTTCGCTGTTTCCACTTATTTTACTGTACCCGTGGCACTGTGCTAGTTCCCTAGTACGGTCCTACACTAGTCGTCGCCCGGTGCTCGGCACTTGAGGGCTTGTCCTGTGAGAGAGGTTGTTACCGTTGCCTGGGACCCCCATCTTTGGGAGCCCATTGAGGGAGTACACCGGGCTACGAGCGTGCTCGAGTTGGCAGCCGACTAGGCGGACTCCAAAACAGAGGGGAAAATGGTGGTTAGGACAGCAGCGTTGAGTCGTTTGCAGAGCTCTCATGGTTGGTCTGGGACGCCGAGGACGGTTTAGGAGTTCTACCCGGCGCAGGCCAGCCAGTCTTGTTTCTCACTGCCTCGCTCCTTGTGGCCCCGGAACCATTTAGGGAGGTCAGGCATGGGACCGTAGTCCGGCCAGACCATGGCAGTTACTGTGGTGTACTTTGTATCCTACCTCGCTCTGACGAGACGTGGGGGTCAAGACCTGGGTCGAGGATAAGACGTCAGTGGTCGCACCTGACCGGTTGACTAGTGGTAGTCCTTTCCGTAGCTAGTGTTTTTTGTCCAGGCAAGGTTTCCCCCTGTCTGTGTTTACTAGCCGTGTGGTGGTCACGACGAGCAGTCGTAGGGAGTTTTCAACCATGTAGTACTTCCGTACTGTTGCTAGTTTATAGCTTTGCTTCTGCACGCTTTTTCATGGGTAGAAGATATAACTGTTGTTATTTAATTGATATATATATATTCTTCTGCCTGTTAGAGCTACTAGGAGATGGTAGTCCCTACTGAGCTTCTGTTGTGAAGCTCATCCCTCCTTTTCCATGTGAGACTTCTCAGTAGCGGCAGGGGCGCACACCGGGCAGAGGAGACGGGGAGGTAGTCATGGTCCCCATAGCTAGCAGTGGTCTTCCCCTCTCAGTGTACGTCACCCTCGGGGTATGCCTCTAAGGGATTTGTTATCCCCTACTTTTACTTGTACTAGTTGTGTTGTGCTGGGACTGTACTTAGAGTGACACGCAGCGGTCTCGCTCTTCTTTCTATTTCCGTGTGTGCACTTCTAGCTTAGCAGTTGACGTTTACTTCCGCTACATATCCTGTTAGATTTATATTATAGCTCTTCCGAGTCTCCGGATCTGTGGGCGACGACTGCGAAAATCAGGTCCTCGGCGTGGACCGAGGGTCGGGTTCTCAGGGTCATTACAGTTGGTATCAGAGCGAGAGTCTGACAGGGCTCGTAGAGGATCTAAACTGCAACGGGAAGTCCCAACAGTAGTACAAGTACACTGCTAGCCACTCGAGTTAGTATTGTTAACCTTGTTGGTTGTGTGCCGTGTAGGATATGGCTCCGCACAGGCGTAGGCAGGCCAGAGAGCTGATTGAGCAGCAGGATGAGTCGGATATGCCCGCGCAAGGGTGGGTCCAAGAGGAGGTGTCAATAGAGGAGTCCGTGGCACAGCCTCAGGGTGCACCGGCAGCAGCAGTAGCAGGCGGACAGTAGGAGCAGGAGTACCAGCCTCAATCGCAGCAGTACACAGATTGGTTTCCCTTGGCAGAGCAGTTCTTCAGGAGCCTATACCAGGGAGTATGGCAGCCTGGGTAGGCAGCAGCGGGAGGTCAGCCTCTAGTACCTCCCGCAGCAGTACCAGAGCAGCAGGCAGATCCAAAGGAGAAGCAGCCAGCAGTTTGACAGGTGTCAGGTTCCGGGAGCACCCGGGCCGGTCGGAGGAGGATGGCAATCACGTAGGACAGGACCGCCCTCTTGGAGAGGTTCTTGCATCTCCAGCCACCGATGTTCTTCGGTGAGTATGATTCAGATAAGGTAGAGAGCTGGACGCACGAGTTGGAGTGCACGTTCAAGACCATGGACTGCACCGAGGAGGACCAGGTCAGACTGGCGTTGTATCAGCTCAAGGGAGTAGCCCATGAGTGGTGGAGAGTTCAGCGGTAGACTCACTTCCAGGGGTAGCGTTTGGATCAGATATCTTGGCAGTGATTTTTGGAGATCTTTCACAGCGAGTACTTCCCTGACCATGCTCGACGTGAGAGATGAGACCAGTTCCACGAGTTGGTGCAGGGCGATCTCTCAATTACTCAGTACCACCAGAGGTTTGTCCGGTTGTTGAGGCATGTTCCTCATGTAGCAGGCAGTGAGCAGGCTTGTGCAGAGAGGTTCATCGCAGGACTAAGGCTAGACTTGAGGTGGGGTGTGACGGCTCACATGTGTACCACCTTAGGAGAGGTCGTGGCTAAGGCCACCGCCTTGGAGAGAGAGACCTGGCAGCCCCAGCAGCAGCAGAAACAACAGCAGGGAGGATCCTCTTCCAGGTCCTCGCCATACCAGTGTCTCGTAGGTAGTCGCGGCAGTGCGACTTCTTCTTCTTCGGGCTCGGGAAGTTCCAGGATTCGCTCGAAGTTCAGGCAGTTGTCCACTCGCGGGGTGAACGGAGTCGGCAGCAGAGGCGGCAGTCGAGGTTTGCAGAGCAGTCAATCCAGTAGGGAGCTGAGCAGGGCAGACATGAGGCAGTTTGTGTAACGTCGCACGTTTTTCAGATCTTCGTGGATCCTCTGTTTAGCGTGTGGGATGGTCAAGCTATGACCAGTGCGACTCATGTTGGGTGTGCGCAGCTATGGATCTGTGCCTGTTGGTGCCCAGTGTGAGTTGGACATCAACAGTGGGTTGGCATCCAGGTGTGTGACGTCTACTGTGTGTTAGAGGTTGACGTTAACTTGAAGTGCCTGTGTTTTTAGGGGTAACCCGAGGCTTCTTCTTTCCCCACTTTCTCCTATCCTCTTCCCCCACTTTCCCCTTCGTGCTTCTTCTTCATTACTTCCGGCGGTCGACAGGAGCACGTGGGAAGGCCGTGGTGCGCGTGGTAGCAGCAGATCAGGCGGGGAATGACGGATTGGAGGGCGGTATTCGCGGGAAGCTCCTGGGGGTTCGGTGTAAATCGAGGTTCTATCGGGGTTTATATGCGTTTCTGAGGTAGGGACTGGACCCTTTGATCTCTCCTGGTTGATTTGCCATGCTTTGTTGCATAGATCGTATGTTAATTGAGTTTTTGGGAAAGGATTCTCCATGCCGGGAAATTGGGTGGTTTGATCGATCCAAGTGTTGGATATTGTTTCTTCAGTTTAATTATAGTATTTATATGTAAGGGGAAGTGTTTCCCCTTGTTTTCTTATTGTATACGCTGGGAGCTGAAGATCTTAGCGTCAACATCGATTGACCTCAGGTTCTTCAGTTGGAGATTAACGGCCAGATGTCTAGCCGTTAATATCGAGTTTACTTAGTATTAACGGCAGGGGATGCTGCCATCTATAACCAATGGACGGCAATCGATGCTGCCGCCAACCTGTGCAGGTATTAGCGCAGTGTGTTTCATGAGGTTTTTCTTGTTGTACATATCACGTGGTTGTGTGTGCATGGCAATGACAAATGGGAGCCAGTACACTTGTTACGCTCATAGAGCGTGTTGCTTACGAGATGTGCATGCTTTACGTGATTAATGTGTAATATATATGTGTGCATGTTGTCCATGTGTGGATATATTGTTTACACAGATGATGTGTAGTACACCAGTCATGGTGTATTATACACGTGCGGTCTACATGGTTTAGATGTTTTGCATGTAGTTTGTATGTGCATGGCATATCGTGTATCATTGTGTTTATTATTTCTTAATTATTATGATTAATCCGTGGTGTTATGGCAGTGAGGTTCTTGTGTGAGCCTAGCCAAGAATTGGAAGTGTTTTTATGATTCGGATCACATGCATGTGTAAGCATGACTAGAGGTCGATATTATGATTATTATAATGTGATTTATGTGGTTATATTGTAATGCTGGGCAGTGAAGGTCCACACCGACCTAGCCCTGGTCTGTTGTTGTCCTTCGAAGAATATTATACTGATTTATGTGTTAAGTGGTGTGTGTGTTGCCACGGAGGTCACGAGGTGGCCGATGTTAGGCTATAGTGTTATTATTAATATGGTTCATATATGTGTTTGTGTAGGCTAGCTTATAGGTCACGAGTGACCAGGACAAGCTACTCCTCACACATGTATCGTGATTTGTAATAAATGTGTAAGTAATGTGGTTTGTGTATTGCCGAGTGTGGTGGTCCGGCGCCTATTCCGGAATGCCTCTCTAGTTGGGTACCCAAGGTTCTTTGTGAGCCAGGCACGTGTGGTTGTTGTGCTGGGGGTTTGTCCCGGTACTTGTGTTGTACTATCGAGGTCTGTGTCGTCTTCCTGGACACCCTCACTCCTGTGTTTGAGTTGTACGTCCGGCTGAGAGAAAGACGACAGTAGGGCAGCGGCTTGTGTTTGTGGGTGTGCAGTCACTTGTAGCGCACTCGTAGTTGGGGGTACGGACACCAGTAGTCGACACTGGTCCCCAGCTAGTCCTGTTTTTCAGTGCCTCACTTTAGGGTGCTCCGGCCAGAGACCCTAGAGGTGCCAGGCATGGACTGCAGCTGTGTGTCTGCAGGTGTGTTGTTGGTTGGTCTCCACAGTTGTTTGACTTGTTCTCGTGGAGTGGCAGTTGGACCTTTCGTCCGTGACTGCGAGACTGAGAGGTCGTTCTTGTGTTGTGTTGTTCGGGTTGGATACTGGCCTGATCAGCCAGTAGTCCGTTCCCGTGTGGTGGCGTCGCTCCTTTCCGATTCGTGCTTTTCCACTGGCTGTGGTTCGTGAGTTTGTGACTCATAGTCGAGGTTTGACTCGTTTGAGGTGTGCCCTGGTGTTGGCATAGTTGTGACTGCGGTTGTGGCTTGTGGTGTGCCCGAGTGGTGGCACAGTTTTGGTTATGGTTGGTGAGTGTTGACTCACCAAATGTGGTTTAGCTTGCTATGGTATGCCCTGTTACGACACTGGCTTACTTGTGGTTTCCGTGCTGGTACCTTGTGGTAATAGGTACCTATACACCGTGTGGGTAATGGTTTGTGGTGGTACGTCGTATACCAGTCTTTCTGGTGTTGACGTGGAACTGTGTATCGTGGAGGTCGTGTGGTGTGACCTTCCACTCAATGTGCTTCACCCTCCCTCGGGTAAGCTACCGTATATGGTTTTCATGTGTGATGGATTGGCCCGCTGTAGCCGATCATGTTACTTGGTGTGTGTGATTTCCGACATATTGTGGTTTGGGTATAAAGGGCCAGCTTTTGGTTAGTAGTCCTGTTACCCACGTATTTAAGACTCGCCTGTAAAACTTATAGCTTAAGCAATTGGTTGTGACTGTGATGTGCCTGTGAGGCCTGCGGCCTAGGCATTTCAGTTGTTGAGTGGACTAGCCTATGGTTCCTCTTTCTTTATAAGGAATATGCATTTGTTTATCAATTACTGTTTAAGCTGTTATTTAAATATAAATGTTGTGAGCATGAAATGGTTTGGCTATTGGTGCTGCCAGTGAGACCCATTGGGGTTGAGGTGTCCGTGGTTACGGTGTGTTTTGGGTGGTCCCTACTGAGCCTGTGACTTGTTGAGGCTCACTCCCTACAGTTCTTTTCAGGGCTTGCCGAGTGTTTGACTTGCAGCGGCATTGTGTCAGACTTGTACCACCAGTAGTTGTGTAGCAGTTAGTGTTTTGTGAGCTTGTGCTCCCTCGGGGTATGCCCCAGGTAGTTGTACTTTTTAATTGGACATGTATTAATGTAATGGGACAGTTGTAAATTGTTATATACAAGTATGAGCACATGCACTTTCTTGTGTCTTATACTGTTGTGGTTTGTCTTTTATATTTTTACTGGACACTTGTGTGAGCTATCCCTTGCGAGATTTCGGTTCGTTCGCGGGAGGCGGATCTGATATGGAGCCTTAATGGGCATAAATATCCAGGGCCGTCACAGTTGGTATCAGAGCATGGTCCAGTTAGAATATGAAAAGACATTGAAGTTACAATGTCCCAATACATGGATTAATGTCCACTGCTGGTAGTAAGTCTGTGGTTTTATGTGTTATAAGGTGATTTTTATATGAACTTTTGGCACGCAAACCGTGTGTTTTTGGTTGTTAAATTAGCAGTTGTGAGTAGTTGTTGAGCCATAGAGTGGCTAGTGGTATAAGTTGTGTCATTGCACTAGTGTGCCAAGGTGTAGTTGAAATTTTGTGTTTAAAAGTTTTCAGTGCCAAATATTAAAGGAATCAGTGGAGTTAGTTATGTTGGTTAGCAAAAGTAAAAGGCAATTTCAGAAAGATATTTGCAAATGGTGCTCTAGTAAAGAATAAGGTTAACAGAGACAGGTATAATATGAGGTGTCAGTGTGACAGATGAATAGAATGTTACCAGCAAAGAATAGTGTGTGTGTGTGTGATAAGTTGCAGAAGAGGACCTTGGCAGGGGTATTGTTGTGTTTGAAATTTGTGTTAATAGGATTTGAAAAGCGGCTTGAGTAATAATGTGATTAGAGCTTTGGCAACTTGAGAATGATTAAATGAGGTAGGCTGGTTTCAGATGAAGTACAGGAAATAGAGAATTGTGACAGTCCGATAAGGATAAGGGTGTCTTGACATTAGAGAGTTGAGCAGAGGTGGTTAATTAAGTAAAGAAAGGGTAAAGAAAGATCACTGTATAGTTAGACTTTTCTGAGCACAAGAAAAATACCGGCCTAGCAAGTGGCAGTTTATGAGAATTATATAGAGTCAGATGCAGTGTTACAGATAAGGTTACTGTTGTTTAATAACTGAGTATAATTCGAGAAGAGAAGAGGTGAAGTTTGTGTTTAAAAGAGATTGAGGCTGTACGGAATAAAATAAGAATTATGTGAATCAGAATAGAAAGAAGCAGATTAATTAAGAAACAGTTAAGTGGTGCCAGGTTAAGTGAAATAGAGAATCAGGCAGAGTTGGCTATTGTATTTAACGAGATTGGCTCCAGACTATGGCCTTGGCAGTTGTGAATAAAGAATACTTGTGTGACAACAGCAATAGCGGTATGAGTGGTGCAGGATGATCAGCTAGGCAGCACAATAATTGAGAAGAATGTTTACAGAGAAGATATTATGTTTAATACAGTTGGCAGATTATTAATCTGGAAAATGAAAGAGTATGATAGATTGTGAAACAGATATAACTGAAAGATCGAGAAAGTGATCAATAAGAATTTACATGGCTAAATAGAAATTGAAAGTGGCAAGTACAAAACGGAGAGAATGTAATCAATTAAATAGTGAATGGCTTAAAGTCAGATGGCACCTAATTGAAATAAAGTTTAATGCATGTAAAGTTAGCTGAGCAGTTTAATTCTTCCCTAAAAAGAAAGTGTTACAGTAATGAAAGCAGATGTTTTGAGAAATGATGGAAATAATGTGGTTAGTCAGCTAGAGAATGTAAATTGAAGTTAAAAAGGAATATGAAAAATAAAGTATGTTAGTAATGTAATGGTATGGTAGAATTCGGATTTTTTTAAAAAAAGTGTGGTACAATTAGAATTGAAGTATTGGAAAAAGTAGTTTGGAAATTTTGATATTGTTTTCCAATATTGATTGAGCAAGTAAAGCAATCTGTAATGAATATAGCCGGAATCAAAGCAATTATGAAAGTGTGCGGCAATTGTGAATAATAGTAGAAGCAGAATGTATGAAATATTCTGTGAGATATTCAGCAGGATCAGAGTAGCGCAGCGGAAGCGTGGTGGGTCTACAACCCACAGATTAGAAAACTGAAAAATATGAGAATGGATAAAATAAGGTAGTAGTTAACAATGATAAGCAGGATAATGGCTACCAATGACAAAGTGAGTAATGGAATGGCATTAAGAAATTCGAGAAATTAAGCAAGGTTTAGCATGAAAGAACAACCAAAGGTAGTGGAATAAAATGAAAGGATTTGAGCAGAAAGAAATGGCTCGGAAAGAAATGTTGCAAAGACAGCCCAGAAAATGTGAAAGTAGGCTCAGTCCAAGGAGATAAAGTGCCATTGGCAAGGTAGAATCGCCTACAATTGAAAGGTAAGGAAAGGCAATGGAATCGATAAAACAGAATAATTGTGAAATGAATTGAAAGAAAAAAAAAAAGAGCAAAGTAAGGATGGAATTGGATAGATGAGTCAGTTAGCGCAGATGAATTGAAAGGCTGATCCAGAGAAAGAGTATCCTTCTTTTTAGGTGATAGTCCGGCGTGCCGTGGTTTATGTAGAATGTCGAGGACGACATTTCTCTTTAGGTGATAGTAATGTAATGTCGCGCGTTTTTTGGATCTTCGTGGATCCTCTGTTTAGCGTGTGGGATGGTCAAGCTGTGACCAGTGCGACTCGTGTTGGGTGTGCGCAGCTATGGATTTGTGCCTGTTGGTGCCTAGTGTTAGTTGGACATCAACAGTGGGTTGGCGTCCAGGTGTGTGACGTCTACTGTGTGTTGGCGGAAATGGTGTTGCCATTAACATGTTCTTGGCGTCCATCGATGTAACGTCTACCGTTGAACTTGGCGGCGAGCGTTGTGGATGTCTAGTTGAGGCGGTTTGGTTAGCGGCGCAGAGGTTGACATTAACCTGAAGTGCCTGTGTTTTTAGGGGTGACCCGAGCCTTCTTCATTCCCCACTTTCTCCTATCCTCTTCCCCCACCTTCACCTTTGTGTTTCTTCATTACTTCCGGCGGTCGACAGGAGCACGTGGGAAGGCCGTGGTGCGCGTGGTAGCAGCATATCAGGCGGGGAATGACGGATTGGAGGGCGGTATTCGTGGGAAGCTCCTGGGGGTTCGGTGTAAATCGAGGTTCTATCGGGGTTTATATGCATTTCTGAGGTAGGGACTGGACCCTATGATCTCTCTTGGTTGATTTGCCATGTTTTGTTGCATAGATCGTATGTTAATTGAGTTTTGGGAAAGGATTCTCCATGCTGGGAAATTGGGTGGTTTGATCGGTCCAAGAGTTGGATCTTGTTTCTTCAGTTTAATTATAGTATTTAGATGTAAGGGGAAGTGTTTCCCATTGTTTTCTTATTGTTTATAGGGCTAAGTTGCCCGTATGATTGGCCTTGGGCCGGTCTGTGTGTTTTGTATACGCTGGGAGCTGAAGATCTTAGCGTCAACATCGATTGACGTCAGGTTCTTCAGTTGGAGATTAACGGCCAGATGTCTAGCCGTTAATATCGAGTTTACTTAGTATTAACGACAGGGGATGCTGCCGTCTATAACCAATGGACGGCAATCGATGCTGCCACCAACCTGTGCAGGTATTAGCGCAGTGTGTTTCATGAGGTTTTTCTTGTTGTACATATCACGTGGTTGTGTGTGCATGGCAATGACAGATGGGAGCCAGTACACTTGTTACGCTCATAGAGCGTGTTGCTCACGAGATGGGCATGCTTTACGTGATTAATGTGTAATATATATGTGTGCATGTTGTCCATGTGTTGGATATATTGTTTACATGGATGATGTGTAGTACACCAGTCATGGTGTATTATACACGTGCAGTCTACGTGGTTTAGATGTCGTGCATGTAGTTTGTATATGCATGGCATATCGTGTATCATTGTGTTTATTATGTCTTAATTATTATGATTAATCCATGGTGTTATGGCAGTGAGGTTCTTGTGTGAGCCTAGCCAAGAATTGGAAGTGTTTTTATGATTCGGATCACATGCATGTGTAAGCATGACTAGAGGTCGATATTATGATTATTATAATGTGATTTATGTGGTTATATTGTAATGTTTGGGCAGTGAAGGTCCACACCGACCTAGCCCTGGTCTATTGTTATCTTTCGAAGAATATTATACTGATTTATGTGTTAAGTGGTGTGTGTGTTGCCACGGAGGTCACGAGGTGGCCGATGTTAGGCTATAGTGTTATTATTAATATGGTGCATATATGTGTTTGTGTAGGCTAGCTTATAGGTCACGAGTGACTAGGACAAGCTACTCCTCACACGTGTATCGTGATTTGTAATAAATGTGTAAGTAATGTGGTTTGTGTATTGCCGAGTGTGGTGGTCTGGCGCCTATTCCGGAATGCCTCTCTAGTTGGGTACCCCAGATTCTTTGTGAGCCAAGCACGTGTGGTTGTTGTGCTCGGGGTTTGTCTCGGTACTTGTGTTTTACCGTCGTGGTCTGTGTCGTCTTCCTGGACACCCTCACTCATGTGTTTGAGTTGTACGTCCGGCTGAGGGAAAGACGACAGTAGGGCAGCGGCTTGTGTTTGTGGGTGTGCAGTCGCTTGTAGCGTGCTCGTAGTTGGGGGTACGGACACCAGTAGTCGACACTGGTCCCCAGCTAGTCCTGTTTTCCAGTGCCTCACTTAAGGGTTCTCCGGCCAGAGACCCTAGAGGTGCTAGGCATGGACCTGCAGTTGTGTGTCTGCAGGTGTGGTGTTGGTTGGTCTCCACAGTTGTTTGACTTGCCCTCGTGGAGCGGCAGTTGGACCTATCGTCCGTGACTGCGAGACTGAGAGGTCATTCTTATGTTGTGTTGTCCGGGTTGGATACTGGCTTGATCAGCCAGTAGTCCGTTCCCGTGTGGTGGCGTTGTTCCTTTCCGACTCGTGCTTTGCCACTGGCTGTGGTTTGTGAGTTTGTGACTCATAGTCGAGGTTTGACTCGTTTGAGGTGTGCCCTGGTGTTGGCACAGTTGTGACTGCGAGTGTGGCTTGTGGTGTGCCCGAGTGGTGGCACAGTTTTAGTTATGGTTGGTGAGTGTTGACTCACTAAATGTGGTTTAGCTTGCTATGGTATGCCCTGTTACGACACTGGTTTACTTGGGGTTTCCGTGCTGGTACCTTGTGGTAATAGGTACCTGTACCCCGTATGGGTAATGGTTTGTGGTGGTACGTCGTATACCAGTCTTTCTGGTGTTGACGTGGAACTGTGTATCGTGGAGGTCGTGTGGTGTGACCTTCCACTCAATGTGCTTCACCCTCCCTCAGGTAAGTACCGTATATGGTTTTCATGTGTGATGGATTGGCCCGCTGTAGCCGATCATGTTACTTGGTGTGTGTGATTTCCGACATATTGTGGTATGGGTATAAAGGGCCAGCTTTTGGTTAGTAGTCCTGTTACCCACGTATTTAAGACTCACTTGTAAAGCTTATAGCTTAAGCAATTGGTTGTGACTGTGATGTGCCTGTGAGGCCTGCGGCCTAGGCATTTCAGTTGTTGAGCGGACTAGCCTATGGTTCCTCTTTCTTTATAAGGAATATGCATTTGTTTATCAATTACTGTTTAAGCTGTTATTTAAATATAAATGTTGTGAGCATGAAATGGTTTAGCTATTGGTGCTGCCAGTGAGACCCATTGGGGTTGAGGTGTCCGTGGTTACGGTGTTGTTTTGGGTGGTCCCTACTGAGCCTGTGACTTGTTGAGGCTCACTCCCCTACAATTCTTTTCAGGGCTGGCCGAGTGTTTGGCTTGCAGCGGCGTTGTGTCAGACTTGTACCACCAGCAGTTGTGTAGTAGTTAGTGTTTTGTGAGCTTGTGCTCCCTCGGGGTATGCCCCAGGTAGTTGTACTTTTTAATTGGACATGTATTAATGTAATGGGACAGTTGTAAATTGTTATATACATGTATGAGCACATGTACTTTCTTGTGTCTTATACTGTTGTGGTTTGTCTTTTATATTTTACTGGACACTTGTGTGAGCTATCCCTTGTGAGACTTCGGTCCGTTCGCAAGAGGCGGATCTGGATATGGAGCCTTAATGGGCATAAATATCCCGGGCCATCACAGTTTGCTACACTTGTGGTTTGCGAGGCCACCTCACGAGGGATTGGCCGATGGGGCAAGTCCAGCAGCCAGTGCAGTACGCGCAGCAGCTACCGCAGTACCAGTTCCCTCCCCAACAGCAGGCACCCCGTTAGCAGCAGTAGGGGCAGTACCAGCAGCAGCCACAGCAGTTTCCGCAGTTCCAGCAGCCTCAGCAGTACCAATCGTACCAGCAGTAGCAGCAGTTTTGTAACGACCCGACCTCCCGGACACCTTCCAAGGACCCCGAAGGTCACGCCACCACCCACGGATCCAAAGACCCGGAAGGGTTAGAATTTTGTCCAGTGAGATAAGCAATGAATTCAAATAACAATAACAAGAAAGTTTGTACATTAATAAAGAAATTATGTACAACATGTCCCAAATAAAAGTACAAGTACAGAAAGAAAGGTGCAGTCCTTAAGGGGCATACCCGAGGACTTGCAAAAAGGCCACTCTCGACTCACGGTACAAGTGCTCACGCTCACAAATCACACTGCTGGCAATGCACGGCGAACAAGCCGCCACCACGACTATTTGGCAACGAACTCCTGCGACAACAAGTCCCTACCTGAAGAGAGTAGGGGGGTGAGCCTCGCGAACAAGGATTAATTGGGATAACCAGTCCCTTACTAGCAAGAGCAGCAGGAACTCCAACAGAGCAGAAGCAAAACTACTCTACAAAGCAATAAAATGGGGAACACCTACTGCAGAGTACTACAAAGCAGCGAAACAGAGTAATGCCACGACCCACAACCAAGGTCGGGCCAAACACGACTCCCGTAGAACCAGCGGAGTCAACACAATGCGGAAGCAACACCTCGGCATGCACCCGTCCAGACAGAGAAGCTCACGGAACACCGGAGCAACCAAGTGAGACTAGAGTCTCACGACACAAGAACCCAACATCCCAGACCTCCACGAGGTCGGGAAGGAACAACTAGGTGTCACCACGAGAGACACCAAACAACCACGTGAGAAGGAACGTCTCACCACTAGCACGGCACCTCGGACCTCCACAAGGTCGAGGGCCTACAAGCAGAACCGCCCTGGACCTCAGACACGCCGCAAGGTCAAGGAACTACACCCTCCAGTGCCACCATGGACGGAAACAAGGAACGGGTTACAGAACTAGTGGTCGGGTACCTACACTAGGCATCCCAAGAGAACCCGCAGAGCGGAAGCCACTAAACACGGCCTACGAGGCCAAACCAACAGAGCCCGGGGAAGCTAGACACAGTCTAGGCTACAACCACCGTGTAGGCTAGGGCAACTAGGCTCACTTAGAAACAATGTGAACCACCATCACAACAAGAACAACCAAGCCACCGCCACAGGCAGCTAAGAGAGGGACACACAGTCCACCCCTCTCGCTCGCCAGCTGCTGACTCCTGCCTACAACCTCCCGGTAGAGTGAGGCTAGCGAGTTACAGCAAGAACAACTACAACCACCGCAGCCCGGCCAAGCTGCGGCCTCACGCCTAACCTCCATACGTGGCTCCAGAACCAACGCAAAGTGAGGCAGTGAGAAGGACTAGCTGGTTCGCACTGGAAGAGCGCCTCAACCACCTCGGTGACCCAGACCTAGCTAAGAGAGCTCTACAAATGACTCTACGCCGTTGTCCCCACCGTTTTCCCCTTCTTCTCCAAGTCCGTGACTTGAGCATGCCTGTCGCCCGGAGAACTCCCTCTAACAGACGCATGGGGCTGGGGGTCCCAGGTAACGGTAACAACCTGTCTCGCGAACAAGCCCTCAAGTGCCTAGCACCGGGCGAAAAGAGAACTGGCGGGGCAACCACCACATAAACCAGAGTTGGCTTGTAACCAAGACAAGCCTAGCAGGCACAGGCACGCACGGCACCCCTTCCGGAAACCCCCAGATGGGCCGTCGGCCAATGCCGGCACACATGGCACGGCCCGAGAAACCAGAACACCACCAGAAAGAATAGAAACCATCGCTCTTCTAATAATTGATTAACAGTTAGACAATTGATTGTTAGATATACGCGAGCCTCCTAGCACCACTGCTAGGACACGACCACGAAGGTGTCACCTTCGGTCACTGAACGCAGGGAGGCAACCTGCCGCATTCCCACCAGAAGGTCCTAAGGGCACACCTGCCCTGGGGCATACGCCCACATGTCAACCGAGGCCACAGAAACACCCGAGGCAAGCCAGGTGCTGTCGCACCCTCCTAGCCCGTCACGATCCCATCGTGACAAAAAGGGCAACCGCGACAAGCACAGGGTCGCGACAGTGAAGCGGGTCGTGATAACAGCCTTGTCGCAACTGGAAACCCGGTCGCGACACGACACTTATCGCGATGGCCAACCACGCCGCAATAAGGTTGCATCCAACCGGGGCGACGCCTCCTATGATGTCGTGACGCGCACTGCGGTCGCGACATCAGTCGGGAGGCAGACCGCCGGGATGCTACATCCCGGGGTTGCCACAACACACTACAACTACACATCCACGGGGAGGGGAGCATGGGGAAAGCTATAAAGACATGCAAAGAACCCCGAGGGCTCCAATCTACACCAACAAGTATGGGCACAAGAGATCCCTACAGATTTTACGAAGAACGAACCCACGAAGGGCCTTCACGACACCTCGGCCGCCTCCTCCTCGCTCCTCCCCGCTACGCCGCTCCACCACGAGCCACCGACACCGCCACTGAGCTCCAAACGCCGGAGAACAAGGGGAAGGAGGCTTCCCACCTCGGAGAGGAGGAAGGGAAGGAAAACGGGAAAACAAGGAAGAAGGGGCACTGGCCAAGGCTTTTAGCCTTCGGCCCCCAAAACGCGACGGGGCGAGGTGTCGCGTTACCAACCTTAATGCAACGGCCGCCCACACCGCGACCAGAATGCGTCCCTCAGGGAGGCCGCGACAACCAGATAGGTCAGTCTGCCACGCCTGGCACTGTGACAGGCGTCAGACGACCAAAAAGTAGAAAGCAGTCGCGACCCGTTGACCGAGCGCGACAAGAACGTGACGCAGAAAGCGGTCGCAATAGGGGTGACTATCACGACGGGCACCTCCGTCGCGACACTAACGCGTCGCCCAGGCCGGATGCGTCAGTGGCCAGTCATCCAACACGCATCGGAAGAACCCGAAAAGCTCGAGATGTTTCAATACATCCAACAAAAAAAATAATTTCGTCCTCAAAATTTAAGGGCGAAACCCGGTCGGAGAACACAACAGGTGCAAAGGGACCACTAAGTTGCACCGCGACTTCCCGGTGGTCGCCACGATGAGCCTGCCACAAAGGGAGTGCCTAACCAGACATCTGACGGCTCCCAGGGTGCACAACAACAGCGCAGAGCACACAAGCAGATGTCGACAACTCCACAGGCACGGCGCGCACCAAGCCGACCAGAAACACTGAAACCGCCAGTCGAAAACCACGCGACTGAACCCTCAACAGACCACGCTGTTGAGAACAACCGGTCAGTAACTCCCTCTATCACTAGTGACTAGATAGAGGTCCCAGCTACTGACGGCAATCGAGGAAAACGCCAAGAGGTCAACCGTAACACTCCGCTGAATGGCTCCGCAAAACTAGAAACAGCTAGCACCTACGGCAAGGCCAAATGAGAGTTTCTTAATGGTGACCTAAAACCAAGCGAAAAACACATACGTGGAGAAACCACGGCGAGCAAGACAGTGTCCGTCGGCACCACTAGGTCTCACCTTGATCATCCTCATGGTCCGACAAGGACACACAATGACTGTGGAGCCACAGAAAGCTAAACCATACGCTCCACAGGCACACGCACAGAGGCAAAACCAAGGAAGACTGTAACGCCTCGACGCGGAATATCGGAGCGGAAATACAGTTATTAAATAGTACAGAGTGAGAAATAAATAATAAACCATTGCACAAATGGGTTAATACTAAATAAACTAAAATTTCATTAATAATCCACCAAACTTCATTACAATCACCAATATCTCATCAACTTCATGGACT
The DNA here is from genome assembly GCA_014218235.1 of Colocasia esculenta. Classification (NCBI taxonomy): domain Eukaryota; kingdom Viridiplantae; phylum Streptophyta; class Magnoliopsida; order Alismatales; family Araceae; genus Colocasia; species Colocasia esculenta. The sequence goes on along the minus strand of CM024757.1, from coordinate 58,672,992 downwards.
AACTATTACATCAACGTATCAAAGCCAAAATAGGGCCCAGAGTACTTTATTGAAATTCAACTAATACATCAAGAATAACTAACTCACTAACTTATAACTATACAAACTAACTACTAAAGCAGTGGTTGCTGAAAAAGGTCACTCCGAGCATCCTCCTCAGTCCCTTCCCCATGAGTGTGGTCACCATCCGACTCACCTAAAACACATTAAATAAATACGCAGGATGAGCGAATAACGCCCAGTAGGACTTAATATTTCATGAACACAAGCATGGTTTAAATAATTAATGTTTTAAAGAACATGATAACTAAGAGTATAGTCATGTAGAGCAAGTAATGATAAAGAGAGAATGATAGCATCTGGCATAGAGAAAAATAGCACAATGAAAACGATAATAGAATGGCCATGTAACGATATAGCATGTAAATTGCACAATGGTGCACTAGTAACGATAACGATTGCACTTGAATAGATAGCACTTTGATTGTCATAGATTAATCTAGATAGTATGATGGCGCTGGATGCATGCCGTAACACATCCTTGATCATTTTAACTCCCATGGGCACTAGCACTTTTCGGGCGCTCCTCCCAGGACCTAATCGGGCCCCATTACACTGGCATTAGTCATTTCTTTATCTTAGACAATCACAAGAATGTCCAATAGAGTACCAAGAAATAGATGAGAGTAGTAGATGAACTAGAAGAGAGAGTAGAGACAACGTGAATAGATGAGAGTAAAGAGACTGTAGATGAGATAGGGACAATAATGTAAAACACAATAAACAACGATAGTCACAGTTGCACGGCACAAGGTCGTGTAGCGGCAGTCTGGTAGAAAACATCACTGCCCACTAGCCGTGCTATGAACACAGGCTAGATGGTCCGGCATGATCACAAGGTAAGAAGATAACACACTAAGGCCATGGATCGTACTGATCCCTAAAGTGTAACGGGTTTTAGGGTACAACCAGCTCGTCGGCTAAGGACGTGCGCCAAAGACAAGAAGACTTACGGATGCCTTGACAAGGAGTCCCTGGCCCAGTCAAGAGTATTCCCGATGGAGAGGTGGTCCAAGTCAAGAGAAAGTGCGTAGAAACGGTCCGTCATGCCTCGAGTGCTCGAAGGCCGAGGGAAAACAGTAACGGTATTCAAAATGCGTGTATAAAACGAAGACAAGTGTATTTAATTAAATAGAGAATTTAGTCATTTGTTTTGCTAATTCACCAGATACATTATTGCATAATTTATTAGGGTCAAATGTCAAACACTAATGTTATATGTGTGTAAGTGTAAAGAAATCATGAGAATATGATAAATCGTGCAAATGGCTTTTAAATAATTAAATTTATGTCATTATTGCCATTTATTAGTTTACCAGGTCGAATTATCCATAACATGGTTTAATCATGGCTAAATAAGGGTCATATAGCCAAATCAGCAAGGGCATGTATGCAATTTACAGATCTGGCAGGAATTTCAAATAGGCGACGGGGTTGCCCGTCGTGATCAAGTCGCGATGGGGTTCCACGGTGCGGTATCAATCAAAACGTGGCGGGGGTCCCGGCCGCGATTACTGTTGCGGCGACCGGCCCGGGCGCGACAGCCGAACCGACCGGTCTGGCCCGGTTCGCGCTGGAAGTCGCGGCAGCTTAGGCTGCCACATTCTTAACGCGACGTGTCTTCAGGGCGCGACCCTGCTGATATCGCGGCGGGTCGCGCCGTCGCGATATCAGAAGGGTCCGGCCCTTTTCCCTTTTTCCAGGGCGGATCCTATTCAATATAGGGCACTTGCAAATTCAATATAAAATAGCACGATGATCTAAAAATCACGAAACTAGTTTTAAACGAAAGTAGACACATAGATCTATCAACATGTATGATTAATTTGAAAATGGAAAAGGTTTAGGCATGCTTTGATTAGGTTACATTTTAGTGACCTAAACATGCGTAGTCAAGGTTCAACGAATTAATTAGAAATGGATACATGATAAAAATTAGGGAAAATAGGGGCGTTTGAAAGCTAACATGATGTAGTATTTATGAGAATTTTTTCACGTATGGGATCAATGAGGTTCACGTATGGGATCATGTATGCACGAGGTTTGAAAGCTAACATGAAGGGTCGGGTACATAAATCTAGCATGGATTCAAAGAATAAATTCTCCCTCATGGAGATCGGAATAGAGAAAAACTATAGGGTTTTTACATGGGATCTTGAAGTCTCCCTAGGATAATTTTTACACGAATTTGGCTTGAGAAATTGTCTACCTTTTTCGCGGAGTAAAGAAATCCCTAGTTGGTGACGAATAATGAAGAACAAATCCCTTGTTCTAGCTCCTCTCCTCCTTGTCTCTTCTTCCTCAGCCTTTCTCCTTCGTTTCCCAAGTCTCCAACAGCGATCTAGGGTTTGCTAGGGCCGAAATAGTGGAGTTTTAATGTCTAGTAGAGTCCAACCATCTTCTAACTCTTCTCTTCTCCTCCAACTCCGAAAATTAGTAATTATCCTCCTATTTTCTTTCATTTATCTGCCTAATGGGACTGGGAAGAGAGCTAAATTCGTGGCCATGGAGTTAGGATAGGCTAAGGGCTCTTGTTTTAAATAAATACAAGTTATTTAGTATTTATCCTGGCATTTTACTATTTACTAATTAATTAAATTCGAATTTGGAATAATTATTTCCCATCCCATGATGGTTTCCTCTTTATTAGGCCCATTATTTTGTGTTTGAGCCAATTACACAACCCATTATTTATTTAACTTAATGGACTTGGTTTAATTTCCTTTTATTTCACTTATTTCTCATTATTCTAATTAAATCTATTTGCCTCATTTATTTAAAATATTTTTTTTATTATTTGGATTTGAAAATTCAAGGGTACCACATCCTCCCCCTCTTAAAAATAATTTGGTCCCCAAATTCATATGGTCGTGAGAGGAAGAGTGACTTACTGAATAATTCCGGATAATTCCGGCGTATTGTTGCTTCGGGCTTCCACGTGACTTCTTCGACTTCGTGATCTCTCCACCATACCTTTACCACATGTATATATCGATTCCGAAGCTGTTGCATCTTCTTGTCCATGATCTTCACTGGCCTTTCTTCATAGGTCATATCTTTGTTCAAAATGATATCATCATAGCTGATTACATGTGACGGATCATTCATGTACTTCCTCAGCATTGACACATGGAAGACATTGTGGACTGTAGAAAATTGAGGAGGTAGTGCTAGTCGATACGCAACCTCGCCAACTCTATCCAACACTTCAAATGGACCTATGAATCTTGGTCTTAGCTTGCCTTTCATCCCAAACCTTTGAAATCCACGGGTCGGAGATACTTTCAGCATCACATGATCTCCAGTTTGAAATTCTAAATCCCTTCTTCTCTTATCAGCATAGCTCTTCTGCCTAGACTGAGCTATTTTAATCCTATCTCGGATGATCTGTATATCTCTACTAGTGTTCTGTACCATGTCTGGTCCTAGCCATTGTTGTTATCCCACCTCGTTCCAGCACACTGGCGATCTACAGCTTCTGCCATACAGTGCTTCAAAAGGTGCCATCTTAATGCTCGCCTGATAGCTGTTGTTGTAGGCGAATTCAATTAGGGACAACTGTTCATTCCAATATCCTTCAAAATCTGTAGTGCAGGCACGAAGCATGTCTTCCACAATCTGATTTGTCCTTTCTGTCTGTCCATCCGTCTGTGGGTGGAAAGCAATGCTAAAATTGAGTTTCGTGCCCAATTCAGTCTGAAGTCCCTTCCAGAATCTAGATGTGAATCTAGAGTCATGATCTGAGACTATGGATACGGGGACTCCATGTAATCTCACAGTTTCCTTTACATATAATGCTGCTAACACATCCACACTGCAAGTGCTCTTGATTGCCAAGAAATGTGCGGACTTAGTTAAACGGTCCACAATAACCCATATAGCATCGAGTCTACCACGAGTTCGGGGTAAACCCATGACGAAATCCATGCCAATACTTTCCCACTTCCATTCAGGTATGTCCAGAGGTTTGAGTACACCCGCAGGACGGCGGTGTTCGGCTTTTACCTGTTGACATGTGAGGTAGTGTGCGGCATGCTCAGCCACCTCACACTTCATGTTTGGCCACCAAAATGACCTTTTCATGTCTTGGTACATCTTGGTTGCGCCTGGATGAATGGTGTACTTGGTCTTGTGGTCTTCATCCATCAGCTTCTCTTTAGTTCTGCATTGTCAGGCACCCAAGTCCTCGCGTGGAATAATATTCTCTCATCTTCAGTGATGGAGAAATCTGGCTTGTCAGCTATGGTGCGACGGCCCTCGTTACACCGGTACGGTCATACCGACCCACGTCGATATAGCGAGTGCTGCCAGTCACAGTGGGACATTTACCATCGATACAAACAGCTGAGATACACGCGAATATACGTAACAGAGTAGCGGAAGCAAAAGAGAACTATCTCCATTCATTCATCATCCACATTAGACATACATGCAGTTTACAATTTGCAAAAAAGGAACTAAAGTTCTCATAAATTAAACTGCTGAAAATTTAATACAAAATGTCCACATAATACATTCTTTCCATATAAACTCTAATACAATGTTCCAAGTACATACTATGAAGACTACAACAAAAGGGGTGCACAACTCCACAAGCTAGACTCCGCGCTCGGAGTCCGTCTCCACTGTCTCCTCCACGAAGGTCTCGTCACCGTCTAAACCTGTACGCCGAAGCAAGAGTGAGTCTTAAAGACTCAGCAAATAACACTATACATGATATACACGTACAAGACCTAGTGGTTTCTACAAGCACATACAATTAGCAATCACATAGCATGCTAGTCCATTTAAGTTTTCAACCTATCATGAAGGTTCTACAATTTTATACATAACGCATGCTTTCAGATTTCAAAACTAAAATTTACCTATCACATGGTCTCTAATCCATTCACTCATGAACTTTACCCTTTTTAAAGAACCACACACGAGTTATTAACATGGACAACTTACATACATGGACGGGGAACATAATTAGCATGTATTCCACATATTCATAAGTGCATGCATAACTTTCTATCAAGCTTAAGGTTGCTGATTTTTTTCATGTTCCAATGGCTATAACCCTACACATGAGAGCTACAACATTTCTTAAAACATCACATATAACAATCTATAATGCCATTTTGCACACATGTTCATTAGTTGTCTCTAACATGGATTCTACGCACTTTTGCATACATAACATGAGAATAATAACATGCATTTTCAGAATTACTTGGTTTCAGATTTAGTCTCACATGGTTTCATTACACATTTACACATCTAGAATTTCACATCCCTTTTTTTTTTCACAATTTCCTCTTTTCACATGGTTACACTTTACACATATACATCCACATGTCACTTACACATTTCACATGGTCACATACACTTTACACATTACACTTTACACATATTTACACAATTTAGGTGCCGTGACACATAGTCCAAACCACCAAAGAAGGACACATTCACATCACATAACACATAGACACCATCTAGGCAATGCAATGGTGACTCTTGGACTGCGCAGACCGGGAGAACAAGTCTCCACCCTAACCAGTGGTACTTGTCCACCTCCAGGATTTCCCCCTAATGCCCTTAGGGTCACTTAACACAATGAACTTTCTCAGGGGGACTTTTCCCTGATACAGTTCCACTGCCTTCTCGGAAGCAGTATCACATTGGCACAATTTACACTTTTACACAATTAACGTTTTACACATGGTATTCACACTTTACACTTTCTATCACATTCACTTCCTCACTCACATGAACTCCTCTGTTTTACTAACATGGTACTGCAGGGTTTCAGGCTTTAACACACAGTAAACATTCAAATCATGCTGATTTAAACAAAAATCCACTCACATTGCGATCATATGTACGATTATTCACATTTCACATGAAAACTCATAACTCTCTGTTTACGGGTCCAAATGGTCTGAAAATTTAACCATAGACTGTTTTCGGGATCATGATCATACCCTCAATTTTTCAGATTTTTCTGAGCTAAATAGGATTTATAGGAAATCAAACACCAATTAGCATATTATTCACAATTTAAGCTAACGTGGGTCTAACACAATTCTCAATTTATCCACTTACTGTTTTGCACAGAGATTCCTAACATGTGCATGAATTTAGAATACAACATCGTCCTAATTCATACATTTATAATCATTTGCCACAAAACTATTTTTACACGTTTTCATTTTTCCGAAACAACACTTATACACAATTCCACAAGCATGTATGGATTACCTAAATTTCAGAACATACACACATGACCCACAACTCATCATGATTAGACCGAAATTAAGGCATTCACATTATTCTAAATCATGAATCATGGACTTTGCAAAAACGGTCTACAAGTCATGCTCACATGCTTACAAAACACCATTAACCACATTCATCATACAACCCACACACATCCACAACCAATACATAATGTACATAGCTTATAGGATTACCATATCCTAATCGCATAAACATACCGAAATTAAATGTAGAAGTGGGACAGAACAGCTCACTGTTCTGCCCAGAAGAACTAAACGGCGGTCTCTGGCCGCTGACTAAAGGTCGGCGGCATGGTCGATGGACGCCAAGGAGGAACTGGGCGTCCAGGGATCTTGCCGTCTACTCAGGTCTGTGCAGAAACACAGACCCGAGCTCCAAAACTTGGGTGAAATGGAGGGTCTAGGACTCGAGATAAAATCCATAAAAATAGTAGAAACATCCTAGACTCATACGGGGACATCAATGACAGGTTACTTGCCTTTTAGAAAATCACACCAAAGGGTCTAGGGCTTGGAGAAGCTCTCCTTGGGCAGTCCCAAGAAGTTGCAGAAGCACCTCCACAAACGCCTTCCTCCGAGCTCCTGGATGATCTCCTCAGCAAAACAAGACCGGGGAGGCCTTGCCCTTCATATCAGCTACCTCCTTGTCGGGGAAGTCGGCCGGATCAAGCTCCAGGAAGCCGGATTAAAGCCTCCAAACTCTGAGTTTTCTCACAGAGTGCTCTCTAGGGTTTTTCTCTCTTCTTTTCCTCTTCTCACAAGGTGAAGGGAGGAGTGGGAGGAGCCAATTTCGGGTTGGACCCTAAGAAGAGCCCCTCACCCACTCACCAAACCGATTAGACATGTTCAGAGCCGTTGGGGACACCTCCCCAATGGTTGTCTTGCCTTGCTTCAGAAGATAGCAGCTCTGTTGCGCATGCAGGTCAGAGAAATTGGCGTCCAGATCTCTGGACGCTGGATCTAGTGTTGGCGTCCAGGGCTGGACGCTGACACCACCTAAACGGCCTGGGGATTGACGCCAATAGGGCCTTCGGCCAGAACCCTAATTTATGCAGAAAACCATGCATACCGGACATATATACATGCAATGTACATATAGTATCGTATCCACACTATCACCATACAATACATACATTATTTACGTTCAATATAAACACATGCACACGTAATTATACTATTTTAATACCTACGTAAATACGTACATACATACACAAGCACAATATACACATAAATACGAAAGAAAATACGACGGAAATTCGAGGGTCTTACACCCTCTCCCCCTTAAAGAAAACTTCGTCCTCGAAGTTAGAACGACACTACTCAAACAAAAGGGGATACTTCTTCTTCATCGCATCCTCAAGCTCCCATGTAGCCTCCTCACGTGAAAAGTTCCGCCATAGAACTTTCACCGATGCAATACTCTGTTCCGGAGATGCTGCACCTTCCGGTCAAGAATGGCACTGGTTGCTCGACATACGAAAGATCGTGGATCTCCACTGGCTCATGACTAATCTGAGACGGATCTCGGACGAGGATACGTGGAATACAATGCCAAAGCCTAGGGCTTAGCTTGCTATGCCTGCCAAATCTGACAACTCCACGAGTAGGCGATATCTTCAAGAAGACATGATCGCCAACCTCGAACTCCAAATCCTTTCTCCTGTTGTCGGCATAACTCTTCTGCCTATCCTGTGCCGCAACAAGCCTTTTCCTGATCAGCTGAATCTTATCCGAAGTTTCCTGAACCAACTCCGGTCCGATCAACTGCCTATCACCAGTCTCCTCCCAACATAAAGGAGATCTGCAGGGCCTACCATACAACGCCTCGAATGGAGCCATTCCAATACTAGCATGAAAGCTGTTGTTGTATGCGAACTCCACAAGAGGTAAATGACGCTCCCAATCATCCTTCCAATCCAGAACACACGCTCTCAACATATCCTCGAGCGTCTGGATAGTCCTCTCGGACTGTCCATCGGTCTGGGGATGAAACGCCGAACTGAGCTTAAGCTCCGAACCTAACGCATCCTGAAGACCCTTCCACAACCTCGAAGTAAATCTCGGATCTCGATCCGAAATGATCGACTTCGGCACACCATGCAACTAACGATACCACTAACATACAATCTAGCTAAGCTCTCTACTGACTGCTTCTTCTTCATAGGCAAGAAATGAGCAGTCTTCGAGAATCTATCTACAACTACCCAAATCGAGTCGTTGCCCCTTCTAGATCGAGGCAAACCCGAAACGAAATCCATAGTGACAGCTTCCCACTTCCATACGGGGATATCCAACCTCTGCATAAGGCCGGATGGTCGCTGCCGCTCGGCTTTCACCTGCTGACATACTAGACATCTAGACACATAATCCGCAACATCCTTCTTCATGCCGGACCACCAGAATGATCTCTTCAAATCCTGATACATCTTAGTGTTACCCGGATGAATAGAAAATCGCGATCTATGGGCCTCCGCTAACACATGCTCACGGACATCTACTACATCGGGGACACAAACACGATGCTGAAATCTAATCACACCGTCCTCATCACGAGCAAAGCCCGCCTTGCCCACTAACTCTAACAATCTAGGATCGGCTTTCTGCTGCTCAATCACCTCATCCAAGACTGAGGATCTAAGGGATAGCTGAGCTACAAAAGCCTGACACAACGATGGCTCTAACTCGGTCATAGAGCACGCCGCATCCTCCAACATCTTCCAATCCTGCTGGAGCGAAGACCTCTTCCTACTAAGAGCATCCGCCACGACGTTCGCCTTTCCAGGGTGATACTGAAGGTCGAAGTCATAGTCCTTCAAGAACTCAATCCATCTTCTCTGCCTCAGGTTTAATTCCTTTTGGGAGAAAAGATACCTCAAGCTCTTGTGGTCGGTAAACACCTCAAATCTGACACCATAAAGATAGTGCCTCCAGATCTTTAGTGCATGAACCACGGCTGCTAACTCCAAATCATGAGTCGGATAGTTCCTCTCATGCTCCTTCAACTGACGAGAAGCATAGGCTACTACCCTCTCTTGCTGCATGAGCACACAGCCTAACCCAATCCGAGATGCATCCGTATAAATGGCAAAGCCCTCTAGACCACTAGGCAATACCAATACCGGAGCAGAGGTAAGCTTAGCCTTCAATAGCTGAAAGCTACGCTCACACGCCTCAGACCACACGAACTTCTCACCTTTCCGAGTCAGCTTTGTCAAGGGGGCGGCGATGGATGAGAAACCCTCAATGAATCGCCGATAATAACCAGCTAACCCAAGGAAACTACGAATCTCCGAAGGGGTCCTGGGAACATCCCAATCCATAACTGCCTGGACCTTCGCTGGATCAACAGCTACACCAGCGCCGGAGATAACATGCCCGAGGAAATGAACCTCGCGCAACCAGAACTCGCACTTGCTGAACTTCGCATACAGCTTGTGCTCACGGAGAACCTCTAAGACTAACCTCAAATGCTGACGATGTGTGGCCTCATCCGGAGAATAGACCAACACGTCATCAATAAACACAACAACAAAGCTATCTAAATACGGACTAACACCCGGTTCATGAGATCCATGAACGCTGCAGGGGCGTTGGTCAATCCGAAAGGAAGAACCAGAAACTCATAATGCCCATAACGGGTTCTAAATGCCGTCTTGGACACATCCTCACTCCTAATCCGAAGCTGATGATACCCAGATCGCAAGTCAATCTTGGAAAAGACTGATGCCTCTCGCAACTGGTCAAACAGATCATCAATCCGAGGTAAGGGATACCTGTTCTTCACAGTCACCTGGTTTAGCTTTCTATAATCAATGCACAACCGAAGCGACCCGTCTTTCTTCTTGACGAACAATACAGGCGCGCCCCAAGGGGAAACGCTAGGGCGAATAAATCCCTTATCAAGCAATTCTTGCAATTGCTTCCTCAACTCGGCTAATTCTGCAGGGGCCATCCGATACGGGGCCTTCGAGATAGGAGAGGTGCCTGGAAGCAACTCTATAGTGAACTCTATCTCCCTATCCGGTGGCAATCCAGACAAGTCATCGGGAAAGACATCTGGAAAGTCCTGCACCACATCGATCTCTGCAAGAGTCAGTGACGAACTAGCATCGGGTACTAGCATAACGCTGGCAAGAAATGCGTCACAACCTTGTTTACCATGCGCATCGCCTTCATGGCAGAGATAACTAACTTTCCCGCTAAGTTCTTTGGCAAGGGATGAGAAACTCATCCTCACCAGGAATGCGGAAAACAATCTTCTTTCTACGACAATCCACTAACGCATAGTGCTCCTCTAGCCAATCCAGACCAAAGATACAATCATAGTCCTTCATCTTTAGCAAGAAGAAACACCCATCTAGGAATCTATCCTCAATGCACACAGGTAACGACGGAATACACTTCCTAGTCGATACCGTACCCGCAGGGGTGTGCACAGACAAGGGAACCTCTAACTCCTCAGACTCTATGCCTGACTCTAGGGCTAACTGCCTAGCGAACCGCTCGGAAATGAACGAGTGAGTAGCACCCGTATCAAACAAAACCCGAGCGTGCACACCGAAAAGTAGAACTGTACCTTCGGTGACATGCTCCGCCTGCTCGGCGTCCTCACGAGCTAACGCAAACACTCGAGCCGGGGCTCGAGGCCTTCCTGGTCGTCCTGTAGCTGGCGCGGCTGCCGCTACTGCTGGTGCTGGCGCTCCACGCTGAACTCCCTGCTGAAGCCTTGGGCAATCCTTGATCTTATGGTCGCTGCTCCCACACTTTAGGCATTTGCCCGCTATCATCCAGCATTCCGTACCACCATGTGCCCTTCCGCAATGAGGGCACTCCTTCTTGACACCAGAGGAACGTACAGAAGGTACCTGATAGCTGCTGGTTGATGATGATTTCTGCGGTGTCTGGTACACCGTCTTCCTCTTGTCTTGCCTCTGGAAAGCTGCTGCCGGCCTCTTCTGCGATGCCTTCTTCTCCTCCAAGTATTGCTCCATTTCGCCTTCCTGTCTGCAAGCTGCGCTGAGAGCCTCGTCTAGCGTGCGGTGGTCGAACGCCACGAGCCTCGTCCTCAGTGATGGTTTGAGACCCATCACGAACTTCTTCGCCTTCCTGCGCTCATCAGCCACAATATGGGGTGCATACTTAGACAGTTCTGCAAACCTGGCCTCATACTCAAGTACGGTCATGGAGCCCTGAGTCAAGGTGAGGAACTCCTGCTCCATCCTGTCCTGGATGTGCTCGGGGACGAACTTGGCCCGAAAGAGCCTCACGAACTCGTCCCAAGCAACAACAATCGCGCCGTCCTCAAACCGCGTACGCAGTAATGAAGCCACCACACATCGGCTCTACCTGTAGCATGTAGGTGGCCAAGGTTACCTTGTCCTCGTCAGGACACCTGATAGCTCGGAAGATTTTCTCGGTCTCCCTCATCCAGCTTTCTGCCAAAAGCGGATCACTCTCCCCTTAAAAGAGGGTGGGGTCATCCTCTTGAATCGCTCCATGATGGGAGGTCCACCATGGTCCTGAGCCGGGCCTGAGCCTGCTACATTAAGCAATAACAATATATAATAAACACAATACCATACAATTCAGATAGCAGACTACTTAAGTGTTTTATTAATTTACCTGGGCCTCCAGCTGGGCCTGAAGTGCTGCCTGAGTGTGTGCCTGGGTCTGCATGGCCTGCACCAGACCTTGCATGAACACTCCATAATCCACAGGCGGCGGTGGGGGAAGCACAGGGCCTCGCGGTGCTGGGGCCTGTTGCTCCGCCTGATCATCATGCCTCTGCTCGTCGTCGCGAGCTGGCGCACCTCCACGTCGTCCACGGGAAGCCATGGCTGTCATAAAATTTCAGCCACCATTAGAGCTAGGTTACTAAGTTTTCTAACCATTTTCTTATCTATTTTGCACTTCTTATTAATGTTTTCTACACATGTGGACATACTTAGCATGCAATGAGGATGATGACTTAGTTATATTCATGTGCAGTCTCAACTGGTCGCTCTGATACCAATCTCTGCGACGGCCCTCGTTACACCGGTACGGTCATACCGACCCACGTCGATATAGCGAGTGCTGCCAGTCACAGTGGGACATTTACCCATCGATACAAACAGCTGAGATACACGCGAATATACGTAACAGAGTAGCGGAAGCAAAAGAGAACTATCTCCATTCATTCATCATCCACATTAGACATACATGCAGTTTACAATTTGCAAAAAAGGAACTAAAGTTCTCATAAATTAAACTGCTGAAAATTTAAATACAAAATGTCCACATAATACATTCTTTCCATATAAACTCTAATACAATGTTCCAAGTACATACTATGAAGACTACAACAAAAGGGGTGCACAACTCCACAAGCTAGACTCCGCGCTCGGAGTCCGTCTCCACTGTCTCCTCCACGAAGGTCTCGTCACCGTCTAAACCTGTACGCCGAAGCAAGAGTGAGTCTTAAAGACTCAGCAAATAACACTATACATGATATACACGTACAAGACCTAGTGGTTTCTACAAGCACATACAATTAGCAATCACATAGCATGCTAGTCCATTTAAGTTTTCAACCTATCATGAAGGTTCTACAATTTTATACATAACGCATGCTTTCAGATTTCAAAACTAAAATTTACCTATCACATGGTCTCTAATCCATTCACTCATGAACTTTACCCTTTTAAAGAACCACACACGAGAGTTATTAACATGGACAACTTACATACATGGACGGGGAACATAATTAGCATGTATTCCACATATTCATAAGTGCATGCATAACTTTCTATCAAGCTTAAGGTTGCTGATTTTTTTCATGTTCCAATGGCTATAACCCTACACATGAGAGCTACAACATTTCTTAAAACATCACATATAACAATCTATAATGCCATTTTGCACACATGTTCATTAGTTGTCTCTAACATGGATTCTACGCACTTTTGCATACATAACATGAGAATAATAACATGCATTTTCAGAATTTACTTGGTTTCAGATTTAGTCTCACATGGTTTCATTACACATTTACACATCTAGAATTTCACATCCCTTTTTTTTTTTCACAATTTCCTCTTTTCACATGGTTACACTTTACACATATACATCCACATGTCACTTACACATTTCACATGGTCACATACACTTTACACATTACACTTTACACATATTTACACAATTTAGGTGCCGTGACACATAGTCCAAACCACCAAAGAAGGACACATTCACATCACATAACACATAGACACCATCTAGGCAATGCAATGGTGACTCTTGGACTGCGCAGACCGGGAGAACAAGTCTCCACCCTAACCAGTGGTACTTGTCCACCTCCAGGATTTCCCCCTAATGCCCTTAGGGTCACTTAACACAATGAACTTTCTCAGGGGACTTTTCCCTGATACAGTTCCACTGCCTTCTCGGAAGCAGTATCACATTGGCACAATTTACACTTTTACACAATTAACGTTTTACACATGGTATTCACACTTTACACTTTCTATCACATTCACTTCCTCACTCACATGAACTCCTCTGTTTTTACTAACATGGTACTGCAGGGTTTCAGGCTTTAACACACAGTAAACATTCAAATCATGCTGATTTAAACAAAAATCCACTCACATTGCGATCATATGTACGAATTATTCACATTTCACATGAAAACTCATAACTCTCTGTTTACGGGTCCAAATGGTCTGAAAATTTAACCATAGACTGTTTTCGGGATCATGATCATACCCTCAATTTTTCAGATTTTTCTGAGCTAAATAGGATTTATAGGAAATCAAACACCAATTAGCATATTATTCACAATTTAAGCTAACGTGGGTCTAACACAATTCTCAATTTATCCACTTACTGTTTTGCACAGAGATTCCTAACATGTGCATGAATTTAGAATACAACATCGTCCTAATTCATACATTTATAATCATTTGCCACAAAACTATTTTTACACGTTTTCATTTTTCCGAAACAACACTTATACACAATTCCACAAGCATGTATGGATTACCTAAATTTCAGAACATACACACATGACCCACAACTCATCATGATTAGACCGAAATTAAGGCATTCACATTATTCTAAATCATGAATCATGGACTTTGCAAAAACGGTCTACAAGTCATGCTCACATGCTTACAAAACACCATTAACCACATTCATCATACAACCCACACACATCCACAACCCCAATACATAATGTACATAGCTTATAGGATTACCATATATCCTAATCGCATAAACATACCGAAATTAAATGTAGAAGTGGGACAGAACAGCTCATGTTCTGCCCAGAAGAACTAAACGGCGGTCTCTGGCCGCTGACTAAAGGTCGGCGGCATGGTCGATGGACGCCAAGGAGGAACTGGGCGTCCAGGGATCTTGCCGTCTACTCAGGTCTGTGCAGAAAACACAGACCCGAGCTCCAAAACTTGGGTGAAATGGAGGGTCTAGGACTCGAGATAAATTCCATAAAAATAGTAGAAACATCCTAGACTCATACGGGGACATCAATGACAGGTTACTTGCCTTTTAGAAAATCACACCAAAGGGTCTAGGGCTTGGAGAAGCTCTCCTTGGGCAGTCCCAAGAAGTTGCAGAAGCACCTCCACAAACGCCTTCCTCCGAGCTCCTGGATGATCTCCTCAGCAAAACAAGACCGGGGAGGCCTTGCCCTTCATATCAGCTACCTCCTTGTCGGGGAAGTCGGCGGATCAAGCTCCAGGAAGCCGGATTAAAGCCTCCAAACTCTGAGTTTTCTCACAGAGTGCTCTCTAGGGTTTTTCTCTCTTCTTTTCCTCTTCTCACAAGGTGAAGGGAGGAGTGGGAGGAGCCAATTTCGGGTTGGACCCTAAGAAGAGCCCTTCACCCACTCACCAAACCGATTAGACATGTTCAGAGCCGTTGGGGACACCTCCCCAATGGTTGCCTTGCCTTGCTTCAGAAGATAGCAGCTCTGCTGCGCATGCAGGTCAGAGAAGTTGGCGTCCAGATCTCTGGACGCTGGATCTAGCGTTGGCGTCCAGGGCTGGACGCTGACACCACCTAAACGGCCAGGGGATTGACGCCAATAGGGCCTTCGGCCAGAACCCTAATTTATGCAGAAAACCATGCATACCGGACATATATACATGCAATGTACATATAGTATCGTATCCACACTATCACCATACAATACATACATTATTTACGTTCAATATAAACACATGCACACGTAATTATACTATTTTAATACCTACGTAAATACGTACATACATACACAAGCACAATATACACATAAATACGAAAGAAAATACGACGGAAATTCGAGGGTCTTACATATGGTCTCCCTGACTCAGATTAGGAATGGATCATTAGCCTACTGCTCTCTGATCTCGACAAAAATGTCTGGTTGTGCCCTAAGGTTGGCAACTATCATCTTATCACTTCTCTTTTCAATGTTCAGGTCTAGACTGGCAATTGTTCCAACAATTGCATCTTGCCCATGACTAGACAAGATAAAGAAGCTACTAGCTTCCTACTAAGTGCATCAGCTACAACATTACCTTTGCCTGGGTGATATTGGATATTGAAATCAAAATCTTTCAAGTACTCCAGCCATCTCCTTTGTCTCATATTAAGTTCCTTTTGAGAAAATAAATACTTCAAACTCTTGTGATCATAGTAGATAATAAATTGCTCCCCATATAGGTAATGCATGTAGATCTTAAGTGCAAAAACCACCGCAACCAATTCTAAGTCCTGGATAGGGTAATTGACTTCATTTGGCTTCAACTGCCTTGATGAATATGCTATCACCTTCTCATTCTGCATGAGTACGCAGCCTAGACCGATTCCAGATGCATCAGTGTAAACTGAGAATCCGGCGCCCTCAACTGGTAACGCAAGGACAGGTGCAGACATCAACAATTGCTTCAGTGTCTGGAAGCTCTTCTCGCACTCCTTGCTCCAGACATAGGGGTTCTCTTTCCGCATAAGACGCGTAAGAGGTACTGCTATCTTGGAGAAGTCTTTTATGAACCGTCTGTAATAACCAGCCAGTCCAAGAAAGCTTCTTATCTCTGTGACATTAGTCGGCCTTTCCCAGTTGAGCACAACTTCTACCTTGGAAGGATCGACAACGATACCATCCTTGGAAATAACATGGCCTAAAAATGATACCTCCTCGAGCCAGAATTCACATTTGCTCAATTTGGCGTAGAGTTGGTTGTCCAGTAAAATCTGCAGAGCAATCTTCAGATGTTCCTCATGCTCTTCTTTGGTCCTAGAGTATATGAGAATATCATCAATAAAAACCACGATGAACTTGTCGAGGTAGGGCCGATAGATGTTGTTCATTAGTTGCATGAAAGCTGCAGGAGCATTGGTTAGTCCAAAAGGCATGACTACAAATTCATAATGACAGTACATGCTCCTAAAAGCCATCTTGTAAATATCTGCATCTTTAATTCTCATCTGATGATATCCTGATCTAAGGTCAATCTTAGGAAAATATTTGGCTCCGGATATCTGATCAAATAATTCATCGACACGAGGCAGAGGGTACTTGTTCTTGATAGTGAGATTATTCAACTGCCTGTAGTCTTTGCATAACCTCATAGATCCGTCTTTCTTCTTGACGAACAGCACTGGTGCTCCCCAAGGAGAAGTACTTGGTCTGATAAATCCTTTCTCCAGCAGTTCCATCAATTTCTCCTTTAATTCTTTCAATTCTGCGGGGGATATTCTGTAAGGTTGGCGTGATACCGGTGAGGCTCCAGGTACATGATCAATTGAGAAATTCACATCTCTCTCGGGTGGAATGTCTGGCAGCTCATCGGGAAACACATCGGGATATTCTTGTACTATATGAATGTCTGATATCTTAGTTGCTTTGTTCTCAACCACAATTGTGGCAAGAAATGCCACACAACCCATTCTTATCATGTTTTGTGCTTTGATGGCAGAGACGAGAGACAAGTGCCTCTTGTGTCTACGTCCCGTAAAGGTTAGCTTAGGAAATTCACTAAAAGTAATCTTCCCTCTTCTTCAATCAACACAAGCCCCTTAAGTAGATAGCCAATCGGTTCCCAGAATAACATCGTAGCCCTCCATGGGCATACAGATTAGATCAGCTCTAAGGTTAAGATCACCAATCTTAACATCAGCTAATGGAAAATATTTGTTGAGTTGAGCTTTTTCTCCCAGTGGTGTTCTGACAGGTAGTTCAAATTCCATTTATGCAGGTTTTTCAGTTAATGTATCAGCAAATGCATGTGATATAAATGAATGTGTCGCACCAGTGTATAACAAAACAAATGCTGATTGAGAAAAGACTGGTAGTGTACCTTCCACCACTCCACCTTCCTCGGTGGTGTCCACTTCCTGCAGAGCCTGCAGTCGACCAGGCTTCTTCTGTCCCATAGGACACTTTTCATTCTCCTTAAGCAATGGGCATTCAGGAATCTGATGCTCTCTGCTCCCACAATGAAGGCATGCACCTGCCTTCCTCCAACACTCTTCTGTCGTGTGACCCAACTTGTCGCAATGCTTACATCTGGGCTTGTTGTTCGGAGTAGTGGAGGTGGGAACTTTGGGCTTCTGCTCCTGGCTTGGCCCGTCAGTGAGGCTTAACGGCCTTTTCTTGCCGTTAGTGGGCTTGCTCGATGCTCCAGATGTTTGCTCCTTCTTTACCATTCCGCGCTTGATGCGATCAGTGAGATCGGTCGCATCTTCTAGTAACTGTGCCCTTCTGACCATCTCTGGAAAAGTATGAATGTCCATACGTGCCAGCTGTGTGATATAGGCGGGCCTGAGTCCATTAAGAAAGTGCTTTTCCTTCATTCTTTTAGTGCCTACCAGGTGATTGGCATAGCGTGCCAACCGAGAGAACTGAGCTTCATACTCAGCAACAGTGAGATTCCTCTGCTTGAGGGCTGCAAATTCTGAGGCTTTCCTTTCTTGGACTCTTTCTAAAAAATATTTGGAGTTGAAATGCTCCTTGAACTCATTCCAGGTAAATTGTGCATCTAACCTGGTGGCCTCGATGGACTCCCACAACGCACGGGCGTCCCATTCTAACTGGAATGTTGCTAATAATATCTTGTCACCATCCGTGCACTGCATAATGCAGAAAATGCATTCAATTTCTTTTACCCAATTCTCTGCTTCGTCAGGGTTAGTGGTACCACTGAATCGGGGCGGGTTCAAGTTGCAGAAATTCCGGTGCAAGTCTCCAGCACCACGGTTATTGTTGTTATTGGCTCCAGCAGCCTGAAGTAAAGCCTACATAAGCTGTTGAATGGCCTGATGCATGTCACGGAGTTGTGCACGCTCCGCTGCCATTGTTGTGGTTTAAGTTCCTTCAAAATGGAATGTTTAAACGTAAGTCATTGAGTTTGCACTAAGTTTGTGCGTGTGAGTTTATTTTAGCTTATTTACCCTTGGTTCTACCTCTCTCACATAGGTATGGAATTAGACACTAAGTCAAGGCAGGTCAAACCTAGATCATCCTATACTTAAGAATAACCTAGGCTCTGATACCACAAAACTGTAACGCCCCAACGCAGAATATCAGAGTGGAATTACAGTTATTAAATAGTACAGAGTGAGAAATAAATAATAAACCATTGCACAAATGAGATAATACTAAATAAACTCAAATTTCATTAATAATCCACCAAACTTCATTACAATCACCAATATCTCATCAACTTCATGGACTAACTATTACAACAATGTATCAGAGCCAAAACTAGGGCCCAGAGTACTTTATTGAAATTCAATTAATACATCAAGACTGACTGACTCACTATCGTATAACTATACTAACTAACTACTAAAGCAGTGGTTGCTGAAAAAGGTCACTCCTGAGCATCCTCCTCAGTCCCATCCTCGGGAGTGTGGTCACCATCCGACTAACCTGAAACACATTAAATAAATACGCAGGATGAGCGAATAACGCCCAGTAGAACTTAATATTTCATGAACACAAGCATGGTTTAAATAATTAATGTTTTAAAGAACATGATAACTAAGAGTATAGTCATGTAGAGCAAGTAATGATAAAGAGAGAATGATAGCATCTGGCATAGAGAAAAATAGCACAATGAAAATGATAATAGAATGGCCATGTAACGATATAGCATGTAAATTGCACAATGGTGCACTAGTAACGATAACGATTGCACTTGAATAGATAGCACTTTGATTGTCATAGATTAATCTAGATAGTAGGATGGCACTGGATGCATGCCGTAACACATCCTTGATCATTTTAACTCCCATGGGCACTAGCACTTTTCGGGCGCTCCTCCCAGGACCTGATCGGGCCCCATTACACTGGCATTAGTCATTTCTTTATCTTAGACAATCACAAGAATGTCCAATAGAGTACCAAGAAATAGATGAGAGTAGTAGATGAACTAGAAGAGAGAGTAGAGAGAACGTGAACAGATGAGAGTAAAGAGAATGTAGATGAGATAGGGACAATAACATAAAACACGATAAACAACGATAGTCACAGTTGCACGGCACAAGGTCATGTACCGGAAGTCTGGTAGAAAACATCATCACCCACTAGTCGTGCTATGAACACAGGCTATATGGTCCAGCATGATCACAAGGTAAGAAGATAACACACTAAGGCCATGGATCGTACTGATCCCTAAAGTGTAACGGGTTTTAGGGTACAACCAGCTCGTCGGCTAAGGACGTGCGCCAAAGCCAAGAAGACTTAGGAAGGCCTTGACAAAGAGTCTCTGGCCCAGTCGAGAGTATTCTCGATGGAGAGGTGGTCCAAGTCAAGAGAAAGTGTGTAGAAACTGGTCCGTCGTGCCTCGAGTGCTTGAAGGCCGAGGGAAAACGGTAACGGTATTCAAAATACGCATATAAAACAAAGACAAGTGTATTTAATTAAATAGGGAATTTAGTCATTTGTTTTGCTAATTCATCAGATACATTATTACATAATTTATTAGGGTCAAATGTCAAACACTAATGTTATGTTTGTGTTAGTGTAAAGAAATTATGAGAATATGATAAATCGTGCAAATGACTTTTAAATAATTAAATTTATGTAATTATTACCATTTATTAATTTACCAGGTCGAATTATCCATAACATGGTTTAATCATGGCTAAATAAGGGTCATATAGCCAAATCAGCAAGGGCATGTACATAATTTACGGATATAGCAGGAATTTCAAATAGGCGACGGGGTTGCCCATTGCGATCAAGTCAGGACGGGGTTCCACGGCGCGGTATCAATCAAAACGCGGCGGGGGTCCCGGCTGCGATTACTGTTGCGGCGGTCGGCCCGGGCGCGACAGTCGAACCGGTCGGTCTGGCCCAGTTCGCGCTGGATGTCGCGGCGGCTTGGGCCACCGCATTCTTAACGTGACGTGTCTTCAGGGCGCAACCCTGCTGATATCGTGGCGGGTCGCACCGTCGTGATATCAGAAGGGTCCAGCCCTTTTGCCCTTTTTCTAGGGCAGATCCTATTCGATACAGAGCACTTGTAAATTCAATATAAAATCGCATGATGATCCAAAAATCACGAAACCAGTTTTGAATGAAAGTAGACACATAGATCTATCAACATGTACGATTAATTTGAAAATAGACATGGTTTAGGCATGCTTTGATTAGGTTACATTTCGGTGACCTAAACCTGCACAGTCAAGGTTCAACGAATTAATTAGCGATGGATACATGATAAAAATTAGGAAAACATGGGCGTTTGAAAGCTAACATGATGTAGTTGTAACGACCCCACTTTATACCGGTATGATTATACCAATCCCCATCGATACAAAGGGTGTCATTACAGTGGGATAATAACCCAACACTAGCCGATAGGTTGATATGTACATGGATAGCAATTTAGTATAGCGGAATTAAAATAAACAACTCTACTTTAATCCATCACCATCACACATTCCACAGTCTATATAGCGAAATAAAATGACAATGTCCACATTATTACATTATAAAAAACTACATTGTCCATACAATTAACTTTATTCATACTATGCAGAAGGGAAAATACAGCTACTAAGCAAACTCTACAACTACTCTTCAGTCTTGAGGATGCTCCTTGCAATGCCTCCCTCTGGTACGGAATACCTGTCAACCTGTACGCCAAAGCAAGAGTGAGTCGAAAGACTCAGCAAGCAAACCAAAGTCTTAACCTTAAACACATCACATTCATATTAGGCTATCAAACAATAACAAAATACATACTATCATTTAACTACAACAATTTACATAGTGCATACTCTTAACTAGTAACACATATTTAAATCATATAGACATGCTTTAGACTATCACGTGTTTATTCTAAATCATGGATAATAACATACACTTGTATGTATTTTCTACACCTACCATGTAGCAAGAATCATCCATCCAAACATTAATCCATTTCATGATACATTTTTACAAACTAGAACATAGAATTTAGCATAAAGAAATGAACGACCTAGCATGATGACTATTCACTTTTCACATGCACTTTTCATATTTAATTGCACATTTTACTTGTTGTTTTAATGTAAATAAATTTCATTACACATGGTTTCACATTTATTAGCATGAATTGAAGAGTTAAAACATAGTCAAGTTGGTTGGCAACAATAAGCACTTAAACATGAAACTTTACGCTAAGTAAACATCACATCTATCATGGAACCTAAGCATTATTTCATGCATTTATCACATTCATAACTATACTTTACCTGATGTTTTGTCATGAATTAGACTCAATTACATAGAATTAGATTTGTTCACACACAATCTCATTCATTTAGAAATTCCACATGTTCATTTTTCATATTGCATAAAAGACATGATTGCATATGTTTATTCACATGCACATTTACATGAAGAACAATAAACTACATGACATGATGCTAAACATGGTATTGCAATTGAGGTAATTAATACATGAAATCATGAACATATTGCATTAATACATTGGTTTTCACATGCAAGCACACTCTCATTATCATTAACTTTCCCTTACATATCTTTTCACATATTCTTCATGTTATTTACTCTTTTATTTTCACTTATCACATAACATATTATTTGCACTCATCACGTGCCACATTCGCATATCATCTTACACTTTATTCATATTCCATCGCTTAAAATGCCATGACACATAGTCCTAACCACCTACTAGAGGACGCAAACCAATATCTCAAAACTCATAACTCATCTCATAGCACAACTCATCGCATCGCATAACACATAGCTGATAATCACATACTCACCACCTAGGCAATGTAGTGGTGAATCTTGGTAACTGCGCAGACTGGGAGAAGCCCTCTCCACCCTATCCAGTGGTACTTGTCCACCTCCAGGTTTTTCCTAATGCCCTTAGGTCATACTTTTCTCAATGTAGAGCCTCCTATAGGGACTTTTCTATGATACTGCTCTCGAAGCCTCTAGGGTAGCAGTGTCAATCTCAGCCCAATTATTACACTTTTACTTTATCGCATTTTCTTTCATTATTCACACACTTCATATAAACTATTTACTCACTTTACATGTAGTATGGGTAAATTGCACATATCTCAGTTAACCTAACATGATACTACTATTTTCAGAAGTAAAACAACTCATATTACCATTCTAAACATGTTGTTAATTTCTGAATTACACAAGTTTAGATTTTGAACATATCCAACATGAATAATTCTCGTGATTTAACAATAATTGCACTTTCTGTCATCAAATCAGTTCCAAATTTTTATCAAAGGTTACTAACAATAAACATATCACATATGCAATTTTCCAGATTTTTCTAACAGTAAACATAATTTCCACAATTAAATCTAGATTTTAGGCATATTCATTGAAATATCATTAGACATGGTACATATGAGCATGGTTGGGTGCTAAAAGTTCAGAAACTTAATATCAGACCTCATGTTGTCATGTAAAAATGATGAAATCCAATTCACAACAAAATCTATTTATGCAAGATTTAAACATGCCCATATCATGCTCATAAGTCAGTCATTGAATTTTAACAATTAACACAGTTCACAGAAAATTAGGGCAACCTCATGATATGACCTACTGACTGTATACAACCACCCATAAAAATTACAGTATATACCTATGTCCAGAAATCATTTAAATAGTGTAAGAAGATCAAACAGTTCATTTTCAGAACACTGAAGAAGTAGACGTCAAGGGATGTGGCCGTTTACTTTCAACTGTAGCATCCCTTGCCGCCAGCTGAAGAACTTGACTGCAGCAGATGCTGTCGCCAACTTCCTCCCAACAGCACACACAGACAGCACTCAATACAAAGGGGAATTTGGGGTTCCAGAACTCGAGAAAAAATCCATACAAATACCTTGGACTTAGGGGACATATATAAGCTTAAGATCTAGGGTTTTCTTGCCTCTAAAAAAATCTATGAAGATCAAGAATTACCGGTGAAGCCCTCCTCGGCCTTGCCAAGAAGGTGCTCAGAAACTCCTTAAATCTGGTCCTTCAGCTGATGGGGTTCGATGCTCGGGGTTGGGGATGCCTCCTTGATGGTTGGGCTACCCTCCAGTCGGTGTAGATCTCCAGTAATCTCCTTCAGTCACCGGATCCAAGCCTTGGAAGATCAGCTTTTCTCACAGGGAGTTCTAGGGTTTCACAACCACCAAAAGAGACTTGGCACGGCTAGAAGGTGTGCTTTTATAGAGTTAAACGGGTTGGGTACACTTTAGGGTAGGTTCCCTACGCATTAGGATGGGTTTCCTATTCTGGAACCGGCCAAAACGCGAGCATTAACAAACCTGGAACCGTTACACAGGAGGATATTGACGTCAACATCGGTTGTAGTTAACTGCACAGTTGACGTCCAGGGTCTGGCCGCCAACAGGCTGTTGGCGTCCTTGGGGTGGCCGCCAACAAGGCCTTGGCGTCCAGGGATGTGGACGCCAATCAGCCTGGCAGTTGGCGTCCAGGTCTTGGCCGCCAACTGTACAATGCAGTCAAAACTCCGCCAAACCCTAAAATAAATGCATAAATACACCAAAATAATTTAGTATATGTAAAAATAATTACATATATCCTTACCACATAAAGTACATGCATTACACAATATTTATTTAAATATAACTTACACTATCATAATTAAGGATAATATGCATTAATAACATACATATATGCACATATACATACACATTACATGATTACATACATCATGTATTAACTTATAATGAAATGTGTTCCTCATTAGTCAAATTCTACATGTACATTATCATTCAAGTACCTTACACACCATAAATAATTTAACATGCTTAAAGTAGATAGATATCATTTAAACAAGATTAATATATGTATGTATACATATAGACACCATGGTTACTTACAACATGCATAAAATAATTAAATACAATAGGCACATCGATAATTAAATATATTATACACATCTAAATATATATTACATGCACGGAAATAAACTCACACTTGCTTACAAGATGTATGATAATAACTTCTTACTATATGCACAACACATACAATATGCATGGGATTTATTACATACATTAATAGCTAGATAACACATGCACACTTATATATATATTTATACGTGTACGAAAATAACTCTCATATACTTACATGGTATATAGCAATACTTACCTATCACATGCACAATGTTATTTTAAGTACTATTCATATACTATAGATAATTTAATGTACATAAAATTTGATAGATAGATATCACATGCATAAGATAACATACCTATATACATATGTATTTCATATATTTACACACAAAATCCATGGAATAAGTAGTATAATATGCACTTCAATAATATGCCCTTTAATAATTTAGATAGTAATATTTGCTCGGTATCTTCAAGATGAAATATGCAATAAGTTAACTAAGAATAATATATACAATGATATTTAATTTTTGCATGCACACACTTGAATTGACATATGTATAAATACATACACACACATCTACAACATAGTTATGTACATTATGCATGAATTAGATAAATACAACATGTGCATCGGTAATTAGATTAAACATGCACAATTTTACTTAAGCATTATATGCCTAGGATTCTGGTATACACAATATACACAAAATTAGCTAATTGTCTATTGTCATATAAAATATATATATGTATACATGCATGTGTTCATGAGAAGTATAGAAATTGTAATACGCACATTTGAATACACATGTGTAGACACCCGGTTCTGACTAATGAGTTGAACCATATTTCTTGCTATTTTAGTGAGCCCCTAGTTGGTCACTCACCTTGAGCCCATCATTAGCCTTGCTTTCAGCCCATTAATAACTCAAATTGCCTTGAAATCCCGCTCATTATCACTTTGAGAGAGTCCTTGGACATAAATAAGTCTTATCCTTTCATATAATTGGCTGATAATTCACAGATATTTGACTTTATTGACGTGTCATATCATAGCGCCACGTCTCTGAGTAGCGACGGTCCAGGTCGCCGCGACAGTCCATGCATATCCATGCACGTGGGCTTACTGTCACGTCGCCCCGCCCCGTCGCGTTAGCATGTCACGGCTCTACGATACGCCGCAACAGCAGCTGTGCATACTAGCCTCCGCAACCACCTCCTATTTATCCTCCCATGGGTTTATCTTTATCCCTAAGCTCTATCCTAATCCCTTGGGACGAGATTTGAGGCTGGGGGACTCTCTTGGAGCCCCTAAGGACTCTCCATTGCGAATTTTTGTGGCATTTATCTCCCATTTTACCTATTATCCATTTTTAGGAGATATTCTCTCTCAAAGGCTTATATAAGCAAGGCCCTCCCCTCATGGACGAAGAGAGCTCCCATTTACACCCTGAAGGGCTGCCGAAATCCCCTCTCACCAACACTTAGCCTCGCAGCCACCTATTTTCACCATTTCCTTCACATTCCCCTCCACCAAAACACCCTCATTTCACCATTTATGGAGCATGGAACGTGAGAAGGGTGACTCCTGCTACCTCCTGAAGCTTTTGCACACTCATTGGGACTGCATTCACGCCAGGGAGTCGTCCTAATGTGACTCATCTTCTCCCCCTCTCTTCCTCCTTCATTTCTACATGCATTTTTATGTTGTTTCTAGTTAGATCACACTCACCACATACCCACATTTTTCACACACCCAAAGGGGTTTAAAACCACCCCAGGTGCGTCCCTACCATGATTCTCCATTTCCTCTCATTTTTAGAATAGATACTACGCTTAATATGTTCTAATAGGGCTTTTTCTTGTGTCTTCTTTGTTTTGGCAGGCACCCAAGCTTTTCCATGTGGAGCTCTTGTTCTCCATCCGGCTGGAGGACGAGAAGAAGGTCCACACATGACATCTCCCGCACACAGAGAACGCGACAGCGGAGGACGACGCGACAAGAGACGTGTCAGGCTGCAGCGACGCATTACCAGCGTCGTCGCGGCAGGTAAGACTGCCATGACGCCAGGTTCGCCTCCTTTCTCTTTCCATTTCCTAGTTAAGTTAGCCAGTGTCATTTTCTACTCGTTAGGCAACTTACTAGGTGGCGATCACATTCCTACTTTCTACATTACTAGTTTTAGTACATGTTCGTGTTGAGGGGGGGCACAATCCCCGTGATTACAACATGCTATACACACAACAAGTAAATACACACGCACAGTATAAAAAGAATGAAATTTTGGGGTATCACAGTAGTATTTATGAGAATTTTCTCACGGCATGGGATCATGTATGCACGAGGTTTGAAAGCAAACATGAAGGGTCGGGTACATGGATCTGACATGAATTCAGAGAATTAATTCTCCCTCATGGGAGATCAGAATAGAGCGAAACCAGAGGGCTTTTACACGGGATCATGAAGTCTCCCTAGGGTAATTTTTACACGAATTTGGCTTGAGAAATTGCGTACCTTTTTCGCGGAGTAAAGAAATCCCTAGTTGGTGACGAATAATGAAGAACAAATCCCTTGTTCTAGCTCCTCTCCTCCTTGCCACTTCGTCCTTAGCCCTTCTCCTTCGTATCCCAAGTCTCCAGCAGCGATCTAGGGTTTGCTAGGGCCGAAATAGTGGAGTTTTAATGTCTAGTAGAGTCCAACCATCTTCTAACTCTTCTCTTCTCCTCCAACTCCGAAAATTAGTAATTATCCTCCTATTTTCTTTCATTTATCTGCCTAATGGGGTTGGGAAGAGAGCTAAATTCGTGACCATGGGGTTAGGATAGGCTAAGGGCTCTTGTTTTAGATAAATACAAGTTATTTAGTATTTATCCTAGCGTTTTACTATTTACTAATTAATTAAATCCGAATTTGGGATAATTATTTCCCATCCTATGATGGGCTCCTCTTTATTAGGCCCATTATTTTGTGTTTGATCCAATTACACAACCCATTATTTATTTAACTTAATGGCCTTGGTTTAATTTCCTTTTATTTCACTTATTTCTCATTTTTTCTAATTAAATCTATTTATCTAATTTATTTAAAATAAAAATTTTATTTTATTTGGATTTTAAAAATCAAGGGTACTACATCCTCCCCCTCTTAAAAAGAATTTAGTCCCCAAATTCATATGGTCGTGAGAGGAAGAGTGACTTACTGAATAATTCATGATAATTCTGGCGCATTGTTGCTTCGGGCTCCCACGTGGCTTCTTCGACTTCGTGATTTCTCCACAATACCTTTACCAGGGGTATAGATCGATTCCGAAGCTGTTGCTCCTTCTTGTCCAAGATCATCACTGGCCTTTCTTCATAGGTCATATCTTTGTTCAAATTGATATCATCATAGCTGATTACGTGTGACGGATCATACACGTACTTCCTCAGCATTGACACATGGAAGACATTGTAGACTGTAGAGAATTGAGGAGGTAGTGCTAGTGGGTAGGCCACCTCGCCAACTCTATCCAACACTTGAAATGGACCTATGAATCTTGGTCTTAGCTTGCCTTTCATCCCAAACCTTTGAAATCCATGGGTCGGAGATACTTTCAGCATCACATGATCTCCAGTTTGAAATTCTAAATCCCTTCTTCTCTTATCAGCATAGCTCTTCTGCCTGGACTGAGCTACTTTAATCCTATCTCGGATGATCTGTATATCTCTGCTAGTGCTCTGCACCATGTCTGGTCCTAGCCATTACTGTTATGCCACCTCGTTCCAGCACACTGGCGATCTACAGCTTCTGCCATGTAGTGCTTCAGAAGGTGTCATCTTAATGCTCGCCTGATAGCTGTTGTTGTAGGCGAATTCAATTTGGGACAACTGTTCATTCCAATATCCTTCAAAATCTATAGTGCAGGCACAAAGCATGTCTTCCACAATCTGATTTGTCCTTTCTGTCTGTCCATCCATCTGTGGGTGGAAAGCAGTGCTGAAATTGAGTTTCGTGCCCAATGCAGTCTGAAGTCCCTTCTAGAATCTAGATGTGAATCTAGGGTCATGATCTGAGACTATGGATACGGGGACTCCATGTAATCTCACAATTTCCTTTACATATAATGCTGCTAACACATCCACACTCTAACTGCTCTTGATTGCCAAGAAATGTGCGGACTTAGTTAAACGGTCCACAATAACCCATATAGCATCGAGTCCACCACGAGTTCGGGTAAACCCATGACGAAATCCATGCCAATACTTTCCCACTTCGATTCAGGTATGTCCAGGGGTCTGAGTACACCTGCAGTACGACGGTGTTCGGCTTTTACCTGTTGACATGTGAGGTAGCGTGCGGCATGCTCAACCACCTCACGCTTCATGTTTGGCCACCAAAATGACCTTTTCATGTCTTGGTACATCTTGGTTGCACCTGGGTGAATGGTGTACTTGGTCTTGTGGACTTCATCTATCAGCTTTCTCTTCAGTTCTTCATTGTCAGGCACACAAGTCCTGGCGTGGAATAATATTCTCCCATCTTCAGCGATGGAGAAATCTGGCTTGTCAGCTATGGTCTCCCTGACTCAGATTAGGAATGGATCATTAGCCTGCTGCTCTATGATCTCGACAAAAATGTCTGGTTGTGCCCTAAGGTTGGCAACTATCATCTTATCATTTCTCTTTTCAATGTTCAGGTCCAGACTGGAAAATTGTTCCAACAATTGCATCTCTCCCATGACTAGACAAGATAAAGAAGCTATTGGCTTCCTACTAAGTGCATCAGCTACAGCATTACCTTTGCCTGGGTGATATTGGATATTGAAATCAAAATCTTTCAAGTACTCCAGCCATCTCCTTTGTCTCATATTAAGTTCCTTCTGAGAAAATAAATACTTCAAACTCTTGTGGTCGGAGGAGACAATAAATTGCTCCCCATATAGGTAATGCCTCTAGATCTTGAGTGCAAAAACCACCGCAGCCAATTCTAAGTCATGGATAGGGTAATTGACTTCATGTGGCTTCAACTGCCTTGATGAATATGCTATCACCTTCTCATTCTGCATGAGTACGCAACGTAGACCAATTCCAGATGCATCAGTGTAAACTGAGAATCCGACGACCTCGACTGGTAACGTGAGGACAGGTGCAGACGTCAACAACTGCTTCAGTGTCTGGAAGCTCTTCTCGCACTCCTTGCTCCAGACGTAGGGGTCCTCTTTCCGCGTAAGACGCGTAAGAGGTACTGCTATTTGAAGAAGTCTTTTATGAACCGTCTGTAATAACCAGCCAGTCCAAGAAAGCTTCTTATCTCTGTGACATTAGTTGGCCTTTCCCAGTTGAGCACGGCTTCTACCTTGGAAGGATCGACAGCGATACCATCCTTTGAAATAACATGGCCTAAAAATGACACCTCCTCGAGCCAGAATTCACATTTGCTCAATTTGGCGTAGAGTTGGTTGTCCCGCAAAATCTGCAAAGCAATCTTCATATGTTCCTCATGCTCTTCTTTGGTCTTAGAGTATATGAGAATATCATCAATAAAAACCTCGACGAACTTGTCGAGGTAGGGCCGATAGATGTTGTTCATTTGTTGCATGAAAGCTACAGGAGCATTGGTTAGTCCAAAAGGCATGACTACAAATTCATAATGACAGTACCTGCTCCTAAAAGCTTTCTTGTAAATATCTGCATCTTTAATTCTCATCTGATGATATCCTGATCTAAGGTCAATCTTAGGAAAATATTTGGCTCCGGATATCTGATCAAATAATTCATCGACACGAGGCAGAGGGTACTTGTTCTTGATAGTGAGATTATTCAACTGCCTGTAGTCGATGCATAACCTCATAGATCTGTCTTTCTTCTTGACGAACAGCACTGGTGCTCCCCAAGGAGAAGTACTTGGTCTGATAAATCCTTTCTCCAGCAGTTCCATCAATTTCTCCTTTAATTCTTTCAATTCTGCGGGGGATATTCTGTAAGGTTGGCGTGATACCGGTGAGGCTCCAGGTACAAGATCAATTGAGAAATTCACATCTCTCTCGGGTGGAATGTCTGGCAGCTCATCGGGAAACACATCGGGATATTCTTGTACTATATGAATGTCTGATATCTTAGTTGCTTTGTTCTCAACCACAATTGTGGCAAGAAATGCCACACAACCCATTCTTATCATGTTTTGTGCTTTGATGGCAGAGACGAGAGACAAGTGCCTCTTGTGTCTACATCCCGTAAAGGTTAGCTTAGGAAATTCACTAAAAGTCATCTTCCCTCTTCTACAATCAACACAAGCCCCTTAAGTAGATAGCCAATCGACTCCCAGAATAACATCGTAGCCATCCATGGGCATACAGATTAGATCAACTCTAAGGTTAAGATCAACAATCTTAACATTAGCTAATGGAAAATATTTGTTGAGTTGAGCTTTTTCTCCCAGTGGTGTTGTGACAGGTAGTTCAAATTCCATATATGCAGGTTTTCCAGTTAATGTATTAGCAAATGCTTGTGATATAAATGAGTGTGTCGCACCAGTGTCAAACAAAGCAAATGCTGATTGAGAAAGGACTGGTAGTGTACCTTCCACCACTCCACCTTCCTCGGTGGTGTCCACTTTTTGCAGAGCCTGCAGTCGACCGGGCTTCTTCTATCTTATAGGACGCTTTTCATTCTCCTTAAGCAATGGGCATTCGGGAATCCGATGCTCTCTGCTCCCACAATGAAGGCATGCACCTGCCTTCCTCCAGCACTCTTCTATCGTGTGACCCAGCTTGTCGCAATGCTTACATCTGGGCTTGTTGTTCGGAGTAGTGGAGGTGGGAACTTTGGGCTTCCGCTCCTGGCTTGGCCCGTCAGTGAGGTTTAACGGCCTTTTCTTGCCGTTAGTGGGCTTGCTCGGTTGTGACGGACCGGGGTATTTATGCCCAATAAGGCTCCATATCCAGATCCGCCTCCCGCGAACGGACCGAAGTCTCGCAAGGGATATCTCACACACGTGTCCAGTAAGAGTATAAAAGACAAACCACAAGAATATAAGACACAAGAAAGTACTTGTGCTCATATCTGTTCACTGATTTGTACAACTGTCCCATTACATTAATACATGTCCAATTAAAAGAGTACAACTACCTGGGGCATACCCAGAGGGAGCACAAGCTCACACAACACTAACTACTAAACAACTGCTGGTGGTACAAGTCTGACACAACGCCGCTGCAAGCCAAACACACGGCAAGCCCTGAAAAGAACTGTAGGGGAGTGAGCCTCAACAAGTCACTGGCTCAGTATGGGCTACCCAAAACAACAACGTAACCACAAACACCTCAACCCCAATGGATCTCACTGGCAACATCAATGGCCAAACCATTTCATGCTCACATTATGACAATAAATAACAATTAAACATACTCATGATAATAAACACAAAGTCCTCAGAAGGAAAGTAGGGCTACAGGACTAACATAAAATCATTAGTCAGCCCAATTACTAAAGTGCCTAAACCACAGTCTCACTGGCACACTGCTACAACAACTGGTTGCCTAAACTATAAGCCACACAGGCAGTCACTGCCCAGGCTACAAGCTTCACAAGCAAATCTCGAACACTTAAGTAACAGGACTGCTAACAAAGAGCTGGTCCTTTATACTCCAAATCACACTACGTCGAGAGCCACACATATATGGTAGGACTGGCTACAGCTAGCTAGTCCATCACACACTAAATCCATAATCGGAACCATGCCCAAGAAGGGTAAAACTCAACAAGTGGAAGGTCTCATACAGCCTCCACGGAGCATAGCTCTACTAAACCACAATATGCCTAAGCCACAAGCATCATCGGCAAAATACCCACAAAGGTAACATAATTAATAATCACAAACTAATTCACAATAAAATATAAACAAAGATATACTTAAAACAGTTAGGATACAACAAGTGGCAGGTCATGCCACAAGACCTCCACAACACACAAGTACCCGGAAAGGTTGGTACACAATGTACCATCACAAAACTACAAAGTAACCCATAAAGGAAATAGGTACCTGCTACTCTGAGGTACCACAACACAAACACCCGAACAAGGATATAAGTAGGTGATAAACACCACACTGAACCACGATTATATTGTACCCTCACTTAGACACAACATTATAAGTGAAACCTTAATCGACGAGTCACACAAACCACAACTCAGTCACAGCTGTGCCAACACCAGGACACACCTCGAACTGGTCAAACCTCAACCACGAGTCATAAACTCACAAACCACAGCCAGTGGCAAAGCACGAGTCAAACTACAGCCAGAATAGGCAAAGCACGAGTCAGAAAGAACGACGCCACCACACGGGAACGGACTACTAGCTGATCAGGCCAGTATCCAACCGGGACAACACAACACAAGAACAACCTCTCAGCCTCGCAGTCACAGACGAAAGGTCCAACTGCCGCTCCACAAGGAAGAAGTCAAACAACTGTGGAGACCAACCAACACCACACCTGCAGACACACAACTGCAGGCCCATGCCTGGCACCTCTAGGGTCTCTGGCCGGAGCACCCTAAAGTGAGGCACTGGAAAACAGGACTAGCTGGGGACCAGTGTCGACTACTGGTGTCCGTACCCCCAACTACGAGCGCGCTACAAGCGACACAAGAACAAACTCTGGGAAGTCGCTGCCCCACTGCCGTCTTTCCCTCAGCCGGACGTACAACTCAAACTCAGAAGTGAGGGTGTCCAGGAAGACGACACAGACCTCGACGGAACAACACCAGTACTGGGACAAAACCCCGAGCACAACAAACACACGTGCCTGGCTCACAAAGAACCTGGGGTACCCGACTAGAGAGGCATTCTGGAATAGGCGCCGGACCACCACACTCGGCTAGCACAAACCACGATACTTACACATATAGCCTTTACTTATAATTTACGATATACAAGTGTTAGGATTAGCTTAACATCGGTCACCATATGACCCCAAAGCTATCCCACACCAACACATACCTGAACCACAAACTTGCCTATCATTGGTCATGAGGTGACCTCCGTGGCAACACACACACCACTTAATACATAAATCCATATAATATTATTCGAAAGACAACAACGGACCAGGGCTAGGTCGGTATGGACCTTCACTGCCCAAACACCACAAGGTCATGGCTAGGCTCACACAGGAACCTCACTGCCCAGTTACTATGACAAATCATAAGAATTACATTACAACAAAGTGTGTAGTATACACACACTCAAACCACGTAGACAACACGTGTATATTACACCCTGGTTGGTGTACCACACGTCTACCACGTGAACCACATGTCCAACAAATGGACAACGCACTCCAAGAGTGCCACGGGTGTCAACGCACCACACATACTGCGTAAAGCAATTACGTACATCACACATCATTCACGTAAAACATGCCCATTACATGAGCAGTATGCTCCAAGAGCATATCAAATGCACTGGCTCACACCGGTCATCGCCATGCACACACAAACACAATATTCATAACCAGAAAAGCTACGTAAACCACACTGCATGAATACATGCACAAGTTGGCGGCAACATCGACTGCCGCTTATAGGAAGTAGACGGCAATGGATCTGGCCGTCTATATCTCGGCTGATGAACCTGGCGACCAACGATGTTGACGCCAAGATCTTTAGCTTCTACTCCTGCAGAAACCCTAACCGATCCCACATGCATTCCTGATCCCGAAACCATTAAGAAAATAGGAGGAAACAGTTCCTCTAACTCCCATGCATTATAATTAAACTAAAACAGCATGCTTTACTACATAAAATCATCAAACCACCCATTATCCCCGCATAGGTACCATGACCCGAAATCACCATTTTCATGCAGATTCATGTTATCTAATTACATTAACACGACCTACAGGAACTACAAGGGTCATTCCCTACCTCAGAACACGCTCAAACCCTTCGAATTCTCCCGGTTCACACCAAACCCTCCGCGAGTTCCCACGGGAATTGCACCATGCCACGGCGTTTCCTTGTCCGATTCGACAACGCCACACACTCCAAGATCCTCCAACCACCCTTCAGTACCTGCTGGAAACTTTAGAAACACGGGGACACGAAGCTAGGGTAAGGGGAAGAGAGAGACAGGTGGGAAACCTGCTCTCGGGTTACCCTATAACCTGCAGAATTCTCAGGTTGGCGTCAACCCCTCTGCCGCCAAAGACAACCGCCACCCTAAATGTCCACATCTAATGCCGCCAAGATCATGCAGTCAACGGCAACTTACCTGAACTCCAACAAGTCAACGACCACCCCTGGCCGCCAACTCCTACTCAACTGCAGCAGGTCCTATTTCATTTCGGGACCTAACCTACACCACACCTATGTTGGGGATCGGATGGGTGGATGGATCAGATCTAGAAGGGGGGGATGAATAGATCTAACACCAATTAACGCGGAAGCTTAAGCAATTTAAAATTACTTTGAATCAGAGATCAAATCACGCAAACAATTTACTGATCTGAGGTGTGATTAGTGTGTGTGAGCAAATCAATTAGTAGTGTGAACGAAATCCCTATGCATACATCTAGCGAGATACACAAACAAACCACAATTCAAACCATTGCACAGAGGATTTTTAGGTGGTTCGGAAATCACCTCCAGTGACTCCTACGTCCACCCCTCACACAGTGAGGCTACACTACTCAAAAACCTTGAGTACAACTCACACAGGAGTACGACGACTCCAAACACCCTTAAGCACGACGACTCAAAAACACCTAGAGCACGACGACTCCAAACTGAGCGCGACGGCTCAAACAACAACCGGAGTACGACGACTCCAAATTGAGCACGACGGCTCAAACCACACAGTGAGTACGACGACTCACAACCCAGAGCTCGACGGCTCAGAGTACAAAAGCTAGATCAAACACAAAAGAGATCAGATCATCTAGCAATGATCTGATTCAAAATAGATTCGTACACAGAAATATTGTGCAGAACTTCATGCACAAATCTCACGAACGAAATGAGGAAGAACAAACTCTGAGATGAGGGAAATAGATGTAGAAAGAGTGTTCCTCGATGAAGAGGTCTTGGAGACGCTTCAATTGAGGAGGCTTGATGGAATTCGATGGAGATTCCCCTCAAATGGCGATGCTCTGCTTTGATGGCATCTGAAATGCCAGAAATCCTTCTTCTCCTCCGCCTCTTCAGTTGGATCTGCTCCCTTGCCTTGCACAGCAACCTTCTCTCCAGGGATTCCCCTTGATTCCCTTGTCCTTCCTCTTGAAAGGATGGCTTGAAGCTTCTGGAGATGGAGACAGATCTGGAAAGCCCCTTTCAGCCGCCAAAAAGGTTCTTCAGGAAGTGTATGGGCTCTCTTTCCTTTGGGGTACAAGGAACATGGGTATTTATAGCCCTATATGTCCATAAAGTGCTTTGGGGTGCATGGGCATGGAACCCTAGGTCAAATCCCCTAAATCCCAATCACCCACGTGTACAGAGAAATTCACGATTTTGACTTTCAGCCGGAGTGTGTCGACCTGCCCTGATCAAGTGTCGACCTGCTCTCCCAGTTAGGCAAACTGGTCTACTGAAAACTGGGTCTAGTGTCGACTTGCCCTGAGCTAGTGTCGACCTGCCTTGAGCTAGTGTCGACCTGCCCTCCCTTTTCTGGCAACTGGGTCTTCTGGAATCTGGGACTAGTGTCGACCTGCCCTGAGCTAGTGTCGACCTGCCCTCCCTTTTCTAGCAACTGGGTCTTCTAGAATCTGGGACTAGTGTCGACCTGCCCTGAGCTAGTGTCGACACTGCCAAGACAAAAATGTGTGAACCTAAAAATTTAACACATAAACCATTAGTACAAGATATTATAATTAAAATATGAGATATTAAACATCAAAAACATGTTGTTTAAGCATTATTGTGATATGTATAAAATGTATAACATGTTCAACATATCATCATCAAAATCACAACATGTCACAATATCTCATCATTAAAATCACAATATATCATCATCAATATCACAACATGTCTTCATTAAGATCATAATATCTCATCATTAACATCATCAATATCACAATATGTCATCATCAAAATCAAGGTATGAGTGATGTTCATTGGATATCATTAAATTACAACTTTAGAAAGTTTCAAAACACACTCAACCCAACAATCTCCCCCTTTTTGATGATGACAAAAACATATGCACAATCTCCCAATATCTTGACTCCCTTGACTGCAATAATTCCCCCTTTGACATATACACACTTTCACCTTTCTCCTTTAAAGAACTTTCTCCTCCTTTGAAGGCCTTTTCTCCCCCTTTTTGGAAGTGCCAATTTCTCCCCCTTTTTGATGTCCTTTTTGAGATGTGCCATTTTCTCCCCCTTTTTGACAGCATCAAAAGGATAGACAAGAGAGAGAGACAAAGATGGTTGGAGACCAAGAGATGAAATGTGGGAAAGGAATGTTCAGAAATGATCAAAATAAATGAGGCAAAATGATATTGACATATGAGAGACATTATTTTGTTTTTGTTATTGTGCAACAAAGTTTAATCACAAAGACACACTCAACACAAGGAATAGCAAATTATAATGAGCTGAATGTAGTTAAAATAATGATGCAAATGTGAAGAAAAGTGACCTATATGAATGAGCAGAAATATTTAACAAGGATGTTAGGAGCTTTAAGTTTAACACAATGTAAAATAATAGATCTAAACTCAGTAGACATGAACTTAATTAAGGTCTTAAGCTTTTCTATCCTATCTTTTTTATTTTCTTTCAATTTTTACTGGGAAAGAATACAAGAATAAATTAGTTAAATCTCACTTTTCAGTGCAAGAGATCACATTGATCAGATGCAAGACCTCATGATTACTCAGTGGTTTAACTTTCATAATCTTATGCAGAGTTGAAAATTTTGATTTCCACTTTTTGACGCGAAACAAATCACTTGTCAGGTGAAATGGCCCGGTTACTCAGTGGTTCAAGCATTTGCATTGCTCTGTTTGTATCTTTCCAGATTGATCATTTTTCTTTTGATATTTTGCAGGAATATGTTTGCTTTGACCAGAGAAGTCAAGACTATGAATTTAGAAAGATTATTCTTAACATGTGGTAAAAATAAGGCTTAAACATACACATTGAAATATTAAAGCCACTCATGTGCCTATAATAGTGTTTTGCAAATCATTTTAAAAACATTCAGTATTATGATTGCTTAACCTTGAAAAGATACTGAATCTTTGAAATTAAACTAAATGCACAATGAGTTTAGTTTCAATGTTTTAGTTCTCTCATAAGAAAATAGCACAAGGACTCAAAAATTCTGATGATTTTGGGGTTCAAAATAGACAAGTAAGGTCAAGAAATGTAACAATGACTTCCCCTTTTCATGTAACTCCCCCTCACAAGGTGAACATGAGGATTATAGGAGGAATAGAAATGGAATGACATGAAGGCGGAATGAACATGAATGTTTTTATTGAAAGACAATGACTCCCCCTCAACAATTGCATACAAGGCACTTGATACTTGATGGAGACATATACTCACACATAGTGAAAGTGTCCAGACAAGTCTGACTTGTCTTTCTTCAAATCACCATTTGATATACCAAGAATGCCAATGCAATGTGAGACTGAGGAATTTAGTTGCAAGAACATTTGTCAACAATTGAATGGGAGTTGATGATGAATCAGATATGACAGAATATTTTTCCAGCAAATTTCTCCAGCATTTCACTCAAAGATTCTTTCGAATTCACTCCCCCATAAGATATGCATGATATGAAATGATCATTTAAGCAATTCAGATATGTTCATTTCAAGCAATTTGCACAGAAAGAGTATGAACATGATCAAGCATATATCAACAGGCAATTTATTGAAGGAGAAAAGTTTTTCAAAGATTGAAAATAAAGTTTTTGAGATTTTTCATTTTGCTTGATGACCTTTATGCAGAAAAGACTATTGATACTTGGCGGAGAATTTTTCTCACACATGATGATAGTTTCTAGACAAGCCTAACTTATCCTTTCACATTTCACCATTTGATATACCCCATAGTCACTGCACAAAAAGGGTCAATTACACTTTATTTTTAGCATGAAATTCATTGCATTTATTGAAAATATTTTTGCACTTTTTCAAATTTACTCTCCCTTAATATGTGCATGGAATCAAAAAGTTAGCAAGCAATTCAAACATGATTATGAGCACAATTAGCTTTAAGCATAACATGACTATTGGTACTTGGCGGAGTATTTTACTCACGCATAATGATAGTTTTCAAACAAGCATAACTTGTTTTTCCACATGTCATCATTTGATATACCAAGAAGTTAAAGCAGTTAGTATGCACACAGACTCATGGGAACAGTTAAGCATGCATGATAACATAAACATGATTCCAATTATTATGACGTAAAGTTCATTGTTGGGAGTAGCATTGAAACACATTTCTCATTGTTCAGATAAAAATTAAACATTCATTCCAATTCAAGCAATTCAAGTTTGAAATGATAAAGAAATTTTACCTGAACAGTTTTCATTTCTTTCTCAAAGATTTTACCTGTGTTCTCCAATTATTTCTAGTCTTGCACAGCCAATATCTTGAATCCATTTATGATGTATGGCTGCAAGACTTCTCAGCTTGCTGATCAAGCTGGCTTTGGGACCCACACTTGTTTGGGTCCTGCAATGAAATCAATGTTAGATTGCAACAAAGATTTCTGAATCCAAAATGCTTTTAATTTTTGTATGGTTGCATTTCTTTCATTAATATAACTATGAGCAGAATTAGTTCCAGATTTTCTTTTTGCCTTGATCAATGCATCTATGTTTTCATGAAGTTTTCTATTTTTTGGATTTTTAATATGAGCAGAAAAAAAAATGATTTTGTGCAAAATTTCTATGCCTATACACATGGAATTTCTGAACATTTTCAGTATGAACATGATGTTTATTCCTATGTGTATGAGCATGTGCATTAGAGTGTAATTTCTGAGCATGCACAACAAAATCATTTCTGTACCAACAGTCCCTAGAAATATGATCAATTTTATGACAATGAAAGCATTGGACTGATTTGGCATGTTTATTGAAATTTTGATTTATATTCCAGCAATGTTTGGCAAGATGACTAGGTTTATTATAGTGAAAGCAAATGAGATCATTTTTTACCTGATACTTACCTTGGCATTTGTGCATTTGCTGGAATCTCCTTTTTATGTGAGGAGGCTTACCATGAGGGGAAGGAGGTACCTTTTGGTGGCTCTTGGCATGATGTGAATTTGGAATTTGCCTTGGAGCTTTTTGGATTGATGGAGGAAGTTGATGAGTCCTGTTGACAGTAGCATTCCTCTCTTTCCCTGTCTGTTTCTGAACAAGAACTTTCACTAGCTTTTCATTAGAATTAGAAGAGTTCTTATTCGCAGCAGATTTAACAAATGTTATTATGCTTTTCTTTTCATTTTTCTTGGATTTCACAGAAGCAAGACTTGTGTTTGTAGTGTTTTTCAATTCATGTTGAAGCTTCTTTTTTTCAGTTTTTAATGCAACAACTTCTTTTTCTGAAATTTGAAGTTTGTTTAACATGACATCCAACCCATTTTTCATCTTGATCTTTTCATTTTCAAATTGAGCAATTTGTTTTTCCAAATCAGAAATTTTATTACTGAAATTGCTACATTCATTGTCCAATGGTTTGTCATGGTACAAGCATTCAATCTTCCTTTTTAAATGATGATTTTCTTCAACAAGTTGTTTGCATCTTTCATTTATTTGATGATCATGAGCCATATTAGAAATTTGTTTGTTTAATTGATCATTATCAAATTTGAAATTGTTATTGAGATCAATCAATTCTTCTTTTTCATTTTCCAGATCAATTACTTTTGATTTCAATAGCTCATGGTTTTCTTTCAATCCATTCAGTTTATTTTCAGAGATTTGGACTTCATCTTCCAAATTCTCTTCTTCAGAATTTAATTTTTCAACTTCATTTTTCAAATTATCATTTTCTTCTGAAAGATCCTTATCATTGTTCTGGTGCAATTCAAGTGTATTTTTCAAATTTTCACTTTCTTTATGGCAAGGTTTTAAAGTGTTTTTCAAATCTTTATTCTTAGTGTTCAGCTTTGCATTAAGATTTTGTAGCTTCTTACAGAATTCAATCAATTCAACATAAGACATGTCTTCATCTGCATCAGAATCAGAATTAGAATACATAAATGGGTCTGGAATTGATTTACCTGACCTTGTAGACTTATTTGAACTCTTGTGTTCTGAAGAGGATGAAGAATGCTCTGATCTCATGGAATGTGCTTTTAGAGCCGAAGTATTTTGAATTGTTGATTTTCTGGATTCATTGAAGCTCTTCTTTGCCATTAAGTGCTTGTGAGTTTCTTTTGCTCTTTGTCTTTGTGAGTCCTTTGAGAAATCCAATGAAAGTAAGCTTGGGGATTTCTCTGAAATTATAACAGGAAATTCATGTAGATTAAGGAAATTTTCCATTATACCAAAACTCAAAAGACTTTTAGATCTAATCACAGAGAATCAATGTAACAAGGAATTAGATCTAACAATTAGAGTGGT
Source organism: Colocasia esculenta (assembly GCA_014218235.1). Lineage (NCBI taxonomy): Eukaryota > Viridiplantae > Streptophyta > Magnoliopsida > Alismatales > Araceae > Colocasia > Colocasia esculenta. The sequence continues at coordinate 58,631,685 of CM024757.1, read as the reverse complement.
TAACCTGCTCTAGTACCAAAGGTAGGAATCAGAGCGATTAAACACACAGAGACAGTGAACGATCAAGCAAACAGTTTAAGCAATTAATACATAGATCAAACAGAAGCAATCAAATCAGATCAGTAACAAACATTAACCCGCTCTGATACCAATTGTTGGGGATCGGATGGGTGGATGGATCAGATCTAGAAGGGGGGGTTCAATAGATCTAACACCAATTAACGCGGAAGCTTAAGCAATTTAAAATTACTTTGAATCAGAGATCAAATCACCCAAACAATTTACTGATCTGAGGTGTGATTAGTGTGTGTGAGCAAATCAATTAGTAGTGTGAACGAAATCCCTATGCATGCATCTAGCGAGATACACAAACAAACCACAATTCAAACCATTGCACAGAGGATTTTTAGGTGGTTCGGAAATCACCTCCAGTGACTCCTACGTCCACCCCTCACATAGTGAGGCCACACTACTCAAAAACCTTGAGTACAACTCACACAGGAGTACGACGACTCCAAACACCCTTGAGCACGACGACTCAAAAACACCTGGAGCACGGCGACTCCAAACTGAGCGCGACGGCTCAAACAACAATCGGAGTACGACGACTCCAAATTGAGCACGACGGCTCAAACCACACAGTGAGTACGACGACTCACAACCCAGAGCTCGACGGCTCAGAGTACAAAAGCTAGATCAAACACAAAAGAGATCAGATCCTCTAGCAATGATCTGATTCAAAATAGATTCGTACACAGAAAATTTGTGCAGAACTTCATGCACAAATCTCACAGACGAAATGAGGAAGAACAAACTCTGAGATGAGGGAAATAGATGTAGAAAGAGTGTTCCTCAATGAAGAGGTCTTGGAGACGCTTCAATTGAGGAGGCTTGATGGAATTCGATGGAGATTCTCCTCAAGTGGCGATGCTCTGCTTTGATGGCATCTAAAATGCCAGAAATCCTTCTTCTCCTCCGCCTCTTCAGTTGGATATGCTCCCTTGCCTTGCACAGCAACCTTCTCTCCAGGGATTCCCCTTGATTCCCTTGTCCTTTCTCTTGAAAGGATGGCTTGAAGCTTCTGGAGATGGAGATAGATCTGGAAAGCCCCTTTCAGCCGCCAAAAAGGTTCTTCAGGAAGTGTATGGGCTCTCTTTCCTTTCGGGTACAAGGAACATGGGTATTTATAGCCCCATATGTCCATAAAGTGCTTTGGGGTGCATGGGCACGGAACCCTAGGTCAAATCCCCTAAATCCCAATCATCCACGTGTACAGAGAAATTCACGATTTTGACTTTCAGCCAGAGTGTGTCGACCTGCCCTGATCTAGTGTCGACCTACTCTCCCAGTTAGGCAAATTGGTCTGCTAGAAACTGGGTCTAGTGTCGACCTGCCCTGAGCTAGTGTCGACCTGCCCTGAGCTAGTGTCGACCTACCCTCCCTTTTCTGGCAACTGGGTCTTCTGGAATCTGGGACTAGTGTCGACCTGCCCTGAGCTAGTGTCGACCTGCCCTCCCTTTTCTGGCAACTGGGTCTTCTGGAATCTGGGACTAGTGTCGACCTGCCCTGAGCTAGTGTCGACACTGCCAAGACAAAAATGTGTGAACCTGAAAATTTAACACATAAACCATTAGTACAAGATATTATAATTAAAATATGAGATATTAAACATCAAAAACATGTTGTTTAAGCATTATTGTGATATGTATAAAATGTATAACATGTTCAACATATCATCATCAAAATCACAATATCTCATCATTAAAATCACAATATATCATCATCAATATCACAACATGTCTTCATTAGGATCATAATATCTCATCATTAACATCATGATATGTCATCATCAATATCACAGTATGTCATCATCAAAATCAAGGTATGAGTGATGTTCATTGGATATCATTAAATTACAACTTTAGAAAGTTCCAAAACACACTCAACCCAACAACCTACACACACCACGCGTCTACACCACACTGGCCTTACAACAGCCATCACAACCACAACACACATGATCCAAAAAGGATCCAAAAATAAGCGACGTTACATCGGTGCTCCGGATGTTTGCTCCTTCTTTACCATTCTGCCCTTGATGCGATCAGTGAGATCGGTCGCATCTTCTAGTAACTGTGCCTTTCTGACAATCTTTGGATAAGTTTGAATGTCCATAGGTGCTAGTTGTGGGATATAGGCGGGCCTGAGTCCATTAAGAAAGCGCTTTTCCTTCATTCTTTCAGTGCCTACCAGGTGATTGGCATAACGCGACAACCGAGAGAACTGAGCTTCATACTCAGCAACAGTGAGATTCCTCTGCTTGAGGGCTGCAAATTCAAAGGCTTTCCTTTCTTGGACTCTTTCTGAAAAATATTTGGAGTTGAAATGCTCCTTGAACTCATTCCAGATAAATTGTGCATCTGCCCTGGTGGCCTCGATGGACTCCCACCACGCACAGGCGTCCCTTTCTAACTGGAATGTTGCTAATAATATCTTGTCACCATCCGCGCCTTGTATAACGTGGAAAATGCATTCAATTTCTTTTAGCCAATTCTTTGCCTCGTCAGGGTCAGTGGTCCCACTGAATCGGGGCGGGTTCAAGTTGCGGAAATTTCGGTGTAAGTCTCCAGCACCACAGTTATTGTTGTTATTGGCTCCAACAGCCTGAAGTAAAGCCTGCGTGAGCTGTTGAATAGTCTGCTGCATGTCACGGAGTTGTGCACGCTCCGCTGCCATTATTGTGGTTTAAGTTCCTTCAAAATAGAATGTTTAAACGTAAGTCATTGAGTTTACACTAAGTTTGTGCATGTGTGAGTTTATTTTAGCTTATTTACCCTTGGTTCTACCCTTCTCACATACGTATGGAATTAGACTCTCAGTCAAGGCAGGTCAAACCTAGATCATCCTATACTTAAGAATAACCTAGGCTCTGATACCACAAAACTGTAACGCCCCGACGTAGAATATCGGAGCAGAATTACATTTATTAAATAGTACAGAGTGAGAAATAAATAATAAACTATTGCACAAATGGGATAATACTAAATAAACTGAAATTTCATTAATAATCCACCAAACTTCATTACAATCACCAATATCTTATCAACTTCATGGACTAACTATTACATCAACGTATCAGAGCCAAAACTAGGGCCAGAGTACTTTATTGAAATTCAACTAATACATCAAGACTGACTGACTCACTAACTTATAACTATACTAACTAACTACTAAAGAAGTGGTTGCTGAAAAAGGTCACTCCTGAGCATCCTCCTCAGTCCCATCCTCGTGAGTGTGGTCACCATCCGACTCACCTGAAACACATTAAATAAATATGTAGGATGAGCGAATAATGCCCAGTAGGACTTAATATCTCATGAACACAAGCATGGTTTAAATAATTAATGTTCTAAAGAACAAGATAACTAAGAGTATAGTCATGTAGAGCAAGTAATGATAACGAGAGAACGATAGCATCTGGCACAGAGAAAAATAGCACAATGAAAACGATAATCGAATGGCCATGTAATGATATAGCATGTAAATTGCATAATGGTGCACTTGTAATGATAACGATTGCACTTGAATAGATAGCACTTTGATTGTCATAGATTAATCTAGATAGTATGATGGCGCTGGATGCATGCCGTAACACATCCTTGATCATTTTAACTCACATGGGCACTAGCACTTTTCGGGCACTCCTCCCAGGACTTGATCGGGCCCCATTGCACTGGCATTAGTCATTTCTTTATCTTATACAATCACAAGAATGGCCAATATAGTACCAAGAAATAGATGAGAGTAGTAGATGAACTAGATGAGAGAGTAGAGAGAACGTGAACAGATGAGAGTAAAGAGACTGTAGATGAGATAGGGACAATAACTTAAAACACGATAAACAATGATAGTCACAGTTGCAAGGCACAAGGTCGTGTACCGGCAGTCTGGTAGAAAACATCATTGCCCACTAGCCGTGCTATGAACACACGCTAGATGGTCCAGCATGATCACAAGGTAAGAAGAGAACACACTAAGGCCATGGATCGTACTGATCCCTAAAGTGTAACGGGTTTTAGGGTACAACCAGCTCATCGGCTAAGGACGTGCGCCAAAGCCAAGAAGACTATGGAGGCCTTGACAAGGAGTCCCTAGCCCAGTCGAGAGTATTCCCGATGGAGAGGTGGTCCAAGTCAAGAGAAAGTGTGTAGAAACTGGTCCGTCGTGCCTCGAGTGCTCGAAGGCCAAGGGAAAACGGTAACGGTATTCAAAATGCATGTATAAAATGAAGACAAGTGTATTTAATTAAATAGAGAAATTAGTCATTTGTTTCGCTAATTCACCGGATACATTATTGCATAATTTATTAGGGTCAAATGTCAAACACTAATGTTATGTGTGTGTAAGTGTAAAGAAATCATGAGAATATGATAAATCGTGTAAATGGCTTTTAAATAATTAAATTTATGTAATTATTGCAATTTATTAATTTACCAGGTCGAATTATCCATAACATGGTTTAATCATGGCTAAATAAGGGTCATATAGCCAAATCAGCAAGGGCATGTATGCAATTTACAGATCTGGCAGGAATTTCAAATAGGTGACGGGGTTGCCCGTCGCGATCAAGTAGTGACGGGGTTCCACGGCGCGGTATCAATCAAAACGCGGCGGGGGTCCCGGCCGCGATTACTGTTGCGGCGGCCGGCCCGGGCATGATAGCCAAATCGGCCGGTCTGGCCCGGTTCGCGCTGGAAGTCGCGACGGCTTGGGCCGCCGCATTCTTAACGTGGCATGTCTTCAGGACGCGACCCTGCTGATATCGTGGCGGGTCGCGCCGTTGCGATATTAGAAGGGTCCGGCCCTTTTTCCCTTTTTACTGGGCGGATCCTATTCGATACAAGGCACTTGTAAATTCAATATAAAATTGCACGATGATCTAAAAATCACGAAACTAGTTTTAAACGAAAGTAGACACGTAGATCTATCAAATTGAAAATAGACAAGGTTTAGGTATGTTTTGATTAGGTTACATTTTAGTGACCTAAACATGTACAGTCAAGGTTCAACGAATTAATTAGTGATGTATACATGATAAAAAATTAGGGAAAATAGGGGCATTTGAAAGCTAACATGATGTAGTATTTATGAGAATTTTCTCACGGCATGGGATCATGTATGCACGAGGTTTGAAAGCAAACATGAAGGGTCAGGTACATGGATTTGACATGGATTCAAAGAATTAATTCTCCCTCATGGGAGATCGGAATAGAGCGAAACTAGAGGGTTTTTACACGGGATGATGAACTCTCCCTAGGGTAATTTTTACACGAATTTGGCTTGAGAGATTGCCTACCTTTTTCGCGGAGTAAAGAAATCCCTAGTTGGTGACGAATAATGAAGAAAAAATCCCTTGTTCTAGCTCCTCTTCTCCTTGCCTCTTCGTCCTCAGCCCTTCTCCTTTGTTTCCCAAGTCTCCAGCAGCGATCTAGGGTTTGCTAGGGCCGAAATAGTGGAGTTTTAATGTCTAATAGAGTCCAACCATCTTCTAACTTTTCTCTTCTCCAACAACTCAGAAAATTAGTAATTATCCTCCTATTTTCTTTCATTTATCTGCCTAATGGGGTTGGGAAGAGAGCTAAATTCATGGCCATGGGGTTAGGATAGGCTAAGGGCTCTTGTCTTAGATAAATACAAGTTATTTAGTATTTATCCTAGCATTTTACTATTTACTAATTAATTAAATCCGAATTTGGGATAATTATTTCCCATCCCATGATGGGCTCCTCTTTATTAGGCCCATTATTTTGTGTTTGAGCCAATTACACAACCCATTATTTATTTAACTTAATGGGCTTGGTTTAATTTCCTTTTATTTCACTTATTTCTCATTTATTCTAATTAAATGTATTTACCTCATTTATTTTAAATAAAAATTTTATTTTAATTAGATTTTAAAAATCAAGGGTACTACAAAGACGTCTGAGGTTGGCAAGGCCAGACAACTCAAGACGTCGGCAACCTACATGGGAAACGAAACTGTCACGCCCCGCCAATTTAGCTGTGGAATAAATTGGAGGGAAACATAAGCAACGAGTATGGTAACGTAAATTGCGCATACAGATGCAAACCTCAGAGCATCTAATGAACAATAATTAAAATAAAGTCTTCATTTCATTATAAAGTCACTAAGACTATTACAACTACTAATTCAGAGTCAATACATAGGGCTCAATGACATCATTACATTAGAAAGTAATCTAAAGTAATAACTATTAGGCTCCATGGTACTAGGGTAACTTCATCAACTAACTCCGGGTCGCTCATCACTCGGGTCCTGTCCCATTGGTATGTATAACATCATTGTCTGACTTACCTGAGACACAATAACAAATAAAGAAGGGTGAGCGATAACGCCCAGTAGAACTTAAATCTCAATAGTCAAGTAGGCTTTAAATAATTAATGTTTTAAATAGTAGAGTAACTAATGATAGAAAGAGTCATGTAAAGTCTAGAAAGTAATAGCACAAGTAACATGGTTCGAATAGCAGATGAATCACGTATAGCACGATGATTAAAGTCAAGTCACGATCGAAAATGATAACAACAATAGTAAGTATCAAGTAGAGCAAGTAGAGAGTACGACAGTAGTCACTCAATATCAGGACAGTAACAGTTCAGTAACAGTCAGTGGTAGTACAGTAACAGTGCAGTACGTCTGAACTAACAGACTAACAGTAACAGTATAACGGTCAGATGTCTAGCTAATTCAGAACAGTCAGTCAGAACTGGTGCAAATGCAGACACCGTCAATAGCCCCTGTAGGTATTTTTGGGTGGCTCTCTACCCCCAGGACTAGATTGGAGCCCCTCGAACACTCTCCGTGCCCTCAGCAGTATGCATTCAAGTGAGTAGAGTCACAAGACCCATTTTAGCGCTAGACAGTCATGAACAGTACAAAGCAGTAGGAGCCACACAGCTCAAAGGGTACCAAGAGAGTACTAGATGAATAGACGAGATAGACGAGATAGTAGAGTGAACATGAATAGATGAGAGTATAGAGACAGTAGACGAGACAAGGACATATTCGTAAGACAACGTAAAACAAGCGATAATAACAGTTGCACAACACGCGTGACCGGTGTAGGCAGTCAGGTGGAATTTACTACCCTTCCACTGGCCATGTTATGCATAGGTCCAGAGGTCCGGCGTGATTCAATAAAAGAGAGAGAACAATCTAAGGTCGTATGGATCTTACTGATCCCTCAAGTGTATCATAGGTGTTAGGGTACAACCAGCTGGTCGACCATGTGGGAATCCATGGACAGAGGAGACTTACGGAGGCCTTGATCAAAGACTCACCAGTCCGGCAGAAGGAGTATCCGACGGAGAGTTCGTCCAAGTCAAGAGAAAGTGTATATATAGAAACAAGTGCCCGACGTTCTAGAGGAATTCTAGAATAGTGGAGTGTCGGTAACGGTGTTCCAAATCATCGCGAGAAAACATAGACATGTTCATTCAAAATAGGGCAATGTAATTACATGATTGACATAATTACCAGATGTATTATGAGATATTTGCATGCCAAGTTAAGCCATATTTGGATGGTTCAAGTGTGTGCATGTGTAAGAGAAATTTTAGATAGAAAAAAAAAGGTCAGATGCATGTATTTTAAACACACATAAATGTTCAATTTATGACAAGTGTATTTACTACGTGTATGACTATTAATAGAGGGTACAAGCACTGTAGAGGGTCAAAGCATCACAATTTATGGGTTTTCATGCAAAAGTCTCAGGTCGCGATGTACCCTCGTAAGGGTCGCGGCGGGGTCGGGTCAGATCGCGACATGGCCTTGTAAAGAACACGACAGGCTTGGCTGATTAAGCAGCCAGATCGCGACGACAGCCCCTGTCGCTTTCAGAACGTGATAGGGTGCACTATCACGACCAGCCCTAAGAACATGGCCTATCGGACCATCAAGTTCTTAGGTACTGTACCTGAGTTCGAGCGGGAAAGGATAGAGCATGGGATTGCGGGCCAAGTTTCCTTCTTTTAACACATGGTGATTTGAAAATTCATAACTAAATGTACAGTCGATGAAAAATCACGAAACAAGTTGCAAACTGATCTAGACATACATGGGTACTTGCAGTAAATAGGGATTTGAAAACATACATGATTTAGGCATGGTTTAATCAAGTTATTCATGAAGAACATGAAACTATGTACAGTAGAGTTCAAAGATTTAATTCGAGCAGTATGGTGGATGAAAATTAGGGCTTTCAGGGGCGAAAGATTCCTAACAATCATCAGTATCTCTAATAAAAATTTTGAGGCATGGGATAGAGTATTCAAGGAGATATAAATTAAACATGAAGGTTTGAGGTTAAGGGGTTTGCAGAGATTCAAAAATCGAGATCAAAAGATTGAGTGAACGAAAAATTATGAAATGAAAGGGGTTTGTTCCTGATGCATGGAACAATCTACAGACAAATTTAATTAGATTTTTCTTGTGAGAATGCCTACCTTTAATCATTTTCATCTTCTAGGGCTAGAACTTGAACAACGAGAGAGAGAGCTTGAGAGGTTCTTCTCCCCCACGAGATCTCCTCCACCTTGGCCTCTCCTCCTGGTCCAACAACCCTTGGCAATGAGCTAGGGCCGGCCATGGGGGATTTAGGAGAGTATTTATGCTTCCTATGTTTTTATTTCCAAGTAGGACTCTAACTCCTATTTAATTCTGAGATTTCCTATTTAATTCCACCTTCCAAGCTTGCCATGTCCAATTTGGGTTTGGTTGGGATCCAAATTCGTGGCCAACCTATTAGGGTAGGTTTAGGAATCCAATTCTATCTTAAATTAGCTATTTTAATGCTTAAATACCTCTTTTCTATTTAGGTAATATTTAAGTTATGAATTTAGGGTATTTTCCTATTATTCCCCTTTTAAAAATCCATATTTTGGCCAAATAAATTTTATATGGTCTATTTAACAAAGCTCATTATTTAATGGAATTTATCTTATGGGATTTCCCTTTTTAATTAGGGAATAATAGAGTTATGGATTTTTATTGCATTTCTTACTTGAATTTATGCGTGGGCCATGAGAGGTCCATTGGTCCAATTCCGATAATGGGTAATCATTTCATGATGCTGAAAGTCTCTTCGACATGTTTGTTTAATTTATGGGAGCGTTATTTTTCCGTGTTAACGGTTTTCCGACTTAGTTTCCTAACTTAGATAATTAGTCACATTGTGATGTACACTTGGCCAATCAGATTTTTCGTTGCTTGAATTTCTTAGTAGAACACTTAGGAATAATGTCTGGGGTTGGTTTATAATTTTAAAGGAAATTTTCGATGTATTCTTGCACATACGAAATTGGTACATATGTTTCTATTATTTCGATTTAAAAAAAAATTATTTCAAATTTTTTAAATATTAAATTTTCCGTGTTGCTACAGAAACAACTGCAAAGGTCGAAGATAGCATGTCGACCTCAAAGGGACCCAAACCAAAGCAGGGTACCACAACCGAACACACTCGCTCCCCAAAGCGAGAGGGGAAGACCCGGAAGGGTTAGAATTTAGTCCAGTGAGATAAGCAATGAATTGAAATAACTATAACAAGAAAGTTTGTACATTAATAAAGAAATTATGTACAACATGTCCCAAATAAAAGTACAGGTATAGAAAGAAAGGTGCAGTCCTTAAGGGGCATACCTCGAGGACTTGTAAAAAGGCCACTCTCGACTCTCGGTACAAGCGCTCACGCTCACAACTCACACTGTTGGCAACGCACGGCAAACAAGCCGCCACCACGACCATCTGACAATGAACTCCTACGACAGCGAGTCTCTACCTGAAGAGAGTAGGGGGGGTGAGCCTCGCGAACAAGGCTCAGTAGGGATAACCAGTCCCTTACCAGCCAGAGTAACAGGAACTCCAACAGAGCGGAAGCAAAACTACTCTACAAAGCAGTAAAGTGGGGAACACCTACTACAGAGTACTACAAAGTAGCGGAATAGAGTAATGCCACAACCCACAACCAAGGTCGGGCCAAACACGACTCCCGCCGAACCAGCAGAGTCAAACACAATGTGAAAGCAACACCTCGGCATGCACCCGCCGAGACAGAGAAGCTCACGGAACACCGGAGCAACCATGTGAGACCAGAGTCTCACGACACAAGCACCCAACATCCCAGACCTCAATGAGGTCAGGAAGGAACAACCAGGTGTCACCACGAGAGTGTAACGACCCGACCTCCCGGACCCCCACCAGGGACCCCGAAGGTCGTGCCGCCACCCACAAGAACCGCAAGCCAAAAAGGGTAGAACAGGCCACACCGGCCACGAACCCTCAAGGCACAAGGACATAAAACATCGAAAAAAAACACGCTCAAGGTGCAGTACACAACCGCACCAACGGCCTGAAATGACTCAAGGCCAACAGAAAGGGATTCTCCACCAAAGTCCCACAAGAGAAACGCGCAAACAGTCAACTGCTGCGCCTCAACGCATTTCGGGGAGAACCAGCTAGCTCTGGGTTCGAGTAAAAACTAACAGCTTCAAGAGTGCAATAACCATATTGGCTTTTAGAAGCGTGCAAACATAGGGCACCTCCCCTACCACCACAGGTGGGGAGGGCCACACGCCCAACAGCGATAAGTGCCTCCAAAGCACAGTTGAGGCACAAGAGAAACATGCACCGGAATGATGCCAGCATAAGCAAGCCAAACAGAAAAGCACCCAGTGCCTCCTCACACTGAACACAGGGCACACTGCCCTACATCGTCCAGTCAGGCGACAAGAAACCAGCACAACAAGAGACGGGACAATAGGTCACCATAACCTATCGCACCACAAGGAAACCACGCACACGAGGGGAGCAACCCGCTCAACCTCAAGACAACACAAGGGGAGGGACCTTCGCCACAAAGGTCGCCACAGTGCGAAACACGGCACCAACTGCCATGCCAGCACCACCACCCCAAGCAACCCACGGAAATCAGAGGAAGAAGGCACACAACAGGCCTCCTCCTCACACGAAAGAGGAAAACAACAACGCAAGGTTAGCACTCCCATAGGAGGCACAGCCAGCCAAACAACCACGACGCTCGCTAAACAATTGTCGGCAAGAGTGTGTCGGCACGGAAACGCAAGCAATAACAAACTAACCACAGGGACTCACAAAGTGGTCCCGCCGGCACAACCAACTTGGAAAGCTAACGACACAGCGAACCGGCCAAAACACGGGGCTGCACACAGGGTCAAGATCCACCACCTTGACCAGAGGCAGACAAGCAGACTGCATCCAATAGTCACACCCAAGGGAAGATGACTCCACCAGAAGGTCGCAACAATGCGTACCTTGGCGACACAACACCACAGTGGAGCATCATCACTCTGAGCAACCAACGGAAAGCAAGGGAGGGAGACCCTCACAATGAGTCTCTTCCATAAGCAAGGAAAACCACTAAGTGAGACCGGCACTTCCACAGAAGCACAAACAGCCAGACACCCACGGCACTCACCAGACTACCATCTGGCAGAGTCCACAGGGCATGAGAAACGAAGCCAACCTCCCAACCCTGGGGACACACGATGTAGCATATCGACTGTTCGGATCGTCTTATATAAGTTGTGGTGGCCAGTGTGTGGCTCATGTTGCGTGTAGCAGGTGCTTACATAGGTTACCGGTGCGTTGTGGGCCGGCTGGTTGGCCCGAATTGCTTGTTTAATCTCTATTTTTGAACGCGATAGAGGGGTGCGTCGCGTTCTCATTGTGACACCCGGGGACGTCGCGTTCTGGTTGCCACTGTTTTGGCTCATCGTCTGCATGCACGCCGCGTGTCGCGCGCGGGGCGGGTGTGCTGACATCGACAGCATGATCGCGACGAGTAGATGCGTCGCGACTTGGTTGCGATGTAGCGATATGTCGCGTTCCCAACCAAGCTGCATTTTTAAGAAACCCTGGCAGAACAAAGCTTCCACAAGCTCTACTCGGCCAGGGGAGGTTTTGCTCGTGGGATTTTGGGCGATTCGAGCTCGTGGGCCTCGGTTGGACGTGTTCTCGCCACGAGGATCGCATGTGGAGCGGGAGAAACGTCGGGTTTTCTTCCATTTTCGTGTTCTTCATCAAAGTAGGGAGATTATACCCTTTTCTCTGTGGATTTCGTGGGTGTGTGGTGTGTGATGTGCTTACAGCTTTAAGAACCATTGAAAGCATGCTAAGACATCACAAAGAGCATGAAAAATGGATTGGAAACCATGTTTGGTAGGGTTTTTGGGGTTTTCAGGCGAAGGGGACCCAGTTAGGGTTTTTCGCCTATGAAGGCGACAGTCTCCCCTGTCGCGATCAGATCGCGACAGGATGATACATTGTGTTCGCTCTCTTAGTTGTGACAAGTCGGGGCGTCGCTATCTGAATGCGACCCTAGGCCTCTGTCGCGATCACAGCCATGGGATACTTCTTGTATGTAATTGTTAATGCATGAATCTGTTTCTGTTTAACCGATGCATGGCATGGTTAACCGATGTGTGTAGAAGTGTTTAGCGGTGCTTCGGCACTTGTTGTGCTCCTTGGGAGTGCGGTTCACATGGTGAGCTGCAGGCTCACGTGGTTGTGAGTGTGTGACTAGTTTCAGTGACCCGTGTGTGTTCAAGTGGTTTGTGTAGCATGCATGAGATTCCGTGTGCATGGCAGGTAGTTTTACGCCTTCTGTGGTTACCTCTTCAGTTGGGAGCCCCAGGTTCCGAGGTGAGCCAGGCACGTGGGTGTGCTCGGAGTTTGTCCCGGTACAGTGGTACCTTCGGGGTCTTGTCCTCTTCCTGGACACCCTCGCTCTCGAGGAGAGTTGTCGTTCGACTGAGGGAAAGACGGCAGGGGTAGCGACTTGTGAGAGTTTGTTGTTTAGTCGCTTGTAGCGTGCTCGTAGTTGGGGGGACAGATACCAGTAGACGTATTGGACCCCAGATAGTCCTGTTTCCAGTACTCACTTTAGGGAGCTTGGGCCAGAGTCCCTATAGGTATTAGGCATGGGCCTGCGGGGTGTGTGACCTGCAAGTGTGGTGGTTTGGTTAGTCTCCACAATTCTTGTTTTGTTTAGTGGAGCGGCAGCTGGACCTTTCGTTCGTGGCTGCGAGGCTGAGAGGTAGACCTATGTGTTTGTCCGGGTCGGTTGTTGATGTCGCGAGCCAGGCTGCGTGACCCGAGTTTGGCGTTTACCTACTTTAGCTCGTACACCTGTTTGGGTTTTCCGTTTATTTATTAAAAATGCTTTCGAGGTCAGCAAGTGGTAAGTAAGTTACAACTTTAATATCCTGCTTAGATAACTTTATAAATTGCTATAGCATAGCTTCCTACTTAGTTACTTGAGTTGTGGTTTGCTCGGTTTCTTTAGGGGAATATCCGTACTGAGCCAGTGACTAGCGAGGCTCACCCCCCTACTTCTTTCAGGTGAGGGAGAGCAAGAGGCTTCCCATCCGTCTTCTAGTTCCGGGTCACACCGTAGCGGAGCAGGGTCTGCGCCACCTCCAGCAATGTAATTTTCTCTCTTTGTACACCTCGGGGTATGCCTCAGGTTTTGTTGTACTGGTTTATGGTTTTAGTTGAGAAACTGGTTATGTAAATCTCATGTAAATATTTGTGGAATGGAAAGTTTACTTCTGTTCAGTTGTTTCCTTTACATTTCTACGAACAAGTGTGCATGATATCCCTTGCGAAGCTACGGCTCGTTCGCTGGAGGCGGAGTCATGTCAGGCTCGTTATTAGGTTAACGGGTTTGAACGATGTGGTCCGTCTCAGTTGGTATCAAAGCATAGTCCATATAAATGTAAGGGAACAAGAAATTTACATAGCCTATTCTCTACTTAAACCCACTGCTGGTAGTTGACCCTGGGTTTTTGTGTTAATATGTGTTGTGTTGTGTGGTTGGGAAATTGTTTGTGTATGACTAGAAATGGCAGATCGGAGAGATTGGGGAGGAGGTGGTGATGATCCAGAGGATCCTACCCAGAGGATGATTGAGCGGATATAGGAAAGTCTTATGGAGATTCGTATGAGGATGGATCAGCCAGGACCCACACAGCCAGTGGTACCAGTTGTTGAGGAGGCAGTGCCAGCAGCCCCAGTTTTACCCCCAGTAGGAGTTGACGTACCCCCTGAAGTACCTGTACCCCCTGCAGTACCAGCGAGGCTAGCTACCGCAGAGGAGTCCACAGCTCTTGTGGAGAGGATTCTGAGGTTACAGCCCCCTACCTACTCAGGTGGCCCTAACCCAGATACTGCAGAGCATTGGATACATGAGATCAAGAGAGTATTTGTGACTATGAGGTGTCCGCAGGAGGACAGAGTCATTTTGGCTATTTATCAGTTGAGGGGATTTGCTCAAGAATGGTGGAGGCTCAAGTTGCAGACTGTTTTTGCAGGAAGGACAGAAGATGGGATTACTTAGACAGAGTTTCTAACGGTCTTCAATGACACATTTTTTCCACTACAGATCCAGGAAGCAAAGAGGGAGCAGTTTAGAACTTTGCAGCAAGGGAGATTGTCTGTGTTGGAGTATCAGATGAGATGCATGGCATTGAGTAGATATGTCCCTTATGTGGTGACCGATCATGCAATAAAGGTGGAGTATTTTATTAGGGTATTGAGGTCCGAGTTGCAGGATGTAGTAGCTCCACTGATGTGCAGGACAATAGAGGAGGCGGCACAGCGGGCAGCTGTGTTGGAGAGGACTTTGCATGCTAGGCAGAGTCAGTCTCAGGCGGGAGGTTCAGGTAGCTTCCGACTTCCCCAGCAGTTGCAGGGCATCAGTAAAGGAAAGGCACCCTCAGGAGCATCATCGTCCAGGATAGTAAAGTGGGGCAAGCAGATCAAGAAATTCTTCCAAGGAGGAGGACGAGGCAGAGGCAGGCAACAGGGTTTCCAGCAGGGTGGTTTCCAGCAGGGGCGTGGCTACAGGCCACCGGTTCTAGAGGAGTCCCAGCAGAGTACCGCAGGTCAGCCCGCAGCTTTTTGGGAGGTCACGTGTTATGCTTTTGGTCAACCAGGACATTATGCCAGGGATTCTCCGTCTCGAGGATATGGTTAGGGCAAAGGGACTCAGTAATAGCAGCAGACATATCAGCCGTCAGTAGAGAGAGGCAGAGGAACCCCTTATCAAAGAGGAGGTCGAGGTCGGGTGATGGCATTCACCAGGGCGCAGGCAGAAGCATCAAACCTCATTGAAGGTATATTACCGATCTTCGATTTCTCAGCTAGAATATTAATTGATCTGGGTGCTTCTCATTCATTTATTTCTGAAGATTTCTTAGATAGTCTGGCTCATCCCGTGGAAGAAAGGCAGTGTGAATTGGTTGTTGAAGTTCCTTCCGGTGATTTTATGCTTACTTTATGTTATTTAGATGAGGTTCCAATTATGATTCATGGGAATCAGTTGCCGGCAAAGTTGTATGCTTTGTCTTTGAAGGAGTATGATTTGATTCTGGGTATGGATTGGTTAGAGGCTTATGGTGCTCTGGTAGATTGTAGAAAGAAGAGGGTCAGGTTTTGTAGACCTGATGCAACAGCTTTTGAATTTCAAGGTATGCCCAGCCATTCTCCTAAGTTTATCATTTCTGCGCTCACAGCTAGAAGGTTAATTAATGCAAGATGTGTAGCGTATCTTGCTTCTGTGAGTTTGGTTGAGTCTCATAAATCTGTAGAGTCTGTGTCAGTGGTTAGAGAATTTGTAGATGTATTTCCAGAAGATTTGTCGGGGCTAGCGCCGTATAGAGAGGTAGATTTCACTATTGAGTTAGAGCCAGGCAGTATGCCGATATCAAAGGCACCGTACAGGATGGCACCAGTAGAATTAAAAGAGTTAAAGAAGTAGTTGCAGGAGCTATTAGAGAAAGGTTTTATCAGGCCAAGTCACTCACCATGGGGTGCACCAGTGCTGTTTATTAGAAAGAAGGATGGTAGTTTGAGGATGTGTATAGATTACCGACAGTTGAATAAGGTTACCATCAAAAATAAGTATCTGCTTCCAAGATAGATGATTTGTTTTGACCAACTTCAGCCAGCAAAAGTGTTCTCCAAGATTGATTTAAGATCAAGATATTATCAGTTGAGAATTAAGGAGGAAGACATTGAAAAGTCAGCTTTCAGGACCAGGTATGGACATTATGAATTTGTAGTAATGCCTTTGATTGACAAATGCTCCAGCAGCTTTTATGAACTTGATGAATAGAATATTTCATCCATATTTGATCGGTTTATAAGTTTTATTGATGATATCTTGATATATTCAGCATCAAAGAGGAGCATGCAGCCCATTTAAGAATCACATTGCGGTATTGAGAGAGCACCAATTGTATACTAAGTTCAGTAAGTGCGAATTTTGGTTGAAAGAGATACAGTTTTTGGGCATGTGATCTCTGGTGAAGGAGTTGCAGTGGATCTAGCAAAAGTGGATGCAGTGTTTGAAATGGAAGAACCAAGAACAGTGTCAGAGATTAGAAGCTTTTTTGGGTCTTGCAGGTTATTATAGAAGATTTATTCAAGATTTTCTAAATAGCAGCCCCAATGACCAAGTTGACCAGGAAGGGAATTCCTTTGTGTGGTCTTTCGAGTGCAGGCACAGCTTTGTTGGATTGAAGAAAAGGCTACTACAACACCGATATTAGAAATTTCTTCAGGTAGTGGTGGTTTGTGTTATATACAGATACATCCAGGAGAGGATTAGGGGCAGTATTGATGCAGCATGGAAAGTGGTTGCCTATGCTTCTAGGCAGTTGAAGAAACATGAAGAGAATTATCCACTCATGATTTGGAATTGGGCGGTAGTATTTGCTTTGAAAATTTTGCGGCATTAACGTATATGGAGAAAGATTTGAAATATTTATGGATCATAAGAGCTTGAAATATATATTCTCACAGAAAGATTTGAATTTAAGGCAACGCAGATGGATGGAATATTTGAAAGATTATGACCTTCAGTTTGGGATAGCATCCAGGTAAAGCAATGTTGTGGCAGATGCATTAAGCAGAAAAGCTATTATGATCAACTTATGATCAGAGAATGGAACTATATGAAGAGATAGCAGATATTCTTTGTATGTGCCAAACAGTCAGCAGAGAGCAGTATTGGCAAACAGTGCAGTTGAACCTTCTCTTTATAGACAGATAGTTGAAGCTCAGAAAGCAGATGAGAACTTGCCAAATATTTTAAGAATGGAGGAGGTAACTTTGGGCCATGATAATGTAGTCAGATTGAAAGGCCGAGTGTATGTTCTAGTTGATGCAGAAATCAGACAGAAAGTGCTAGAGGAAGACCACAGGTCAAGATACACTATTCATCCAGGCAGTACTAAGATGTATCAAGGTATGAAGGGTCTTTTCTGGTGGCCAAACATGAAAAGAGAAATTGCAGAATTTATAGCAAGATGTGTCGTCTGTCAACAAGTAAAAGCAGAACATCAGTGACCAAGAGGTTTGTTGCAACCTTTGCCCATACCACAATGGAAATGGGATGATATAGCTATGGATTTTATAGTGGGTTTGCCCATTTCAGCAGGTCACAATGGCATTTGGGTTTTTGTTGATAGACTGACTAAAGTTTGCTGACTGTTATCGGTTAATATAACATGGTCAGTGGACAGGCTAGCCAAATATATTGAAAGAATAATACCATTGCATGGAATTCCAGTTACTATGTCTCAGATCGAGATCCAAGATTCACTCAGGCTTTTGGAGAAGTTGCAGAGGGTCATGGCACTGAGTTAAGATACAGTTCAGCATATCATCTGCAAACAGATGGACCACAGAAAGGACCATCCAGAAATAGAAGACATGTTGAAGCCTGTTGTTTGGTTTGGGGAGGAATTGGGAACGTCATTTGAGTATGGTTGAATTTGCATATAATAACAGTTATCAAGCAAGTATTGGAATGGCACCCTATGAGGCACTATATGGCAGACCAAGCAGGACACCACTGAATTGGCATGAGGTAGGAGAGAGGCAAGTTCTAGGTCCAGAGTTAATCAGACAATGTGCAGAAATAGTTAAGTTTATTAAAGAAAGCTTCAGATAGCACAGAGTCAATAGAAGAGTTATGCTGACAACAGACGCAGACCATGCAGTTTGAAGTGGGGATTATGTTATTTTTGAAGGGTTCTCCTACTAAAGGTGTATTTAGATTCAGCAAGCGAAGCAGTTGAGCCCAGATATGTAGGTCCTTTCCAGATAATAGAAAGATTGGGCGAGATAGCTTACATGTTAGATCTTCCAGCAGACTTCGTAGATGCCCATGATGTGTTCCATGTTTCCATGCTCAGAAAATACATTAAAGATCCGTCCCAAGTGGTTAGTTACCAGAAGAGTGAATTAAAGCCAGACATGACTATGCCAGAATATCCAGTACAGATCACAGGCCACAGAACCCAAAAGCTCAGAAATAAGAATATTGATTTGGTGAAAGTCAGATGGGAAAACAGGCAGGGCGGTGAAGATACTTGGGAACTAGCAAAGGAAATGATGAAGACGTATCCATACTTTTTTTAGTAAGCTTTTAATTCTTTTAGGTGATATTATCCTATTAATTTTAAAAGAATTTTTGATATCGGGTTTCCGCTTTAAATTTCGATGATGAAATTTTTTTTAGTGATAGTAATGTAGCATATCGACTGTTCGGATCGTCCTTATATCAATTGTGGTGGCCAGTGTGTGGCCCATGTGTGTGTAGCAGGTGCTTGCACAGGTTACCAGTGCGTTGTGAGCCGGCTGGTTGGCCCGAATTGCTTGTTTATTCTCTATTTTTGAACGCGACAGAGGGGTGTGTCACGTTCTCATCGCGACACCCGGGGCGTCGCGTTCTGGTTGTCGCTATTTTGGCTAGTCATCTGCATGCATGCCGCGTGTCACGCGCGGGGCAGGTGTGCTGACGTTGACAGGCTGATCGCGACGGGCAGCTGCATCGTGACTTGGTCGCGATGTAGCGATACATCGCATTCCAACCGAGCTGTGTTTTTAAGAAACCCTGGTAGAACAAAGCTTCCACAAGCTCTGCTCGGCCGGGGAGTTTTTGCTTGGGGGATTCTGGGCGATTCGAGCTCGTGGGCATCGGTTGGACGTGTTGTCGCCACGAGGATCGCATGTGGAGCGGGAGAAACGTTTGGGTTTTCGTCCGTTTCGTGTTCTTCATCAAAGTAGGGAGATTCTACCTTTTCTCCGTGGATTTCGTGGGTGTGTGGTGTGTGATGTGTTTACAGCTTTAAGAACCATACAAAGCATGCTAAGACATCACAAAGAGCATGAAAAATACATTGGAAACCATGTTTGGTAGGGTTTCTGGGGTTTTCTGACGAAGGGGACCCGGTTAGGGTTTTTCGCTTGTGAAGGCAACGGTCTCCCCTGTTGCGATCAGATCGCGACAGGACGATATGTCGCGTTCGCTCTCTTAGTTGCGACTAGTCGGGGCGTCGCTATCTGAATGCGACCGGGGCCTCTGTCGCGATCACAGTCGTGGGATACTTCTTGCATGTAAATGTTAATGCATGAATCCGTTTCTATTTAACCGATGCATGGCATGGTTAACCAATGTGTGTAGAAGTGTTTAGCGGTGCTTCGGCACTTGTTGTGCTCCTTGGGAGTGCGGTTCACATGGTGAGCTGTAGGCTCACGTGGTTGTGAGTGTGTGACTGGTTTCAGTGACCCGTGTTGTTCACCTGGTTTTTGAGCGTGCACGAGATTCCGTGTGCATGGCAGGTAGTTTTACGCCTTCCGTGGTTACCTCTTCATTTGGAGCCCCAGGTTCCGAGGTGAGCAGGCACGGGGTGTGCTCGAGTTTGTCCCGGTACAGTGGTACTTCAGGGTCTTGTCATCTTCCTGGACACCCCGCTCTCGAGGAGAGTTGTCGTTCGACTAAGGGAAAGATTGCAGGGGTAGCAACTTGTGAGAGTTTGTTGTTTAGTCACTTGTAGCGTGCTCGTAGTTGGGGGGACGGACACCAGTAGACGTACTGGACCCCAGATACTCCTGTTTCTAGTGCCTCATTTTAGGGAGCTTGGGCCAGAGTCCCTAAAGATATTAGGCATGGGCCTGCGGGGTGTGTGACCTGCAGGTGTGGTGGTTTAGTTGGTCTCCACAGTTCTTGTTTGGTTTAGTGGAGCGGCAGCTGGACCTTTCGTCCGTGACTGCGAGGCTGAGAGGTAGACCTGTGTGTTTGTCCGGGTCGGTTGCTGGTGTCGCGAGCCAAGCTGCGCGACCCGAGTTTGGTGTTTACCTACTTTAGCTCGTACACCTGTTTGGGTTTTCCGTTTATTTATTAAAACTGTGTTCGAGGTCAGCAAGTGGTAAGTAAGTTACAGCTTTAATATCCTGCTTAGATAACTTTATAAATTGCTATAGCGTAGCTTCTTGCTTAGTTACTTGAGTTGTGGTTTTGCTCGGTTTTCTTTGGGGGAAATCCCTACTGAGCCGTGACTAGCGAGGCTCCCCCCTACTCCTTTCAAGTGAGGGAGAGTATGAGCTTCCCATCCGTCTTCTAGTTCCGGGCCGCACCGTAGCGGAGCCGGGTCTGCGCCACCACCAGTAGTGTATTTTTTCTCTCTTTGTACACCGCGGGGTATGCTCCCAAGTTTTGTTGTACTGGTTTATGGTTTCAGTTGATAAACTGGTTATGTAAATCTCATGTAAATATTATGGAATGGAAAGTTACTTCTGTTCAGTTGTTCCTTACATTTCTACGGACAAGTGTGCATGATATCCCTTGCGAAGCTACAGCTCGTTCGCGGGAGGCGAGTCGGTCAGGCTCGTTATCAGTTAATGGGTTTGAACGATGTGGTCCGTCTCACACGAAGTCCCACCAGCGCAGTCGGGAAACCCGAAAAAATGATCAGGAAGACAATCTAGCTAGCACCACGGCCAGACACACGGTCAAAGGCGCCACACCTTGACCGACAACACCCAGGCAGACTATAACACGGACAATCCCACTGGCAACGTCGACAGCTCATCTCTTCAGAGAGAGAGCAGCAACAACCAAAACCAACACAAGGCAGCTTGGGGAGGACCTCCACCTAAAGCGCCAAGAGCCGTTCTGGGAACCATCACCAGAATACAGCCCAAACAAACAAGCCACCATGGCCACAGAGAGAACACAGCAGCCAAGGAAGCAACAACTGGTTTTGGGAGAACCTCCACCAGAACCACCAAGGCGTCGTTCTGAGAAAACCCACAGAATGGAACGGCCAACACAACTGCAGCATACCTCAACTCTGAGGTAGCACAACAACCGAAAGAAACAAGCCCGGAACAATCCTGAGAGCGAACCTCACCAGGACAACCACCAACAGTTCTGGGAAACCGCACCAGAACACAGGGCAACCAAGCGATGCACCTCAACCTCGAGGGCAACGCAACGGCAACCAACCAGACAACAGAGACCTCAAACCAAGGAGGTGACACAGCGGAAGACTTTAACGAGCACAGAAGCAGTCCCAGAGGGAGAGGAACCCTCACAAGGACAACAACAAAATAGTTCTGGGAAACATCACCAGAACACAAGCAGCCAAACGATGCACCTCAACCCAGAGGGCAATGCTGCAACAACCAGAAACGAGCACAACACAGTTCTGGGGAAACCTCACCTCCACCAGAACCAACAGAGAAGAACTTCGGGAGCACCTCACCAGAGTTCACAACTAGTCAGCACTAGGCTGACAACAACCACAACCAGGAGTTGCAGCACTCAACCAGTGGTGCAACACAGCACACAAAGCATCTGCTTAGCTTGAGCAATGACATCAACTGAGCAGAGCACAGCGCACAACGGCGCACAGGCACGCAAGGCCAAACACACAGCCAACACAGCACACACCCCAACAACAAGGGGACATCCAACAAGGCAACTACCTTCTACCAGATCCACAGGCAACAGCCCTATACCGGTGAAGGCCACACCACAAGTAGGCTCTCTCAGCCTTTGCGACACACCCACACGGATGCGCAGGCTGAGGATGAACCCAACCGTAGCACGAGCGAAAACAGCAACCACGCTCGCAGCACACACACCTAGCAGCAGCAGCAAACACTCTTCTGCAGCTCACACTCAGACCCTGCTGGAAAGCTAGCCATCTGCAACAAAGAACCAAATGCTCACCTAACAGCACTCTATACGGACGGGCCAGCAGCGTACTAGTACCTTTCTTTGGAACAGCCATAGTTACTAACTCATTACAAATCTCGTTGGAGCCCTGAGCTCTGATACCACTGTAACGACCCGACCTCCTGGACCCCTGCCAGGGACCCCGAAGGTCGCGCCGCCACCCACAGATCTGAAGACCCGGAAGGGTTAGAATTTAGTCCAGTGAGATAAGCAATGAATTCAAATAACTATAACAAGAAAGTTCGTACATTAATAAAGAAAGTATGTACAACATGTCGCAAATAAAAGTACAGGTACAGAAAGAAAGGTATAGTCCTTAAGGGGCATACCCCGAGGACTTGCAAAAAGGCCACTCTCGACTCATGGTATAAGTGCTCACGCTCACGCTCACAACTCACACTACTGGCAACGCACAGTGAACAAGCCGCCACCACGACCGTCCGGCAATGAACTCCTGTGACAGTGAGTCCCTGCCTGAAGAGAGTAGGGGGGTGAGCCTCGCGAACAAGGCTCAGTAGGGATAACTAGTACCTTACTAGCCAGAGCAGCAGGAACTCTAATAGAGCGGAATCAAAACTACTCTACAAAGCAGTAAAGCGGGGAACACCTACTGCAGAGTACTATAAAGCAGCGGAACAGAATAATGCCATGACCCACAACCAAGGTCAGGCCAAACACGACTCCCGTAGAACTAGCGGAGTCAACACAATGTGGAAGCAATACCTCGGCATGCACCCGCCGAGACAGAGAAGCTCACGGAACACCGGAGCAACCACGTGAGACCAGAGTCTCACGACACAAGCACCCAACATCCCAGACCTCCACGAGGTCAGGAAGGAACAACTAGGTGTCACCATGAGAGACACCGAACAACCACGTGAGAAGGAACGTCTCACCACTAGCACGGCCACCTCGGACCTCCACAAGGTCGAGGGCCCACAAGAAGAACCACTCTGGACCTTGGACACGTCGCAAGGTCAAGGAACTACACCCTCCGGTGCCACCACGGATGGCACTAAGGAACGAGTTACAGAACCAGCAGTCGGGTGCCTACACCAGGCACCTCGAGAGAACCCGCAGAGCGAAAGCCACTAAACACGGCCCACGAGGCCAACCAACAGAGCCCACAGAAGCTAGACACGGCTAGGCTACAACCACCGTGTAGCTAGGGCAACTAGACTCACTTAGAAACAACGTGAAACCGCCGTCACAATAAGAACACCAAGCCCCGCCACAGGCAGCTAAGAGAGGGACACACAGTCCCCCCTCTCGCTCACCCAGCCGCTGACTCCTGCCTACACCTCCCGGTAGAGTGAGGCTAGCGAGTCACAGCAAGAACAACCACAACCACGCAGCTCGGCCAAGCTGCGGCCCCACGCCTACCTCCCTACGCGGCTTCGGAACCAACGTAGAGTGAGGTAGTGAGAAGGTCTAGCTGGTCCGCACCGGAAGAGCGCCTCAACCACCTCGGCAACCCAGACCAAGCTAAGAGAGCTCTACAAACGACTCTACGCCGTGTCCCCACCGTTTTCCCCTTCTGCTCCAAGTTTGTGACTTGAGCACGCCCGCCGCCCGGAGAACTCCCTCTAACAGACGCGCGGGGCTAGGGGTCCCTGGTAACGGTAACAACCCAGACCAAGCTAAGAGAGCTCAAACGACTCTACGCCGTTGTCCCCACCGTTTTCCCCTTCTGCTCCAAGTTTGTGACTTGAGCACGCCCGCCGCCCGGAGAACTCCCTCTAACAGACGCGCGGGGCTAGGGGTCCCTGGTAACGGTAACAAACTGTCTCACGGACAAGCCCTTAAGTGCCTAGCATCGGGCGAAAAGAGAACTGGCGGGGCAACCACCACAGAAACGGCACAGCTGGCTTGTAACTAAGATAAGCCCAGCAGGTACAGGCACGCATGGCACCCCTTCCGGAAACCCGCAGAAGGGCTGTCGGCCAACGCCGGCACACACGACACGGCCCGAGAAACTGGAACAACACCAGATAGAACAGAAACCATCGCTCTTTTAATAATCGATTGACAGTCAGACAATCGATTATCAAATAGACGTGAGCCTCCTAGCACCACTGCTAGGACACAGCCCGGAAGGTGTCACCTTCTGTCACTAAACGAAGGAGGCAACCTGCCGCATTCCCACCAGAAGGTCCTAAGGGCACACCTGCCCTGGGGCACACATCGACACGCCAACCGAGGTCACAGAAACACCCGTGGCAAGCCAGGTGCTGTCACGCCCTCCTAGCCCATCGCGACGAAAAGGACAACCGCGACAAGCACAGGGTCGCGACAGGGAAGCGGGTCACAACAACAGCCTTGTCACAACCGGAAACTGGGTCGCAACACGACACTTATCACGATGGCCAACCATGCCGTGATAAGGTTGCGTCCAATCACGGCGATGCCTCCTCTGATGTTGCGACGCACACTGCGGTCACGACATCAGTCGGGAGGCAGACTGCCAGGATGCTACATCTCGGGGTCGCCACAACACACTACAACTACACATCCACGGGGAGGGGAGCATGGGGAAAGCTGTAAAGACATGCAAAGAACCCCGAGGGCTCCAATCTACACCAACAAGTATGGGCACAAGAGATCCCTATAGATCTTACGAAGAATGAACCCACGAAGGGCCTTCATGACACCTCGGCCGCCTCCTCCTCGCTCCTTGTCACTCCGCCACTCCACCACGAGCCGCCGGCACCGCCACCGAGATCCAAATGCCAGAGAACAAGGGGAAGGAGGCTTCCCACCTCGGAGAAGAGGAAGGGAAGGAAAATGGGAAAAGAAGGAAGAAGGGGCGTCGGCCAAGGCTCTTAGCCTTCGGCCCCAAGAATGCGACGGGGTGGGGCGTCGCGTTACCAACCTTAACGCGACCACCGCCCACACCACGACCAGAACGCGTCCCCCAGGGATGCCGCGACAACCAGACAGGTCAGTCTGCCACGCCTACCACTCTGACAGGCATCAGACGACCAAAAAGCGGAAAGCAGTCGCGACCCATTGACCGGGTGCGACAAGAACGCGACGTAGAAAGCAGTCGCAATAGAGTTGACTGTCACAACGGGCACCTCCTTCGCGACACTAATGCGTCACCCAGGCCGGACGCGTCAGTGGCCAGTCATCCAACACGCATCGGAAGAACCTGGAAAGCCTGAGATGTTACAAGTTTCCCCAGCACCAGCAGCCACCGCAGCAGCAGCAGCCCCAGCAAGCGCCGCAGTGTGGGCGTGGTCGCGGTCGTGTGATGGCACTCACCAGGGAGTAGGCCAAGGCGTCAAACCTAGTTATAGGTACCCTGCCTATCCTTGGTAGAGCTGCTCGTGTTTTGGTTGACCCCGGTGCTTCTCTCTATTTTGCTTCTGAGGAGTTTTACGAGTCTCTGGTTTGTCACACACCTGAGAGGCAGTGTGACGTGATGGTCGATCTCCCATCCAATGATTACATGTGTTCTTTCAGTTACCTGGAGGGCGTCACAGTTGAGGTCGAGGGACACTAGTTGTCGTCCAGGTTGTATGCGTTGCAGCTTCGTGACTTTGATGTCATCCTGGGCATGGATTGGTTGAAGGCTCACTCGACTGTAGTGGATTGTCAACGGAAGACCGTTCGGTTTGAGATACTTGGAGCGCCGGTTCTCTTCTTTTGAGGTATCTGGTCTACCCATCGACCCTTTATTTCCTTATGTAGAGCTTGTCGTTTGATCCATGATGGCTATGTGACGTACCTTGCTTCTGTTTATTCCTTGGAGCCTAGTGGATCATCGGTTTTTGACGTGCCTGTTGTTTGTGAGTTCTCTGATGTCTTCCCGGAGGATCTACCTGGGTTGCCGCATGAGCGGGAGGTAGAGTTCTCCATCGAGCTTTCACCTGGTACGATGCCTTTGTCCAAGGCACCTTACCAGATGGCTTCGGTGGAGTTGCGCGAGTTGAAGCGCCAGTTGCAGGAGTTGCTTGAGCTGGGCTTCATTCGTCCGAGCCGCTCGCCGTGGGGAGTGCATGTTCTGTTTGTGAGGAAGAAGGATGGTAGTCTGCATTTGTGTATCGATTATCGGCAACTGAACCAGGTTACAGTGAAGAACAAGTATCTGTTGTCGAGGATCGATGATTTGTTTGACAAGTTGCAGTCAGCCAGGGTGTTCTCGAAGATTGACTTGAGTTCCGGTTACTACCAGTTGAGGATCAAAGAGTCTGGTATTGGCTTGATGGCTTTCTGTTCAAGGTACGGTCACTTTGAGTTCGTCGTGATGCTGTTTGGGCTGACGAACGCACCCGTAGCGTTCATGGATTTGATGCATAGGGTGTTCAGTGAGTACCTAGATCAGTTCGTGGTCATCTTTGTGGATGACATCTTGGTCTACTCGGCTTCTAAGGAGGAGCACGAGGAGCACCTGAGAATCGTGCTAGAGACCTGGCGGAGTCACCGACTGTATGCCAAATTTGACAAGTGCAAATTTTGGCTGCAAGAGGAGCACTTTCTCGAGCACATGATCTCAGGTTCCGGTGTGGCAGTGGACCTTGCCAAGGTGGAGGCAGTGTTGTCGTGGGAGCAGCCCACATCAGTGTCAGAGGTTCGTAGCTTCTTGGGTCTGGTAGGTTACTACAAGAGATTTATCCAGGATTTTACCCGGATTGCAGAGCCGTTGACCAGGTTGACGAGGCTAGACGTCAGGTTTGTTTGGTCAGAGGACTGTGAGTGGAGTTTCTAGGAGCTGAAAATGAGGTTGACTTCAGTGCCAGTGTTGGTCTTGTCGTCGGGCAGCGGAGGGTTCGTGGTCTACACCGACACGTCGAGATCAGGTTTGGGTGTCGTGCTGATGCAGCACGGTGGCGTCGTTGCCTATGCTTCTCGGCAGCTCAAGAAGCAGGAGGAGAATTACCCTACCCATGACTTAGAGTTGGAAGCAGTGGTGTTCGCTCTGAAGTTGTGGAGGCACTATCTGTACAGAGAGGCGTTCGAGATCTTTATCGACCATCAGAGTTTACAGTACATTTTCACTCAGAGGGATTTGAACCCAAGGCAGCGCAGATGAATGGAGTATTTGAAGGACTACGACCTTACCCTATCCTATCACCCAGGAAGGGCTAATGTCGTAACCGATGCTTTGAGCAGGCGTGTTCGCTTGAGTTCGCTGATGGTCCGAGAGTGGAGGCTATTTGAGGATCTGTCCCAGAGGGTGTTCTACCCTTCGAGATGTAGAGATCATGCAGTGATGACCAGCTTGTCAGTCCGTCCGTTAATGTACAGGCAGGTGTTGCAGGCACAGCAGGCAGACTCAGAGTTAGACGACGTTTTATAGATGCCATATGTTGAGTTGGACGAGGACA
The DNA here is from genome assembly GCA_014218235.1 of Colocasia esculenta. Lineage (NCBI taxonomy): Eukaryota > Viridiplantae > Streptophyta > Magnoliopsida > Alismatales > Araceae > Colocasia > Colocasia esculenta. The sequence continues at coordinate 58,604,201 of CM024757.1, read as the reverse complement.
GCGAGGTCAGGTTCAGAGGCCGCTTGTACGTTCCTGAGGAGGCGCGCCAGGCGCTATTGTCAGAGGCTCACAGGTTGAGGTATGATGTTCATCCTGGTTCCACCAAGATGTACTGTAGCTTGAGGAGGTTCTTCTAGTGGCCAGGGATGAAGAGGGGCATGACAGAGTTTGTCGCTCGGTACCTTACCTGTCTGCAGGTGAAGGCTGAGCATCAGTGTTCTGGTGGTGAGCTGCAGTCGTTGCCCATTCCCGAGTGGAAGTGGGATGATACCACCATGGACTTTGTAGTTGGGTTGCCCCGTACTCCACAGTGGCATGATGGTATCTGGGTGATCGTGGATCGGTTGACCAAGATGGCACATTTTCTTCCAGTCAGGATGTCATGGTCAGTGGATAGGTTAGCCAGGCTGTACATGGAAGAGTTGTTCCGTTGCACGGAACCCTAGTTTCGATTGTCTTCGATAGAGATTCGAGGTTTACTTCGAGATTCTGGCGCAGTTTGCAAGGGGCTCTTGGCACAGAGTTGAGGCTGAGCACAGCGTATCATCCACAGTCAAATGGGCAGTCATAGTGGACGATTCAGACACTGGAGGATTTTCTAAGAGCGTGCTGTTTGGATTGGAGTGGCACCTGGGAGTCGCACCTTCCGATGGTAGAGTTTGCCTACAACAACAGTTATCACTCGAGCATCGGAATGGCACCATACGAGGATTTGTATGGTCACCCATGCAGGACACCACTTCACTGGTTCGAGGTTGGAGAAAGGCAGTTTTGGGACCAGAGATGGTGTAGCAGTGTGCAGACACAGTCAGACTTGTCAGGCAGAGGCTTCAGACAGCGCAGAGCAGATAGAAGAGCTACGCAGACGTCCGCAGGAGGCCATTACAGTTCAATGTGGGTGACCTTGTGTTCTTACGGGTCTCGCCGACCAAGGGTGTTATGAGATTTAGCAAGAAGGGAAAGCTCAGTCCCAGGTACATTGGGCCTTTCCCTATTACAAAGAGGATTGGCGAGGTGGCTAACAGGTTGAGTCTTCTGACAGAGCTGGCAGGTGTGCACAGTGTTTTCCACGTTTCATAGCTCAGGAGGTATGTTGCAGATCTGTTGCACATGTTTTACTACTCGCAGATCGAGGTAGCGCCAGACTTGTCAATGCCAGAGTACCCGGTCAGAGTTGTCGACCGCAGAGTGCAGCAGTTGCGCCAGAGGCAGATTCCATTGGTGAAGGTCGTCTGGGAGAACCACGTGGGTGGCGAGGCCACCTGGGAGCACGAGGATGAGATGCGTGAGCAGTTTCCCTATTTGTTTGATTGATTGGTATGTCATCTTTCCCTGTACGACTTTCCGGGTTGAGACCGAGTTGTTTTCATTTCGAGGTCGAAATGTCATAAGGTCGGTGGCATGTAAGACCCGGCCCCCTTGGGCCCTTTGGCCCCGTCCTCAGGGTCGCGACAGGCACTCTGGTTGCGACATGGTCGGGCCAGAGTGGCCTACCACGACGGGCTTGGTGACGCGCCGCACCTGGCCGTCGCGTCCTTGTCGCGGCGTCTGACGGCGTCGCGACTGCTTTTCTGACAGAGGTTACTGCTGTCCTATCTATCAGAACGGTCGTGTCGAGTGGCAGGAGCATACAGCATTGACGCAACCTGGTCATCCGTCGCATTTTCTTTTCTCGGTCTTCGAGGTTTGACCACTTTTGGGGTCGCGCCGAGGGTGGCAGCTGCGACATGGTCGCGACGACTATGGGCGTCGCGACTTGGTTGTTGTCGCACTGGTTGCCCCGTCGCATCTTGGAGGCCGTTGGTTTAAAACCGAAGCCACATCCCATTCTTTCCCTCTCACCCTCTCTCTTCTTCATCTTCCCTCTTCTCCCCCTCTCAAGCTCCCTTGCGTTTTCTCGGTGGTTCCTCGTGCTCGGGGTGCTCGTGCTGAGGTGGTGTCGTCCCGTTCGTGCAGGGGACGTGTTCGTGTTGCTTGGAGCGAGGAGGAGGTGGTCATTCCTATGTGAAGGCCCCAACGGGTCAGCTCTTCTTGTGGAGGTAGGGACCCTTGATCCTCTCGCCCTAAGCATGCTCCCCTCCCTCTAGAGACGGTGTTTCCTCGTGGTTTGGGGTTGTGGGAGTGTGAGGATCATGCTCGTGCTTGAGTGAGGTATCCATCGAGCGTAGATTCTCGTGAATGCATGTTTGTGGGGTTTTAAGGATGCTTGAGTGATTTACAGCTTTCATACACGTTGAACATACTCCCTTCCCCTTGTGGAATGTGTGTATCGTGTTTTTGGGATGGTTCCCAGAAGGACTGCTCCGGAACCCCCCTCGACTGAAGACGCGACCACTATAGAGGTCGCGATCTGTCGCGACGGCCTGGTCGGTCACGACATGATCGCAATGCTCTTGGGCATCGTGACCTAGTCGCGTCGGCTTGGCCTGCCGCGACAGTGTCGCGACAGAGTAGGGCATCGCGACAAGGTCGTGACGGCCCGATGCGTCGCGACTACAGCCGAAAGACAAGTTATGGTCTTGCGAAGTACCATGCTTTGTTAAGTCTTTGCCGTTTCCGCTTCTTTTACTATACCCATGGCACCTGTGCTAGTTCCCTAGTATGGTCCTACACTAGTTGTCGTCCGGTGCTCGGAACTTGAGGGCTTGTCCCGTGAGAGAGGTTGTTATCATTTCCTGGGACCCCTGTCCTCGGGAGCCTGTTGAGGGAGTACTCCGGGTTATGAGCATGTTTGAGTTGGCAGCCGAGTAGGCGAACTCCGTAGCAGAGGGGAAAATGGTGGTTAGGACAGCGGCGTTGAGTCATTTGCAGAGCTCTCGTGGTTGGTCTGGGACACCAAGGATGGTTTAGGACTTCTACCCGGCACAGGCCAGCCAGTCCTGTTTCTCACTGCCTCGCTCCTTGTGGCCCCAGAACCACTTGGGGAGGTCAGACGTGAGACCGTAGTCTGGCCAGACTACGGCGGTTACTATGGTGTACTTTGTGTCCTACCTCGCTCTGACGAGACATGGGGGTCAGGACCTGGGTCGAGGATAAGACGTCAGTGGACGCACCTGACCGGTTGACTAGTGGTAGTACTTTCCATAGCTAGTGTTTCTTGTCCAGGCAGGGTTTCCCCCTGTCTATGTTTACTGGCCGTGTGGTGGTCACGACGAGTAGTCGTATGGAGTTTCCGACCATGTAGTACTTCCGTACCGTTGCTAGTTAGTAGCTTTGCTTCTGCACGTTCTTTCATAGGTAGAAGATATAACTGTTGTTATTTAATTAATATATATATTCTTCTGCCTGTTAGAGCCAGTAGGAGATTGGTAGTCCCTACTGAGCTTCTGTTGTGAAACTCACCCCTCCTTTTCCCAGGTGAGACTTCTCAACAACGGCAGGGTGCGCGCCGAGCGGAGGAGACGAAGAGGTAGTCATGTTCCCCGTAGCTAGTAGTGGTCTTCCCCCTCTCAGTGTACGTCACCCTCTGGGTATGCCCCTAAGGGATTTGTTATCCCCTGCTTTTACTTGTACTAGTTGTGTTGTGTTGGGACTGTACTTAGAGTGGCACGCAACGGTCTCACTCTTCTTTCTGTTTTTGCGTGTGTGCTTCTAGCTTAACAGTTGACGTTTACTTCCGCTACATATCCTGTTAGATTATATTATAGCTCTTCCGGGTCTCCGGATCCGTAGGGGGCGACCGGGAAAATCGGGTCCTCGACGTGGGCCGAGGGTCGGGTTCTCGGGGTCGTTACACTTTGTAATTAGGTATGGAATGTATATAAGTGTTGTAAGTTGCACTACATACTCCAAACATTTTTTTTTGTGATTAACAAAATATGTCATTAACATTGACGAATACAGAATTAACAAAATATGGCAAACATGTGATTACCAACATGCTTTAATATTGTCATCAATCATCATGCTCATCTTTGTATACCTTTAATGATTTTGTACTAGTCCATTTTTTTTTGCTTCATTAATCGATTGTGTACCCAGTCTAAATTGTAACGTTGAAATCTTTCTAAGTACAACTTTATACTGAGACAATCAATTATGCAGCTACAACAATCGATTATTTTCTACTGAGTTTCATGTCAAAATTTTTGTAAACATATAGAGGTGAAGCACTGGTCCTTTTCTTACACAATCTATACTTAAAAGAATCAATTATGTTTTCACTATATTCATTTGACAATCAATGATATTCTTTGTGGCATTATGAAAATTTTCTAAGTGTTGATTTTTCTAGATGATTAAGACTTCACTTGGAACATTATGAATCATGTTAATTTGTTAGATTATGTCGTAATCCATGTTGTTAACTAAAAACAACTGAATGAATATTCTAAAATTAGTTGGTCTCCATGAATGTCACAAGTGGTATCACTACAAGAAAAGGGACTATTAGGGACGGAGTATTTGCGACGGCTCAAGAAGTCGTCAAATGACACAAGCTAGGACAGCACCGGATGGCAGTGTCATGTGGAGCAATGAACAAAGTCGTCAAATGATGGTAATGATGATTAAAAATCTTAATATTAATTTATACATTCAGCTTATTTATGTACTAATTACCTTATATTAATTACAGGATCAAATGACCCAGTTGATGAATCCCACTCCCTCAGAGGAATCAGATGCCACAGCTAATCCTCCAGTACTTACTCCAGAGGAAGCCTTCCGTCAGGTGTTTGGGAGGGATAGACCTGGACGGATCCGATGCGGTGGTCGAGGACAGACTTTGAGGAGTTGGTACGGGCCATCTGAGTGTGGTAGCAGTAGCAACACTGTATATCAGCGTCTCCTAGAGGAGCAATCTCAGCAAAAGTCTGAGATATCTCAACAGAAGTCTGAGATTGAAAGAATGAAAAAAATCATTGAAGATCAAGAGCGGAGAATAGCAGCACAGAGCACAGATATAGATGTTCGAGTGAAAGCTCAAGTGGAGGCTCGACTTGCTGAGCTAAAGACACAGATGCTTCAAAGCATGGATGATCGAGTTCTTGAGTTAATTCGTATGTCTGGAAGTGGTGCACCAGCTGTGCTACCTGAGGATGAGACAGATGAAGAGGTGGGAGATGGAGAGGATGAGGGAACTTTTGGTGAGGATGAGTGAGACTTGACTATTCATTTACGATCATGGTTTTATGATGTAATACATTAACATTTGAAATAATCAAACAAGTCATGTGATGTAATGGATTTCAATTTCAAGTACTATAGTTCTTTTAGAAAGAGGATTCTGAATCGTTTATGTAACTTTTCATGTAATACATTTAAATTAGAGTTTTATAGTTATTTTGGAATGTGTTTTGTTAATGTAATTTTGTATAACAGGTTGTAACTTTGTGATAAAATATTTTTTTTAATAATTTTTTTAATTTTGTGATAGACTATTGAAGACGGCTTCAACCGTCTCCAATAAAACTATTGGCGACGGCTAACACGCCGTCTCCAATAAAACTATTAAAGACGGTGGAGCCGTCCTCAATAGCCTCATTGCAGACGACTGCACTCCGTCTCCAATAGTATCAATGAAGACTGGCAAGAAGCCGTCGCTAATAGATATTTTGGCGACGGCTACACTTTTGTCGCCAATAATGGTATTCAAGACGGAACCATTGCCGTCACTAATAAGGTTTTTAGCGACGTCTATGAAGCCGTCTTTAATATTGCAATTGGCGACGGCGAGCTCGTTGTCGCCAATAATGTTATTCAGGACAGCTAATAGCCGTCACTAATAAGATTTTTAACGACGGCTTTAAAGCTGTCTCTAATAACGCTATTAGCGATTGCTTCATCGTTGTCGCCAATAATTTTATTCAAGACGGCACCTTAGCCATCACTATTAATGTTTTAAAGACGGCGTTCTAGCCGTCTCTAATAATTCTATTGGCGACGGCTATTTGTTCGTCTTCAATAATACTATGGCGACGATGTTTTGTCTGTCTCTAATAATATTATCGAAGGCGGCTTGATCTCCATCGCTAATGTACGTTTTTGAGACGGTTTTAACGCTATCGCTAATAACGTTATTGGCGATGGATGTACCTTAGCCGTTTTCAATTCTATTGGCGACGGGCTTATTAGGGACGGGCTAGCGACGGCCTTGTAGCCGTCTTCAATAATCATTAGGAACGGCATTTTGAATATTAGCGACGGCTGTCAGCCGTCCCCAATAACCTCTTTTCTTGTAGTGTATGTATCTTGTATTTTACTTGCATTTGTGTTTGGTCTACTTTTTTCCAATCAAAAGCTGAAGCAAAAAGATATCTAATCTTTATGAGTTCTTTATATGAAAGTGTCACATATTCAACATACTCCTTTTTACACATCATGCTCACATCTAGATTGACATATATATAATCACGAAAAGGTGACCCTCCTACACATGATGTATATCGGTATCATGAACAGATATAAAAGTATGAACTTGTGATTGCCACCAAAACATAGTGCATAAGATAAGAAATAAAGGATGCTTGTAGCAACCTTGATTTTTAAATCCTAAATAAAATTTAATTAAATTAAATTAATGTGGTAAATAGAAATTTAATTAGAATAAAGGGAGAATAAATGGAATAAAAGGAAACTAAATTAATACCCATTAAGCTAAATTAGTAATGGGTTTTACTAATGGACCTAACATGAATTGTTCGGCCCAAATATGAAGAGCCCATCATGGGATGGGAGGTAATTAAGCTAAATTCGGAGTAAAAATTAGTGGTAATTGGTAAGGGGTTAAAATAATTATTAAATAGCTCAAATCTATCCTAAAAATAGCCCTAGACTTACCCTAACTCTTCACCCATGAAACTTGACCTCTCCTCCATCCTAAATAGGGGATAAATGCTAAGGGATAAGGAGATAAATAAGGAAATTCGGATTTAATAGAATGGAAGATTTTTAGAATGGGTAGGACTCTTGTAGCAAGCTATACACCCTCTAATTCGTACCAACCCAACCTTAGAACGTTGTTGGAACTCAGGAGGGTGAAGAGGAGGAGATCTGGATGAAGAAGCTTCGAGGAGGAGGCTGGAACAAGTGGGGTTTTCATCTTCTCTTCGTCATCAACCCTAGGATCTACTACCCACGAGAAAAGGTAGGCAATCTCTGAAGCACAAACTAATCAAATTTTACCCTAGGTAGACCATGATCCCCTCTTGCAAAGCACCATGATTGCCCTATTTTTCATTGCTCCATGAAGGAGTATTAAATGTTCTAAGTTCTATTCATACCATGCACCTGAACTTGCATGATTGCTTTCAATCCGTGCTTGTACTTGAACCCATGCCATGCAAAAATTCTCATAAATACTACATCTTGTTAGCTTTCAAACGCCACTAGTTTCCCTAAATTTCATCATGTATCTTTTGCGAATTAATTCATTTTCTATAAACTATGTATGTTTAGGTCACTGAAATGTAACCTTGTTAAAGCATGCACAAACCTTGTCTGTTTCCTAAATTACCCATACCTATTGATAGATCTATGAGTCTACTTTCATTTAAAACTAGTTTCGTAATTTTTGGATCATCGTGCGATTTTATACCGATTTTAGAAGAGCTCTATGTCATGCATCAGAGGGAAGGACCAAATTCAGAAAGGGCTAAACCACTTTTCTGGGTCGGGCCGCCTCTCTGAAATCGCGACCAACCCGTCACGATATCAGAGACGACGCGACCGGCCGGTCCGTCACGTTCTAAATGCGATGGCCTGAGCCGTCGTGATTTCCTCCCGAACCGTGCCAGGCCGGCCGGTTCGCCTGACGTGTCCGGGCCGCCCCGTCGCGACTTGAATCGCGACGGGTACCCCCATCGCGTTTCAGGTTTTGCTCTAGAAATTGATATTTGCCTTTATGCCCCTACTATTATGCCATTTAACCCTTGTTTAAGTTAAATCCTGCACTGTTAAGATTAGTATTAACCAGAATATTATTATTTGTCAATATTTAAATAAATCTTATTAATTAAAAGCCATGTGCACGATTTATCATACTCTCATGATTTCTTTACACTTGCACACAATAAACATTCATGTTTGCCATTAAACCTTGTTAAAATACTCAATAATGTATATGGTAATTAAGTGTAATTAATTACTAAATTTTCCTATTTAACTATTGACACTTGTCTTTGATTTATTCGCAAACTTGTACACCGTATTGCGTCCCTTTGCCTTCGAGCACTCGAGGCAAGACGAACAATGTTTCGTTACACACTTTCTCTTGGCATGGACCACCTCTCCATTGGGAATACTCCTGACTGGACCAGGGACTCATTGTCAAGGCCTCCGTAAGTCTCCTTGGCTTTGGCGTACGTCCATTGCCGACGAGCGGGTTGTACCCTTAAAACCCGTTACACCCTTAGGGATCAGTACGATCCAATGACCTTAGTGTGTTTAATTTCCTTCTTACCTTTGGATCACTCCGAACCATCTGGCCTGTGTTCATGGCACAGCTAGTGGGCGGATGTGACTTCTACCTGACTGCCGGTACTAGACCTAGTGCCGTGCAACTGTGACTATCGTCAGTTTAACATTATTTTATGATTATACCCCTATCTCATCTATTATCTTTATACTCTCATCTGTTCACGTTCTCTCCACTCTCTCATCTATTCATCTACTATTCTCATATATTCTTGGTACTCTATTTGGCTATACAATTGATTGTCTAAGATAACAAACATGACTATGCCAGTGCAATAGGGTCTGGTCTGGTCTTGGGGAGAGCTCCCGAAGAGTGCCATTTCCTCGCGAGGGTTACATGATCAGGATGTGTACGGCATGCATCCAATGCCATTTGTTACTATCATAATTTAATCTATGACAATCAAAGTGCAATTATTCAAGTGCGATACTAAACTCTCTTAGTTTATAAAATGATCGACTAGTCGTTATATGATATTTCGTTATGTGGCCAATCCTTTATCGTTCTTGCTGTGCTATTTTTCTTGTACTAGTACTATCGTTCTCTTGCTGTCGTTGCATTGCTCTACTTGACTATGCTCTCTAGTTATCCTACCTTTAAGACATTAATCAATTAAACCATGCTTGTTTACACGAGATATTAAGTCCTACTGGGCGTTATTCGCTCATCCTGCTTTATACTTAATGTGTTTCAGGTGAGTCGGATGAAGACTACCACACACACGAGGAGGGAAATGAGGATGATGTTCAAGAGTGACCCGACTATCAACCCGTGTTTAGTAGATAGTTAGTATAGCTATGAGTTAGTTGTTAGTTAGTTAGTATGTAATAGTTTGAGTTGAATAAAGTACTTTGGGCCCTAGTTTTGGCTCTGATTAGTTATTGTAATAGATAGATGATGAATTATCAATGAAGTTGGATTACATTTTTCTTTATTCCAATTATGCAATGGGTTGATGTTTATTTATCGCTCTGTACTATTTAATAACTGTAATTCTGCTCCAATATTCCACGTCAGGGCGTTACAATGCTAGTAACCTCCGAAAGATAAAAGAACCCATGGATAAAGAAGCATCGACTGGTTTGTGATCATGTTGAAGCTCGGAGTGTGGGAGATGTGTTTTCTATCTCCTCCTTCCTCATCTGGACAAGGGACGAGGGTCTCACACTCTATAAAGTGATTTGTGACTGCAAAACAAAGAGAAGAGTACAAATAAAGAAAGAAAAACGACCAATTAGAACTAAAGATGTGTAGAAATCTGCCCCCTTTAAAAGACAGATATGAATATGGGGGGTAGAACTCACCAAAGAGGATTGTTAAACCACTACTAATTAGGCAAACTAGGTGTGTGTTGAGTGTATGGAATAGTATAAATAAAGAGAAAAAAATAACTCAGCATAAGCGACCCCATTTAGGGTACTTCCTATTTGTGGTTGCAGAGGAGGTCATGATGAATAACTTTGATGAAGACCTCAAAGGCTGCAAGTCTTTTGTTCAGACTGAGATGATGTAACATGAGATCTCCCTCTCTTAGGGGTTAGGGACAATGGAGTTTGATGAAATTACCCCTCAAGAGCCTCCCTCGGCCAATAGGAGCTTCCTCCTGCCTTGGCTTGGTCATTTGGATATGAGTTTCCTTATAGAGAGGATATGAGAGAGAAAGAGAAGAAGGAGCATGATGGAGGCTTTCTCCTTTGCGTGGGGATGAAGGAGAACGATGAAGACAAGCCTTGGAACTTCCTCCATTCAGCCAAGATCCTATTCTCTACGTTTAGAAACCTCGAAGATAGCTTTATGGAGCTAGGGTATATTAAAATTATGAGTTATGAGCATGCCATGCACACGCCACTATGGCGACAGGGCAGCAGGTGGCTACGACGAGTGGCAGCTGGCGGCGGGTGGCAACCGGCGGCAAGCGCCGGGCGGTGGCCGGCGGCGGACCGACCACTGTATGTCTATTTGTCACTATTACGTAGCTATTTGTTATCCTCATGTAGTTATTTGTCACGATAGATAGTTATTTGTCACTAGTATGTTTCTATTTTTGTCACCATTGGATAATTATTTATCATTGAGGGTAGTATTTGTTAACGATAGATAGCTATTGTCAGCATTTGATAGTTATTTGTCACTGATAGGTATCCTTTTGTCACGTGTAGATAGCTATTTGTCACCAGTATATATTTAATTTTCACAGATAGATAGCTTTTATCACCAGTAGGTAGCTATTTGTTAGCAATAGATAGTTATTTGTCACCACTAGATAGGTATTGTCACGGATAAATAGCTATTTATCACTATTGGTCGTCAGTCACCAGCCACTGCCGGTGGCCTGTCGTCAGCGGCCGCCATAGCGATGATTGGGGGCGCCGATTGCTGCCGCCCACCACCGGCTGCCGTCGTCGCCGCCACTGCTAGTCGCCGCCGGTGGCCCTATCGTCGTCGGCCGCTGTCCACCACTGCCCGCTGCTGGCCACCGCCTCCCACTGTCCTATCGCCATGGTGGCACCCGGGTGGCAAGCCCAAACATTCCAACAAGGAAGTGTCCAGAGTGCCAAATACTATTCATTTCTCTAAACTTGTAGTTCAAAAATAACCCAAGTTTTAGCTCGAGTTTGAGGGTGTTTTGGACTTCTAAATTGTATGGGGATAAGGATGAGGATGTGAGGAGTTTGTTTATGATTTTTATAGAATTTATGGAGGCCTAAAACACCCTAAATAGACTAAAAAATGGAACCTACACAAAGCCACATAAGTTCACCAACGTCTGGCCATGCAAAGGCCAGACACAACATCACAATATGTCGCATCTATAGAAGTGGCATAAAGCCACGATGCATTTAAAATATGGGGCTTGGAAGGCTTCTGATCCAAATTTTCTCGATAAATTTGGGTCTCATATTGCCTTAGACTTGAGTTTAAGGTTTCAATGGACTTATTAGAGCACCACAAGAAAAAATGGGAATAGCGACCGACAAATCGGTCACTATTCAATCACAAATCAGTTGCTAACACAAATAGTGACTAAATTGTGATTGCATAGTGACCGAATCTATCGGTGAAGAATTTTTTGTCACAACGTTGTGATCGAATATTTTTAGTCGCTAATCAGTCTCCTGATCAGAGACCGTAACAATTTAGTCTCTATTCAGTCTTAAAATCAATACAGCGATCAATATATTTCAGTCACAAAATAGTGACCTAAATAGTGACTGAAATATTTCGGTCGCTATCGATGACCGATAATTTCAATCACTGTTCCGATCACAGTCTAGTAACCGAAATAGTGACTGAAATATATCCGTCGCTAAACTTTGTAGTAGCGACCGATATATTCAATCACAAATTCGGTCATAAAATAGTGACTGGAATATTGAATAATATAATCGCTCGGTCTCTAACATTTTAATTTTTTTTGAAGTCCATAATAATATAACATGTGTACATATAATAAAAATAAAAAAACTATCCACTACATAAAATGGCAACAATAATATAAATGTCCATAAAATATCCACAATAATAATACATAAAATATGCACAACAATACATAAAATTCCATAACAATGAAAAGAAAATCATGGATCTGTGCATCCTCATCGTCCTCCTCGTCCTAGTCTCCTCTGATGCCACTCAATGAAGAAGCCTACAATAGATATATAAGAATAATAAATTAAAATTAAATACTATATAAGAAATAAATTATAATTTTTTAAAATTTATTTTCTATTTCACTCACTTTTAAACTAAACTAATTTGATGAATATAAATTTAAACTCTGATCGGGAGTCCGATTTGAACTCTGTGAGTTTCCACAAGTCACACTCATCGCCCTGGCCGTGCTGGAATAAACCGAAGGCCAATCGGATTAGTATTTCTAATTTTGGACCCTCAAACCTAAGTTCTTCATTTTTAAACTAAACTAACTTGTTTAATGTAAATTTAAGTGCCAAACTCAAACCGGGAGTCCGATTTGAACTCCGTCAGTTTCCACAAGTCATACTCATTGTCCCGATTATGTTGGAACAAACTGGACACCGATCGGATAAGTATTTATAATTTTGGACCTCCAAATCTAAATTTTTTATTTTTTAACTAAACTAACTTTCTTAATGTGAGTTCGAGCGCCAAACTCAAATTGGGAGTTCGATTTGAACTCCGTCAGTTTCCACAAGTCACACTCATCGCCACACCCGTGTTGGAACAAACTGGAGGTCAATCAAATAAGTATTTCTAATTTTGGATCCCCAAACCTAAGTTCTTTATTTTTAAAATAAACTAACTTGCTTAATGTTAATTTGAGTGCCGAGCTCAAACCGGGAGTCCAATTTGAACTCCGTCAGTTTCCACAAGTCACACTCATCGCCCCGGTCGTGTTGGAACAAAACCGGACATAGATCGGATAAGTATTTATAATTTTGGACCTCCAAACCTAAGTTTTTGCTTTTTAACTAAACTAACTTGATTAATGTGAATTCGAACGTCGAGCTCAAAGTGGGAGTCCGATTTGAACTCGGTCAGTTTCTATGAGTTACACTCATTACCCCAGTCATGCTGGAACAAATCAGAGGCCAATCGGATTAGTATTTCTAATTTTGGACCCCCAAACCTACGTTCTTCATTTTTAAACTAAACTAACTTACTTAATGTGAATTTGAGTCCTGAGCTCAAACCAAGAGTTTGATTTGAACTCCGTCAGTTTCCAAAAGTCACACTCATTGCCCTGGCTGTGTTGAAATAAACCGAACACCGATTGGATAAATATTTTTAATTTTGGTCCTCCAAACCTAAGTTTCTTTATTTTTTAACTAAACTAACTTGATTAATGTGAGTTCGAGCGCCGAGCTCAAATTGGGAGTCCGATTTAAACTCCGTCCATTTGCATGAGTCACACTCATCTCCCTGGCCATGCTGGAACAAATCGGATGCCAATCAGATTACTATTTCTAATTTTGGACCCACAAACCTAAGTACTTCATTTTTAAACTAAACTAACTTACTTAATGTGAATTTGAGCGCCGAGCTCAAACCGAGAGTCCGATTTGAACTCCGTCAGTTTTCACAAGTCACACTCATCACCCCGGCCGTGTTGGAACAAACAGAATACCAATTGGATAAGTATTTCTAATTTTGGTCCTCCAAACCTAGGTTTTTATTTTTTAACTAAACTAACTTGTTTAATGTGAGTTTGAGCGTTGAGCTCAAATTGGGAGTCCGATTTGAACTCCGTCAGTTTCCATCAGTCACACTCATCGCTTCGGCTATGCTAGAACAAACTGGAGGCCAAATCGGATTAGTATTTTCTAATTTGGACCCCAAACCTAAGTTCTTCAATTTAAAACTAAATTAACTTGCTTAATGTGAATTTGAGCGCCGAGCTCAAACCGGGAGTCCGATTTGAACTCCGTCAGGTTTCACAAGTCACACTCCTCGCCCTGGCCATGTTGGAACAAACTAGACACCGATTGGATTAGTATTTCTAATTTTGGTCATCCAAACCTAAGTTTTTTATTTTTTTTTTAACTAAACTAACTTGCTTAAGGTGAGTTCGAGTGCTGAGCTCAAACTGGGAGTCCAATTTGAACTCCGTCAATTTCCATGACTCACATTCATTGCCCTGGCCGTGCTGAAACAAACCAGAGCCAATCGGATTAGTATTTCTAATTTTTGAATTAATATTTCAAAATGAGAATGTGCACATCAACCTCAAAGTCTTGAACGGCAAGGTTCATTGACACGGGAGTAACACGCTCTCATGAGGTGTGTGTAGTGTTAAATTGTTATGCATGCATAGATCAAATTTAAATGTCACATAAATATGAAAGAAAAATGAAAACAAAATCATACATGTGAACAAGTGCAATACTAAATCAAATTCACACATACATGTAAATGAATTGTATTAAAGTAAGAAGTGCAATACTAATCACTAAACTAAAAGTAAACAATTAAAATCAATCCATATAATAATGTTTTATTGAATTAAGTTCGAATCAAGGATCTAATGTCTACAAGGAACAGTTTGTACTCAATTTTTTATTCCTAAATTGATATGTATACCTCATTGGTGTTTCCATTGGCTCCTTTACATACCATGTTTCAATATGTAAGCATATGAGATTTCTGTTTATTGGAGTTGTTTGGGGTTAAAGCCCCATTTGCATTGCTGTGTCTTGGAGGGCACATATCCCATTTGAAATGAGATGCACATTTCATTGAAGTTTGCATTGGCTTATTGAATTCCTCACGCTCAGGTGGGATGTGAGAAACTGAATCCATAGTGGAGTGAAGGTGCAGGATACACTAATGTGGAGAACCCAACTAAGGAGTCTACCGAAGATTTGTAAATATTGCCCTAACCGACAAGAGAGAAATTTCATTGCCATATGTACCAAAAGTAATGGTGGCCACTACGTTAGACATGGACTGGAGGTTTAAAAATGATATAATTTTTCCAGGATCAATGCTACCTACCTAGTTAGCTGGATAAATCATTTATCCGATCAAGCATAGGATTGGTCGGCTATTTGCTTTTAGGGCGTGGGACTCAGACAATCGACCAATCCCATGCTTATTTACCCAGCCAATCAGGTAGGTAGCCTTTTTCCTTTTTTAACAGAGGATGCAGAACAGAGTTTTTGTCTACAAGGGATTACATTGCTAACATGCTTTAGTTTCTTATGGCTAATAAGATTATTGGTCCAAAGTGGCCTATATGTAGAACAAATCTCAATAGGAAATGTGCACATTAAGTTGGCAAATCAAGTAAGGAGCAGACATCATGGGAGAAATTGGGTAAGGGTTGCCTTAGGATAAACTTTGATGGGGCCAGCATTGGAGCAAGTGTATCTAGGAGGACTGGCTTAGTATCTACATAATTCTATTACATAATAGTCTAGCTGCATTTCAAAAGCTTTATGAAGATATATGCAAAAGCAATCACATCTCGCCAAAATATGTACATAGTTCTCATCTCTATTTTGGTTTATATAAAAAAGCTAGTTTTTTTTTTTGCATGGCAATTGCTATTAGAATACAGATCACATTTTATTTGCTTGCATATATTATTGAAAGTTTACGATCACTAAGATTGCCATTTTTTTATTGCTAGAGCTCTGCTAGGGTTTTCGCCGCCTGGGTCAACCGCCGCCGGCCTTGGGCTGGCGGGAGGGTCCTTCCTCCTGCCATGGATGGTAGCGAGGCTCCTCCCAGCGGTGGAGGTGTCTCCACGGGCCTCCCCAATGCCAAGTTATCTTATGCCCAGATGATCACGGCCAGCATATCTACTCCGTCTGTGAAGATTGGTGTGAAGCTTCCGACGTTTAGTGATCAAGGGGAACCAGCGGTCTA
>CM024757.1:58378483-58588335 GCA_014218235.1 Colocasia esculenta | reverse complement strand
CTTCTCCAAAGAGGAAATAGCTAAGTCTCTGGATCCATTTAAGCACGCTATTATTACTAAGTGTTCTTATGGTCGCTCTTCTATCCCTGAGATTAAGTCTTGCCTTTCCCAGCGTCTCCTGCTTTCAAAGGGCTTCATTGTTAGTTCCCTGAATCTGAGGCATCTCTTATTTCGGTTTGATGATGAGCAGGACTTCATCAAGGTTTTCCTATGCAGGAGTCTATATATTAAAGGTCTTCTATATAGGTTCTCTTCCCTGGGAAACCTAATTTTGACTACTCTTATGATCCAACCTTTATACAGTTTGGATTGGGTTCCACTCTGCGGTTAATTTTTACCATGAACTTTCTTGAAGTCCATCGCAGGCAACTTCGGCACAGTTCTGCAGGTCCATGATGCCTCTAAATCTATGACACAAACTCAGGAAGCCTCGTCTGTGTGGAACTTGATATTAAAAAGCCTAGACTGGAACGGATTTGGATCGACAGCGATCACGATCGTTTCTGGCAAAAGGTGAACTTTCATAGGATCCCATCGGTATGCTCCTTCTGCCATAAACTGGGTCATAGTGTGATGATTGTTATAGGAAAAAACCTTTAGATCATAAGGCTCCGACCCCAGGGATTGCTGAAGTTCGAATTGATGGTGAGTGTCAGCGGCCTGTGAAGGTGGGGCAGAAAAAAACGTGGCAGAAAAAAAAATGAAAGCATACCTATATGCCATGATAGAAACCAGTTTCAGTCCCTTTTAGATGGAAAAGGTCAAGAATCTTCACAAGAGGATATGCAGAATATGGGGGTTGCCTAGAAGAATTCTTTGTCAGATGGTCCCATGGAAGAAGGTTTTGTTGAGACACCGAAAGGGGTTTCGCAGGTGGCCACAGCTATCACACATCTTGGTTACGTGCGGCAGGAGGCGTCCTCACCAGGGTCAGGCTATGTGCATGGAACTGGTACTGAGCAGCTGTCATCGCTCGGGCCTGGTTATGTTGAGCCAAGCAACGGGTAGTTATCTTCTTTACCCGAGTTGGCGTACGTGCATGATACTGTAGCGGATGCCCACTGCATGGTTCCATCTTCGTCTCGTGGTAATATAACCCCACAACCCTCGTCCTTCTCCCATGATTGTTTGCAACCTAACCTCCAGTCTGTTGCTGATGGGGAGGTGAAGATATTGGCATCAAAAGAAAATATCCTCATGTCAGATTTGGAGTTGAACAAGGAGGCTCTGGAGAAACATGACTATGGAGTAAGAACGAGGTCTAAAGCGAAAGCTGTTGGTACTAGTGAAGGGTATAAGTCCTCATGAATTGCTCTGCTCTTATCTGGAATATTAGGGGGGTTTCTAATGCAGCCTCTAGGAAAAGTTTAAAAAACACAGTTAAGAAGCATAGTCCCTTGATCGTTGGTATTTCTGAACCTAAAAGTCTTTTTCTAAAGCTCCGGCCCTGTGTAAGTCTTTGCGTATGGATAGTTGTGCTGGTAATATGGGCGATGAATCAAAAATTTGGGTGTTCTGGAGGATGCAGGATTCTGTTGAAGTTGTTGCTTCTACTTCTCAGTCCATCTCTCTTGTGTGCAATACTGGTACTTCATACATGTTCTACATCACCATTGTGTATAGGGGTGTATAACGGTTCAATTCGGTTCGGTTTCCCCAATTTCTGGGGAAACCAAACCGAACCAAACTCCTTTGATGAACCAAAAAGTTCGGTGCGGTTCGAACCGAAATAAGGTAAACGTGAGGTTTTTCTGCAAAAAAATGGCATTTTCCTAGAAAAAAACTAGGCAAAATGAGCCTTTTCTGGTGGCAGCGAGTTCGAATCGCGGGGGAAGGCGCGCAGCGCGCACGGAAGGCGTCCTTCCACTACGCTACCAACATTTTTTGTTTATTATATTATTAATTAATTATATATCTATATTCGGTCATTTCGGTTTTCCCTGCCTGAAACCGAACTGAAAAAGAAGGTCCGTGAAACCGAACCGAACCGAACCGGCGGTTCGGTTTGGTTTTTTCGGTTTGGACCATATTTGTGCAAACCCCTAGTTGGTATGCTAATTGTAACCCGGTGGTAAGGAGGGATATTATAGTGATCTCCTCCTTTTTGCACAATCTCTTCACAATGTTCCCTGGCTGGTTAGAGGGGAGTTTAAATGCATATCTCAGCCTTATGAAAAGCTTGGTGATAATCTTGCTAGTTCCAACTCTATGTTTGATTTTAATGATTTCATTATGGATGTTGGATTGTTTGATGCTGGTTATATTGGAGCTCCCTATATCTGGTCTAATAATTGCACTGGTAGCGCGTCGGTGAGGGCTAGGTTGGACAGGACCATGTTCAACAGTCTCTGGCAAGACAACATGCCTAGCACTATTGTTTGTCATCTTCCGCGTGGGGTTTCTGATCATTCTCCATTGCTAGTTTGTCAGAATAGTGTAGATAAGGTTCCTAGCCGATTCATCTTTCAAGATATTTGAGCCTCTCATGACTCCTTTATGTCAGTGGTTTCTAGTGCTTGGCATGGGGTGGAACCGAAGCACTATTCCTTTGATACACTACTATTCCGTCTTAGGGCGGTGAAATAGGCACTGCATACTTGGAACAAGGAGGTCCCTAGTAACTTGCAGGATTCCATTGATGCAGCTGAGTCTAGTGTCATCCATACTGAACATGATTTTGATTCGAATCCTTCTAAAGCGAACAGAACAGTGATGCCGACTGCCTATGCACGACTTCGTCAAGCTCTTCTCAATGAAGAAAAGCTGTGGTGCCAAAAAGCTAGGATGGAATGGTTGCAAATGGTGACAGGAATACTACTTTTTATCAGGCAGTAGTTAGAATAACAGAAGGAAGAGTTATATACATAGACTTATAATAGATGGATCTGATCAATGGTGTGAGGACCAGGATAAATTGAAGGAAGTTATATCCTCTTTCTTTGAAGGTTTACTTACTACTGAGCAAACCGTTGTAAATGCAGACCTGCTCAAGGTAATCCCATCCCTTCTTTCCGAAGAGCAAAACTCTTCCTTGTGTGCTATCCCTAGTAGAAATGAGGTTAAAGCGGCGGTGAAGGTTATGAATGGGAAGGGAGCCCCTGGACCTGATGGCTTCCCAGGGTCCTTTTATTCTATATGCTGGGATATAGTTGGCGAGGACGTTGTGAACGTAGTGCAAGACTTTTTCAAGGGCTACCCTTTACCTCGTGGGACTACCTTTTCTATTATTGCCTTGATTCCTAAAATCAAAGATCCTCGAACTTTTGGTGACTTCAGGCCGATCAGCCTCTGCAATTTTTGTTACAAGATTATTTCTAGGATCTTTAGTGATCGCATGACATCTCTACTGCCTATCATTATTTCGGAGGAGCAAGGGGCCTTTGTCAAAGAACGTTCCATTATTGAGAATGTGTCTATCTCTAGGCAATGATGAAGGATTTATGTAAGAAGGTCCGTGTCACGCCCCGATATTTAGCAGCGGAATAAATAATGGGAGGCATGAACGATACAAATAGACGTATCACAGTTGAGTAACGTAGAGTAACAATTACATATAACCACACATTTCAGATCATAATAACGTCATCAAAAGTACTCTTTATTCCATTTCAATCCACTAGTTAAAACCTTACATAGAAAGAACTCACTGAAAACGGTTCATTATTCAAATAACAATGTTTCTCTAATACATCGACTACTCAAATGTCTATTTCTAAACTGTCAACTCCTCATATAGCGGGTGCTCATCACTCTTGTCCAGCCCCATCGGACTCCACTGGTTCCTCATCACTACCTGAAAAGGGCAGGATGATAGGGTGAGCGAACTAGCTCAGTAGGATTTACATCTCAATATTGTGCGGGCACTAATATACGTGATTAACATTTAATTAGGCAAGATATGAACATGTATATGATGACAATGCATGCAATACTAACAGATTGAATAGCAGAGTAGAACGGATATCATATCAGATCAAATGTCGAGTTGCATATACAATGGACAGATATTCAAGAGTAGAATCGTATCAAAAGAGATGGCCATATTCAAACAGATATCATGTGTTCACATGATCAGACGTATCATATCAAATCTTATCATATCATATCGAATCAAACTTATCATATCAAACAAAGGCACATTTTCACAATCTTGCGTGTTCGTTGTGCTATGCCAAGCACCAAGAGTCCATACTCCCGCGGTTAATAAGTACGTTGGGGCGCTCCTCCCCAGGACCAGACAGGGCCCCTATTGCACAGGCATTGGTCAAATGGACCGAAGTCCCATGTTGTGCCGAACAAACATATTCATATTATGGCCACAGAGTTTCAATGACAAGCTCATAGTAAAAGGAACATGATCATTCATAGAGTCAAGGTATGACAAATAGCTCAAGAGAACAAAAGGCAGTATAACGACGTATCATGTTTCATAATCCATTAATGTCTTGACATGAGGATGTTTCTAAAGATAGATCGTATGCAGGACATGTGCTTTCTATCTCCAGGGTACTTCATGGTATAGCCAGCTCGGCATCTATGTGGAAATCCATAGAGAGCGGAGACTTACGGATGTCTTAAGGAAAAGGTCGCTAGTCTACCAATTCAGAATAACCGGCAAAGAGCTCCCAATTCCCCAAGAAGGGTGTGCCTACTCATGCAAATGTGTAAGTGACGAGTCACGGATCTTTCCTAGCATGTATGCATATGGACAAATAATTAATGGAACACCGGAAAGCATGTAACTATTGAAACTCATATGCAAATCATGATATTAACTTCACTAACAAGTCCATACTAACATGTATTCATCCCCATATTCACAACAATTTCTTATCATTTCAATTGACAATAGGAAAGATCACAAGATAATCCGATGAACATAAGGACAATCATAATTATACATTAGAATCATATTCGTATCATTGCCATTTTTCAATGGGTTGATTTCTTTTAGGTCTATGCATACTATATAACATCATGCACATGCTAGTAGACATCATGTAATGATCAGACCCAAGATATACAATTTTTTTGCAAGGGTAGTGTCAACACACCCCTTACTGGTGTCGACACAATACTTCAAACACAAGGCAAAATAATGCAGAACTGGTCAAGTAGTGTCGACACTAGATCAAGTAGTGTCGACACTAGAGACTGCTCCCAGAAACCTATTGTGCCAGTATGGGACAGTGTGTCGACACTAGATCAAGTAGTGTCGACACTAGAGGCCTTCCCAGAACACCTTTTGAGCTAATTTGGGACAGTGTGTCGACACTAGATCAAGTAGTGTCGACACTAGAGGCCTTCCCAGAAAACATATAGGTCAAGTGTAACCCGAAAACATGTCTCATGCAGTGATTCACTTACCCCTCTTATAACTCTCTAACGAATGACATTTAGACAAAATGTTCAACATGAAATATGACGAGGACAATTAGTAGAAGAACTTTGATGTTGGAGGTTTGATCTAATTCGGTCTCAAATCCCATGAAATATATGAGGAACATAAAGCTAAGTGCAGCCCGAAATCACAGTATCATGCAGCGACTCTCTTACCACGCTTATAACTCTCTAAAAAAAGACTTTTGGACAAAACGTCCAACATAAACGATGATCATGACTACAAGTAGAAGAACTTTCGTGAAGTAAGTTTAGTCTAATTTGGCATCAAATCATGTGCATAATAAGAAGAACGAGAAAAGCCCTAACTGTGCGAGACTTAGGGACAACTACGAATACACAATGTATACTCCATGAAAATTAGTCAAACCAAGTGCAAATGAACCTAGACGCGAAGAACTACATGATGGTGTTGGGTTTCTTTAATCTTGTCCCGAGAACACCTACCTTTGAATGCTAATAACTCTCTGCAGATTTCTGGGTTGATGCAGAGCGAGGTTGAGGAAGACCACATTTTCCCCAGCCGTTCTCCCCTCCTCCAACGCTCCAAACTTGTTGCTCACGACCCCAACTTGTTGCTAACCCTTCCCTAAACGTTTTGTGAGGAGTCCTTATAGTTTTAGAGTTCTAATTCATGTCCCAATGGGACTAGGAAAGGGGCTGCGAATTCTGCTTCCTACTTTCCAAAAATCTGGGATTCTCTCACCCAAAGGAGGTAGCAAAGGTTTAGGAAATCTCCTCTTAGGGTTGGCTCCGGTTTTGGCTTAGCTTACATGACTAATCACCCTAATTTTAACCCTAAATTGCCCTCCCTAATTATTGCATAATTACATACACGAATTTCTGAGTATTTTCTTGTCCCAATTTTTATCCTTGGGCCAAATGTGCTCCATTGGCCCAATCTTGTTAATGGGTTATTAATACATGATATTGGAAGTCTCTCCAATGTGTTTATTTAACTTATGGTTGGGTCATTGTTCCATATTAACAATTTTCCGACTTAGTTTCCTAACTCGGGTAACTTGGTCACGTGTGACGTACACTCGACCAATCAGATTTTTCGTTGCACGAATTCCTTCGTGGAACACTTTGGGACAATATTTGGGGTTGACTTATAATTTTTACAAAATTTTTCGATGTATTTTCTCTCGTACGATAATAGTACGTAAGTTTTATCATTCCGATAATTACGGAATTTATTTATTCCCCTTTATTTCTAAATTTTTAAATCACTAAATTTCCGGGGTGTTACAGTCCGTGGGAATAATGTCATCTTTAAGTTGGATATGATGAAGGCCTATGATAGAGTGGAGTGGAACTTTCTCTTTACAGTGCTTCGGAGTTTCGACTTCTCTTCTCGTTTTGTGTCTTATGTGGGTATGCTAGTTAGTAATTGTTGGTTCTCTACCCTTTTCAATGGGCAGCAGGTGGGATACTTCAAATCTTCTAGAGGCCTTAGATAAGGAGATCCCCTGACTCCGGCTCTATTTATTATCATGGAGGAGGCCCTCAGTAAGGGACTACGCATGCTCTTATCTACCAGAGCCCTTATCCCCTTCAGGGGTCCCTGAGGATGTCTTCCTATTTCCCATGTTCTTTATGCTGATGATATGCTTATCTTTCTCAATGGCCAAACCAGCAATATTAGGAAGCTTCTAGAATTTTTGAAAGTGTATGAGAACTCCTCTGGGTAGAAGATTAATGCATCTAAAAGCTGTTTTGTTATCACTCAGAAGGCCCCAACTGCCAACGTTCTCCGTATCAAAGCTCTGACTGGATTTAGAAGACAGGAAGGTGTGTTATCCTACCTGAGTGTTCCCCTTACTATTGGTCGTACTTTAGTATCACATTACAAGCATATCCTTGATAAGGTGAATAATTCTTTGGCCTCTTGGAAGTCTAAAATGCTATCTCAAGTTTGGGGGGTTATTTTGATTAACTCTGTCCTTTGTTCTATTCCTATTTACGTTGCTTCTGCATCCTGCTTGCCTAAGTCCATCCTCCATCACACTGAGTGCGCCTGCACTTCCTTTTTCTAGAATGGGGCAGATGGTCAAAGGCGCAGGCACTGGATTGCTTGGGATCGTATCACCAGGCTGAAGCAGGAAGGTGGTTTGGGGGTTAGAAGCATGTGGCATGTTCAAATTTCTCTCATGGCTAAGCTTATCTGGAACGCTATACATGGTCAATCGTTGTTGTCAAGATATGCCAGAAGCAGATTTTTCAAGTCTCCTTTTTCTGAGGTCACCAAGGTGATGATCAGTTTATCCCCATGTAATTTAAATAAATTACATATCTATTTTGGTGATTAACAAAACTATGATAAAGGTTACTGACATACCTTCTATGAAGTCTAATCACAGGAAATAAACCAAGGGAAAACAAGCCAATCATGTAAGTATTCATCACACTACAACAGTAAGAGTTCAAAGCATCAATATTTGTCTAAGTACACATCAATTTCCTTAGTTTCATAACGATTATATACTTACTAGGATTCTACGTGTTAAATCATTAAGTGATCGCAACGATTCATTAAGTGATCGCAACGATTTTCCCTCACAACGATTCGTTAAGTGATCACAAAGACTTGCCGTGGTTCGTAACGATTTGCTCTTGTAACGATTCCTTTAGTCATCGTAACGATTTGCTCTCGTAACGATTCCTTTAGTCATCGTAACGATTTTCTCTTGTGATGATTCCTTTAGTCATCGTAACGATTTGATCTCGTAATGATTCCTTTAGTCATCGTAACGATTTGCTCTCGTAACGATTCCTTTAGTCATCGTAATGATTTGCTCTCGTAACGATTCCTTTAGTCATCGTAACGATTTGCTCTCGTAACGATTTCTTTAGTCATCGTAACAATTTGCTCTTGTAACGATTTCTATAGTCATTGTAACGACTTACTTTTATAACGATTCATTAAGTAATTCACAACGATTTACATATCGATTTGCTTATAACGTCATAACGATTTGTACATCGACTTGCTTATAACGTCATAACGATTTGCACATCGATTTGCTTATAAAGTCATAATGATTTGTACATCGATTTGCTTATAACATCATAACGATTTGTACATCGATTTGTTTATAACTTTATAACGATTTGATTACTAATGCATATAACGATTTGTGTATGCATCTGTTTACTCATTTGCATAACGATTTCATAAGTCATGCATATAACGATTTCATGTAAAACAACGATTCGATTTTCGGACTAATCCTTGAAAACGTTGAAAAGTCAAAGTCTTCACGTATATCCATTTGATAGCCATGAATTTATTATGACAGTACGTATCTCTGCATGCATGCTGACAATATCTTCCATTATTGTATCTTCTCTGTAAACATCTTTTAGAACAACAAAATGGCATTACTATTTTGATGAACATTCATTTTGACGTTGACTGACAACAAGAGATAGCCTAGCTGTCTACTGTTCAAGCTTTAAATATGTGCAGGTCTCTAATAATATCCGTCATACAACGTTAGACAAAATAGAAGCCAAAGAAGATTACAGAAGACCCTCTCTCTCTCTTTGCGTGCATGAAAGGATAAAGGACTGTTGTCTAGAAGCTTCCAAGTGTCAATCAGTCTAACATACACTTATGCATAGAGACAACGGGCACTTCAACGTTCGAATTTCAAAAGATGATATATGAAGTTCCTAAAACGTCAAGAAGTGTAGTGGTCGTGGAACAACAAGCTATAACGCCCTCAACCTTCTGCAAGCTTTTCTGATAGCCAAGCAAAAATTCCCATTAGTCTTAGCTCTTGCTCTCTGTGCTAAGTTCAGATCTGTGAGAGAGCCTTTTTGTCTGAGAAGAGTCCTTGATTGTAAATCTCTTCTTCTCAGTCCTTGCTTCAGACCAAGCAGTGTTCTATAAGCTTGATCTAGGGGCATCATCTCTTTGATCACATTCCCTTGTGTTGTTCCCATCTGTTGTGAAGGAAGACCTGGTGGGGTATCCAAGGTGTTTTTCCCTTCGGCTGTGAAGGAAGACTTGGTGAGGTATCCAGGGTGTTGTTCCCTTCGGTTGAAGGAACACCAGCTGGGGTGCTGGGTGCTGTAGTGTCCTTAAGGGGAACTGTACCCTTGTTAGTGAAATCCTGAGATATTGCTCAGGGACTGGACGTAGGACTCCTAAGGAGAGGAGATCCGAACCAGGATAATTCTCTGTGTCGTAAGATTGCTTTTGTGTGTTTGATCTTTCGATTCTCTAACACTAACAATCTGCAAAGTGTATTTTGTGTGACTGTTTTGTGAACAGGTTTTGAGTCTTAAATAATTTTTAAGAATCCCATTCACCCCCCCCCCTCTGGGCTTGCTAGCTGGGCAACAAGTGGTATCAGAGCTAGTCTCTTCGACAAAGAAGAAGATCCAATGATCTGAAGAGAAAATATCAAATGGCAGCCCAAGGTCACTGCAAAGGCCAGTCAGTCAACAGGCCACCTCTATTCGATGGAGAAGATTACACTTACTGGAAGACTAGGATGGAATACTTTTTGCAAGGATTTGATTTTCAGATCTGGTCAATTGTAGAAGAAGGAGATCTTCTAGTCACCAACGAAAAGGACAAATGGATAGAAGATGATAGAAAGAAGATTTCTCTCAACTGCAAAGCCAAAAGCATTTTGTGTTGTGTCCTCAGTAAAAAGGAATTCAACCATGTATCTGCCTGCAAATCCGCCATGGAAATGTGGGAAAAGCTCAGGATCACTTATGAAGGCACCGATAAAGTCAAGGAAACCAGGATAGACATTCTGGTGACACAATATGAAAGGTTCCAGATGCAGTCAGGAGAAACCATTACACAGATGTTCAGCAGATTAACAGACATCACCAACGGGTTAGCAGGATTAGGAAAAAGGTATGAGATGGGAGATATGGTAATGAAAATTCTTAGATCCCTACCATCTTCTTGGACTCCCAAGGTAACAGCTATAGAAGAAGCCAATGACTTGAAAAAGATGTCATTGGAAAAGCTCATTGGGTCCCTCACGGTCCATGAGATAAACATGGAGAGATTAGGAGAATCATCCACTAGAAAGAAGCACACAAATGCCCTCAAAGCAGCAGAAGACAGCTCTGAGGAACAATCAGAAGATGAAGCCAGTAGTCAAGACAGTGAAGATGAAGAAGCAATGTTGTCTAGAAGACTACAACGGATATTGGCTAAGAAAAATAAGTAACAATCTGGCAGACGATACTTTAAAAAGGGAAAGGATTTTAAGAAACCTGAAGTAAAAGACATCAAGAAGAATGAACCAATTTGTTATGAGTGCAAGAAGCCAGGACACATCAAGGCAGAGTGTCCAAAGCTCAAGAAATCTGAATTCAGAAAGAAGGACAGTTCAAGAAAGTTCAGAAGATATAAGAAGAAAGCCATGGCAGCAGCTTGGGACAACAGCAATGACTTGGATAGCGAGTCAATCTCAAACAGTGAGGAAGAAGAAAAGGCTAACCTAGCTTTCATGGCAGATATCGCAAAAAAGGTAACCACTGACTCGTCCTTTGATTCCTGTAATGATTCTGATTCAGATAACTTAGAAGATGCTTTTAATGAACTGTATGGTAAATATAGAGAAGTATCTAAATTATTAAAAGCCCGTAAGAAAAATGTTGCATGTCTAGAGAATACTAATTCTGATTTAAAATCAGAAAATGAACAACTAGAGAAGCAAGTTAATGAACTTAAAAGAAGAAATGAGTTGCTATGCGAAAGCCTAAAAGATAAAAATACACAAATAACAAAATTAGAAAAATAAGAAAGTTCAGATGAATTAAAAAGGGAAATCAAAAGACTAACAGAAGAAAATGATAAACTATCAAGTACGTTAGAAAAATTTACTAATGGTAAAAATTCCTTAATACTAAAAGGAGCCAGAAGATCAGGTAAAAAGAAGAATGGATTAGGTTACATTCCACCAGATAATGAAGATACAACAATATATCCTAAAACATATCCAACTCCAAAATTTGTACCTGAACAAGATATAGTATATAATCAAACTTTAAATATACTCCATATGAAAAAATAACTAGAACAACATGTTGCAGTCACTGCAACAAGCTAGGACATACCAAAATAACCTGTCCAACTAAACACAAAATTTGGATAATTAAAAAGAAAGATGAGAATACTAACCAGCAAGGACCCAAAGCTTTAGTGTCTTTATTTCAGGGAGGCCTTCGAGCATCAAAATGGTACCTGGACAGCGGGTGCTCAAGGCATATGTCAGGTAACAGAAAGCTATTCTCTCACCTCAAGGCTGAAGAAGGCACAGTCACCTATGGAGACAATGGAAAGGGAAAGAAACCCAAGATCAGTCACTTTAAGATATTCGGATGTCCATGCTTCATCCACATCAACGGCAAAAGAGACATTGGTAAGTTAGATGCCAAATCAGATGAAGGCGTCTTCATGGGGGTATACTTCTAAACCAAAGGGATATAGAGTGTTCAATAGACGAACTTTATTGATTGAGCAGTTAGTACATGTTATTTTTGATGAAACTAACCCTTCCTTGAGAAAGGAAGAAGATAGTGATAATGATGATGCAGATGAATTGTCTAAGAAATTAAAGAATACATCAATTGATGACAAGGAAGATCCACCTTTGGAAGACATCCAACAAAGAAATATTTCTCACCAAAATCTTCCAAAAGAGTGGAGATACAAGAAAGATAACCCTCCTGAAAACATCATTGGTGATCCATCTGTAGGGGTAAGAACAAGAGGTAACATAATTCCTTGTGATTATTTAGCTTTTGTTCTCAAATAGAGCCTAGGACAGTCAATGAAGCCATCACTCATGAATCTTGGATTTTAGCCATGCAAGATGAACTGAATCAGTTCAAGAGAAACCAGGCTTGGTCACTTGTTCCTAGACCATCAGATCATCCAGTGATTGGCACCAAATGGGTGTTCAGAAATAAATTGGATGAAGCTGGTGTGATCATAAGAAACAAGGCCAGATTGGTAGCTCAAGGCTATTCCCAAGAGGAAGGCATAGATTTCGATGAAACCTATGCACCTATAGCTAGACTTGAGGCTATTAGAATTTTACTTGTATATGTATCTGCACTAGATGTGAAATTATTTCAAATGGATGTAAAGTCTGCATTTCTAAATGGTTTTATTAAGGAGGAGGTTTATGTAGAACAACCTCCAGGTTTTGATGACACTGAATTTCCAAATCATGTCTTTAAACTACACAAAGCACTATATGGTTTAAAACAAGCACCTAAATCCTGGTATGAAAGGCTTAGCTCATTTCTATTAGACCATGGTTTCATTAGAGGTCAAGTAGATTGTACACTATTTATCAAGTCCAAGGTCAAACATATATCGCTTGTTCAAATTTATGTTGATGATATAATATTTGGTTCTACTGATGAATCTTTTTACAAGTACTTTGAGAAGCTTATGCAGGGAGAGTTTGAGATGAGCATGATGGGAGAGCTCAACTACTTCCTAGGATTGTAAATCAAACAAGGAAAGGAAGGAATTCACATCTGCCAAGCTAAGTACACCAAGGAACTCTTAAAGAAGTTCGGATTTGATAATGCCAAGCCACTGTCAACATCTATGAGCACATCAATAAGAATGGACAGTGAAATTATACAGAGGTATGATAGGATCCTTACTATATTTAACTGCTAGTAGATCTGATATTTTATTTAGTGTATGCATGTGTGCTAGGTATCAGGCAGATCCTAGAGAATCTCATCTAATTTCAGTAAAGAGAATTTTTAGATATTTAGCTAAAACTCATGACATAGGTCTTTGGTATCCTAAATCATGTGAAATTAACTTAGTAGGATACTCTGATACTGACTATGCTGGATGCAAAATAGATAGAAAAAGCACCAGTGGTTGTTGTCAATTCCTTGCAGGATGTCTGATATCATGGTCCTCCAAGAAACAAAATTCAGTAGCACTGTCAACAGCTGAAGCTGAATATGTAGCTGCTGGAAGTTGCTGTCAAGCAACAACTTGAGGATTATGGGCTACACATCAAGACAATTCCACTATTATGCGACAACACTAGTGCTATAAATTTAACCAAGAATCCAGTACAGCACTCAAGGACTAAACACATTGAGGTTAGATATCATTTTATTCGTGATCATGTAGCAAATGGGAACATAGATATTTCATTTATTGATACAAACAATCAGTTAGCAGACATCTTCATAAAGGCCTTACCTGAAGAGAGATTTACCTCTCTTAGAAGGGAATTAAGTATGTGTAAATTGTGAAGAGATGTATATGTTTAAAGTTGAGATATTATTTTCAGAATTTGAATTATTTTCCCTCCCAAAAATTTGAGCAAAATTCCAATTATTGCTAATACTTTTATTTTTGTTATGTCGGTTCGTTATTTTATAAGAGTTTATTCCTATCGATCTAGTCAATTTTGTCATTTTCGGCCATTATGGCGTTCCTAAATTCTAAAAGTCATTCTTTTAATGTTCCCGAAATCTATGTGGGAATGATTCATCTCTTATCCTTCCCTCTCTCTCTCTCTCTCGTTCACCTGCCTGAGGCGATACCCTACGACTCCGGCATCGACTCTCTGGGATTTCAAGCTTCCAACCTCTTCCCGCCGAAAATTTCTTGAGGGCTTCTGCTCCAATCCTCCTTCCAGTCCTCCAGAAACTTTCTCCGTTCGAATCCATGGCCTCCTCTGGTGTTTCCAGCAGCGTCGAGGGCTACAGAGCCGAATTTCTCACCGCCAAGCAACAAGTAAGGTTTACGACCGTGAAAATCAAGCTATGTGGTCACAAAGCAGTGGATGTGGCAGATTTACAGAAGAACGGAATGGGGAGCATCGTCGAAGCCTTGGACAGATTGAAGTGGACAAAGATGGCTACTATCTCTGAAGTAAGTTTTCCAGACCTGGTAAAAGCCTTCTATGTGTGTCTGAAATCAGAGGCTGATGGGACCTTGACTTCTATGGTCAAAGGAACCCAGATTAGGGTCACTCAAGACCTATTAGCATCTCTCTTTGGTGTGGGTACCTCCGGACACAGTGGAGTTCACACTGTGAATGTCCAAGAAAAGGGTTTGGGGATAGTTGGTCCCGAGTTCAGACTGAAAGATGACAAGGTTGATGTAAACCAATTGAATGCATTCAATCGCATCCTGCACTTCGTAGTTTGTCAGATTGTGGTTCCCAGAAGTGCCACTTTTTCCACCTGCACTAGGGCTGATTCAGATTTAATGTTCTAGGCCATCAAGAACCAAGAAATCAATACGGCAGAACTCATGATTGAGAGGATGAAGTTTGCAAGGGCTCAGGTATGGGACACAAAGAGCAAACTGAATGTGTCTTTACCTTATGCCCATCTCCTGACAAAGATTTTTCAGCACTATGGTATAAGTACAGTAGGAGATGTGTCTGAGAAGATGGGCCAAGCAATCCGGTCCAGAAATTTAAGGAAAAGTGGTTTTTCAGTTGTCAATGGGATTTGGTCGAAGACCTCTGTGGCTGAGGGTGAAGCCAACATTGGCGAAGCCCAAGAGGTCCAAGCAGCAGAACCAGGAGCAGTAGCATCAGTCAAAGTTCAAGAAGAGCCAGCAATAGCAGTGTCAAGCAGCAGAATCGAGGACATTCCTCCTGAGGACATTGTGCCTATAGGATGCAGTTCAGAGGATCCTCCTCCCTCTTCTCGAGTAGGCTCAGTACTCAAGATGTACTTGAATCCATCCATAGCTCCTTAAGGGATCCAGTAGTTGATGAAGTTCTAACTGCAGAAGCTGTGGCATCAGGCCACATTGATAAGATTGTTATGGAAGAAGCTTCCATTCAGGGGGAGCAAAGAATCGAGACTGAAGATGTGCCTATGGGAGATGCTCCTATTCAGGGGGAGCAATCAATTGAGAAAGAGGCAGCAGCACCTCAGGGGGAGCACACTGAAAATATTTCTATCAATGATCAATTCACTGAGGAACATGCTGATTTTGTGGAGCCCATTGCAAGGGCAAGCCAAAAAGGGAAACGAGTAGCTCATCGAAGGTCAAAGAAGAAGCAGCTGAAAGTCAGTTTGAAGCCTGTCATCAAAAGGTTGATTGAGCAAAGCAAAGCCATATCTTCTATGCAATCAGATATTCAGTCCATCTCTATCAGCCAAACTTTTGTATCAAATGAACTTGGAACTTTGTCCACTGAAATTCACAGCTTGAGAGATGATTTTAGAATGTTCAAGCAGTTATGCAGATGGATGAAAGGTGAGTTTGACAGTGTCAAGGATCTCATCTCTTCAAGGGTGCAGACCACCTCTGCCCCTCTAGATCTCTCTCATGATGAACCAGTTAGTAATGTAGGGCCATCAGGGCTAAGGCCAGTAGAAGAAAATGCAATATCATCAGGGCAGTTTCCAGAGGCATCAACAGGGCCATCCGGGCCACAAAATGATGAGATTTTAATACCTGCAGCAGAATCTTGTGGCATTGAGAAGCTGGGGCCATCAGGGCCATCTGAAGTTGTGGTTGGGCCACCAGGGCCACTGATCTCTGAAGGTGTGGATCCAAGTGTAGTTGAGTCTGCCGTTGCTCCCGAAGCCCATGAGTCTTCATCTCTTGCAACACTAGACCCTCCCTCACCACCTTCTTCTTCTATAGCCCCTCCAGCTCCACCTACCTTCAAACACCCTGCACCAAGAATCATCTCATCTCCAGCACCTTTTCCCTCTGAACCTTATTCATCTCCTATCATGCCCACTACCATTTCCACATCCATTGTTATCAATCCTCCAGCTTCTTCATCAGCTGGAGCCTCTTCATCATCTGGTCCCTCATCAGCCGAGCCATCCACTATTCTTTCTCCTAAATCATTCGTTCATCCTCCTATTCCACCTACATCTGTTACTATTAATCCAACTGATCCACGACTTGCCAGTGTTTTTTAAAATAAATTTGAGGATGAGTTGGAACGAACCACACTCATCTCAATCCTGGCAGTTGCTTCGCATGTTCAACGGACTGACTCTTCTGGTCCTGTTTCTAAAAAGAGGAAAATTTCAAAATCTCTTGCTCTTTCCTCTGAACCCTTGTTTCCCCCTCTCTGGTACTCCCTCACAGTTGAAAATTGAAGGAGACCAATTTACTGTGAATATCTCCAAAAATGTGTTCTCGCCAACCTCTTTGGCATTCCTTTTCTCAATCTTTCTAATCACCTTAACACTATATTTCCCTACTGCCACCTTTCTAAATCTGACCAACTCAAAATCTTCCAATTGGCATAATGCAAGACTGAGCATCAATGCGCCAAAGGGCATAAGACTCTCTACAGCAAGTATCTTCTTGCCAGATCAGACAACACCCCTAAACAGGATCATCCTCTGACCCTTTCTGAATGGTTTGTATTTCATCACCAAGCACTTTGGGGCCCTTTCATTCTCAAAGAAATCAGAATCACCAGGTGCTTCCAGCTTTGCAATGATTTTCGTTATCTACAAAAGCTACCCGAAGTTCAGTTTGGCCAATTCCATATGGCTCTTGCTACTCTTCGATTGGAAAGTCCCATTAATTGCCCCTTCCCAGTGGACTTCACCACTATGTAGATACCTGAAGTCGTATTTCTTTCGAAGTTACACTCCTTGGTCTTGGATTCCTCCGTTGGCTCTCATGCCTTTGAAAGATTTGCCAGAGTCATGGGGATAATATCAGCTCAGCAGGGTCGCCTTCCCTCCTTTCAAAGGTTTATCTTTCGCGAATATCATCTGGGCCACATTTCGTCTGCAGTGCTTACTCCTTTGATATCTGAATGTGAATGGCTCTCTCCCACAGATTGGGAGAAGCACTACAATCAATCTACCCACCAGTTGTAATTCTTGAACAGCTCCTTGGTCCGAGCAGGCAAGCCACCTCTCTCTGCTGAAGCTTTCCAAGACTTGAATTCCATCAATCTAGTTCAGGAACTGTTTGTGCAATGGGCTGCGCGCTACTCAGCTTATATTTCCTTGCTAAAAGACCTGAAGGATCATCAGCTCTTCTATCCTGTCAACATTGCTCACTTTCTTCAGCGTGCCAGTTTTGGGAAGTCCATCCATTTCAAGTTCACCCTTGATAAGGATCAGTATATGCGTTTCTTAGAAGATCAACGGCAACTTTACATTGAGCGCATGCGTCCTGAGATGGGTGTATCCTTCACTATAGATTCTGGCATCTTCCAACAACTTTTTGAAGAACAGGAGATTAAGGCTTGGGAACTTATTTCCCGGCATGCCTCTCTTCTTTCTCCCACTTTCTATCTCCCTGTACCCCTTCAAGAGTAATATAATCATTTATCCTTTCTCTTCATCTTTGTCTCAAGAGTTTGATCTTTTTGCTTAAATGACAAAAAGGGGGAGAAACTATTGGCATTTCTGAAATACATAATTTTACTTTTTATGTTATTTCCTCAATTATGCTTAGACTTATTTCAGATCATCTTTGCTAATTGTTAAGTTTTGTCATCACCAAAAAGGGGGAGATTGATGATCAGTTTATCCCCATGTAATTTAAATAAATTACATATCTATTTTGGTGATTAACAAAACTATGATAAAGGTTACTGACATACCTTCTATGAAGTCTAATCACAGGAAATAAACCAAGGGAAAACAAGCCAATCAAGTAAGTATTCATCACACTACAACAGTAAGAGTTCAAAGCATCAATATTTGTCTAAGTACACATCGATTTCCTTAGTTTTATAACGATTTTATACTTACAAGGATTCTATGTGTTAAATCATTAAGTGATCGCAACGATTCATTAAGTGTTCGCAACGATTCATTAAGTGTTCGCAACGATTTGCCCTCACAATGATTCGTTAAGTGATCACAAAGACTTACCGTGGTTCGTAACGATTTGCTCTCGTAACAATTTCTTTAGTCATCGTAACGATTTGCTCTCGTAACGATTCCTTTAGTCATCATAACGATTCTTTTAGTCATCGTAACGATTTACTCTCGTAACGATTCCTTTAGTCATCGTAACGATTTGCTCTCGTAACAATTTCTTTAGTCATTGTAACGACTTGCTTTCATAACGATTCATTAACTAATTCACAATGATTTACATATCGATTTTCTCATAACGTCATAACGATTTGTACATCGACTTGCTTATAACGTCATAACGATTTGCACATCGATTTGCTTATAAAGTCATAATGATTTGTACATCGATTTGCTTATAACATCATAACGATTTGTACATCGATTTGTTTATAACTTTATAACGATTTGATTACTAATGCATATAACGATTTGTGTATGCATCTGTTTACTCATTTGCATAACGATTTCATAAGTCATGCATATAACGATTTCATGTAAAACAACGATTCGATTTTCGGACTAATCCTTGAAAATGTTGAAAAGTCAAAGTCTTCACGTATATCCATTTGATAGCCATGAATTATTATGACAGTACGTATCTCTGCATGCATGCTGACAATATCTTCCATTATTGTATCTTCTCTGTAAACATCTTTAGAACAACAAAATGGCATTACTATTTTGATGAACATTCATTTTGACGTTGACTGACAACAAGAGATAGCCAGCTGTCTACTGTTCAAGCTTTACATATGTGCAGGTCTCTAATAATATCCGTCATACAACGTTAGACACAAATAGAAGCCAAAGAAGATTACAGAAGACCCTCTCTCTCTCTTGCGTGCATGAAAGGATAAAGGACTGTTGTCTAGAAGCTTCCAAGTGTCAATCAGTCTAACGTACACTATGCATAGAGACAACGGGCACTTCAACGTTCGAATTCAAAAGATGATATATGAAGTTCCTAAAACGTCAAGAAGTGTAGTGGTCGTGGAACAAAAGCTATAACGCCCTCAACCTTCTGCAAGCTTTTCTGAGAGCCAAGCAAAAATTCCCATTAGTCTTAGCTTTGCTCTCTGTGCTAAGTTCAGATCTGTGAGAGAGCCTTTTTGTCTGAGAAGAGTCCTTGATTGTAGATCTCTCTTTCAGTCCCTGCTTCAGATCAAGCAGTGTTCTATAAGCTTGATCTAGGGGCATCATCTCTTTGATCACATTCCCTTGTGTTGTTCCCTTCTGTTATGAAGGAAGACCTGGTGGGGTATCCGGGTGTTTCCCTTCGGCTGTGAAGGAAGACTGGTGAGGTATCCAGGGTGTTTGTTCCCTTCGGTTGAAGGAACACCAGCTGGGGTGCTGGGTATTGTAGTCCTTAAGGGGGATGTGTACCCTTGTTAGTGAAATCCTGAGATATGCTCAGGGATTGGAGGTAGGACTCCTAAGGAGAGGAGATCCAAACCAGGATAATTCTCTGTGTCGTGGAGATGCTTTTGTGTGTTTGATCTTTCGATTCTCTAACACTAATAATCAGCAAAGTGTATTGTGTGTGACTGTTTTGTGAACAGGTTTTGAGTCTAAATAATTTTAAGAATCCCATTCACCCCCCCTCTGGGCTTGCTAGCTGGGCAACACAAGGTATTCCCTTTGGTATTTCTAATTAAAGAAGTCTTCAATGCGGCCAATAATCTCATCATGCAGAACAGTAGATGGGTCCTTGGGGATGGCAAAGATATTGATATTCTAAGACACAGGTGGGTTGGCAGTGCTCCCCTCATTTCTTTTCTTCCTATTCTTTCTCAACAACCTTTTGCTTCTGTCAAAGATGTGGCTGTCTAACATGATCATCCTCTCAGAAGTCATGATATCATTAGCCATGTGATGGAGAATATCAGCATGTCTAATACCCCAGATGCTTGTTTTTGGATGTGTAATGCCAATGGCATCTTCTCTACCAGCTCCGCCTTCCAGGCTGTTAGGCCACATGGTATTAATCGCCCAGCCCTGCTTAATATTTGGCATCATGCTTTTAACCCCAAGGTTTCTATTTTTGATTTGAGGATTTTGTACCGTGTTGTGCCTACTGATGACCGTCTTTATGATTGTGGCATTCATCTAGCTTCCGTATGCTCCTATTGCAAGAGTCCATCTGTTGAAGATCTTGATCACCTTTTCCTTACAGGAGAGCTGGCGTCTATGCTTTGGCGTTGGGCAAGTTCTCTTTTAAGTGATCAGGTCATGGGTCCTCATATTACCTCTACCTTATGGAATATTATTTCTGTGTCCAACTGCCAGTCCACCTCTGGTTTTATTGCAACTTATGTTGTCCTTCTTCTACTGTGGGAAATATGGAAATTCAGATGTGCTTAGTGCTTTGGGTCCAGATTCAAATCCGTGAAGACCATTATTTCTGACATCAGATATGCTATCAATATGGCAGTCCAAGGGATGATCTTTAAGAAGGAATGTTCGCCTAATCAAATTGGTGTTCTTCAGCTCTTTGGTTTCAAACCCTTAGTCAAACTGAAAGTGCCAAAGCTGGTTAGGTGGATTCCTCCTCAGTATGGTTTCAGTCTAAACGTGGATGGTGCATGCAAAGGTAATCCCGGCACTTGTGGCGGTGGTGGTTGCATTCAGGATTCGAATAGGGATATTCATCTTGGCTTCGCTTTCTTTTATGGCAAAGGCAATAGTATGACTGTTGAGGTTCATGCTCTTTGTGATGGATTAAGGTTGGCAGAGCACCATGGTATCCCCATCTCTACTGTCAACACTGATTCACTTGCGTTGATACACTCTTTCAATTCTAACATGTGCCCTTCGTGGAAGTGTACTTGGTGGTGGAGAATTGCCGGGTCTTTTTTAGGCAAGAATAACATAAATCTGGTTCATGCCTTCCGGGAGACCAACAGGGTGGCGGACGCCCTAGCTTCGTTTGCTTGTGAAAGGCGGTAGTTGAGTGTTTAGCTGCTCATCTCTTCCATATGTTTGTAAGCCCAGTTTTGTTAGATAAAATTGGTCTTCCTTCCATTAAGCTAGTCTAGTTTTTTGTCACATCAGGGGTATGCCCGTAGTTTCCATGTATCTGGTTGACTGCTATTTTTATAAATTATTGGGTGCTGAAAACATCCAGGGGAGTGAGAACACTATCTTCTGCTGGGAGATAGTGCACTTAGCTAGCTTGTCTTCCTGGTGCTCCTTTTATTTTAAATATATATATTATTGAAAGTATTGATAGTATGCAATAAGACTACATGATGATTTTTTACAACAATTTTTATGTAAGGAGACAATCTGAATGCACATAGAAGGAAAGTTTTATAGTCTTTTTGTCCATTTTTGGGTCTTTCAATTATATGTATGTCAATGTGAATGTGGAATGATCTGTAAGTTTCATCTAAAAGGTAATTGATATGCAAAAATCTCTAATAAAATTATGTTGACTTTTAAAATTGAATTTATTATGCACTTCATTTAGGTCGGCTTTGGACGAAGACATGAGTCTGTTAATTTGGAGATGTTTCTTCTGTGTAGGATCTTGTTTCAAGTGGGCAGAGTTGCATATATATATATATACTAGTTAAAAAAATGCACTACGCGCGTGTAATATACTTATAAATGTGATATTAAAAATATATATTTAAAATATTAAAATATATAGAAACAAATCTTCCACTCAAATATATGTAGATTAGTACACGTAAGATTTTTTGCTCTTAATATAATAAAGTAACTGT
Source organism: Colocasia esculenta (assembly GCA_014218235.1). Lineage (NCBI taxonomy): Eukaryota > Viridiplantae > Streptophyta > Magnoliopsida > Alismatales > Araceae > Colocasia > Colocasia esculenta. Next base: position 58,566,361 of record CM024757.1, on the reverse strand, counting down.
GCTCATTCATCACTACGAGAAGAAAAAAAAACAAAGACAATAAACATGAGCAGCAAATTTTTTTTTCAAATGAATAAAAATTTTAGAGCAAAGACAATGTTTATACTTTAAATTAAATTTCAATATAAGATCACATAGAAAATTTTAAAGCATCTAAAATTCAATCTTTTTTTATGAAAAATATTTAAATGATCACATTTATTTATTGTGTAAAAGTTCAGAAAATATATTAATGTTTAATTATCAACAAAATATATTCATCAACATAAAAAAAATATTTAAAATAAAATAACATATTTAACACAAATATAGATATATACATAAAATTTTATATGTAATATAATTGGCAATGAGTAAAACAAAATAAGAAAATGCTACAGAGATTGAATTTTATACATAATGCAATAGAGTGTAGGTGAGTTGTCCATCTCTATCTATCTGATGCAATGTGTGATGTCTGCCTCCGCCCTCGAGTTGTCTTTTCGGAAAGAGTTCTGACTCGCTCTGCCAATCCACTCTCTCTCTCCCACTGCATCAGAAAAGACGTAGCTTCTCTGCCTCTCTCTCTCTATCTCTCTCTCTGGCCATCTACTGCAATTGCACCAGAAAAGACACCATGTCCCTTCTCTACTCTTACCTTTTTCTTCATTATAAAAACAACCAAAACCCAGAACGTTCGACATCTATCCCACTGATCTTTCTCTACCTAACTGTGTCTTCTTACAACTGCCATAGTTGGACAGTGTAACCTGCGCAACGATCGTTCTAGCTCACATCTTGCTGGAGAGGCAGTGCTGAAGCAGGAAGGAGAAGAAGCTGCAGTGATGGTGTTTCTAGCAGTGCAGCGGTGTAGGGGGAGTTATGGTGGGGAGCAGTAAGTGCAACCCTGTGATCGTGAAGGAGAGGCACCAGTGGCAGCTCGAGGAGGATAGCCTATACGTCCGGTGGTATGGCGTCAGGAAATGGCGGCTGCTCCCATAGGGGATGGGCCAAGGCTTCATGTACGACGCCTTCAAGGACTGCCAGCTCCATCGCCGGTGGCGGCAGCCCCGGAGTGGCGATAGTGGCAGTGGATCTTGAGGGCCCTGCTGAAGATGTTGTGGCAACGGCAGTGGCACGTGGAAACCCTAGCCGGCGACCGCCGGTTCTTGCAGTAGTACGTCCACTTCTAGCACGACCAGTGGACGTCCAAGGCATGCCTCCTCGAGTCCAAGATATATCTCCCAGGTGAGTGGGGGAGAGGAGGAACACGGGGGCGGGATGGGAATCCTGATTTCTAAAGTTTGATCCTTCCTCGCCCCATCTCCCTCTCCGACAAGAAGCTCCTCATCGAATCCCCTCTTCTCTTGCTCTCTCTCTCTCCTCTCTCTCTCTCTCTCTCTCTCTCTCTCTCCTCTCTCTCCTCTCTCTATCTCTCTCTCTCTCTCCTCTCTCTCTCTCTCTCTCTCTCTCCTCTCTCTCTCGAGTGTGTGTGTATGTGTGTAGTGATCACCGGTGCTCTTTCTTGGTGCTGAACATGTGTATCAACGACACTGGTACCCGAGGGGTATGAGGAGGGGAGCACCGACGGGTCTCCATCGGATTAAAAGGCAAGAGAGGAAGCCTTCGTGTTAAAATTAAATTTCAGAAGATCATGTTTCACATTATAAACTAATAGAGTACGTAGATTGAAAAGTATGGATTACCATAGAACGTCCCTCGTGTGACAACCCTTGCTCTTCAAGTGATTTCCTATCGTCTGCTTTCTTTGCTCTAGCGATGAATCAAGTGATTCACGTTCTTGAGCATTTCGTTTTAACTTAGCATTTCAAATTTAACGTTTTCCTTAGACTCTCCATTTTCAATTCCATCTAATTAAAGCAGAGAGTTAACACTGAGTTAACATGGTAGAGATATGCATACGTTTCTTTCTTTTAAATATGTATTTTAAAATTTACGTTTTCGTTATCCCTCCATCTTCAATTCGATGTAATGAGCATTTCCTTTTCAAACCATAAAAGATGAGGAGGATGGGGCGAAACGGGCTATTCAAAGAATGAACCGGATAAACATTTTTTTTTCAAACCATAAAGGATGAGGCGAACTGGGGATGAACCGGACAAAAAATTCAAAGTGTCGTTTCTAGTATATAGTTATAGATATACTGGTTTAAACGATTATCTAATGGTTATAATTATAAGAATTAAGTAGCTGTGAATTTTTCCCTTATGTGGTTGGCTAATTACTGACTTATCTATGGAGTTACATGTCTTAACCTAGCTCGCTAACCCCCCACCCCACCACCGATGGAGCAACCCCCACCCACTGCCCCCCAAGTGACCCCCCACCCCGCTGCCCCCAAGCGACCCGCCATCCCACTGCCCCCAAGCGACCCTCCCATCCCACCCCACTACTCCCCACCCACCACCAATGGAGCAACCTCCCACCCCACCACCGATGGAGCAACCCCCCACCATTGTATTGATAAAGAGAGAGAGGAGGAGGAGGAGAGAGAAGGAGAGAGAGACAGAGAGAGACAGAGAGAGATCGGGTTACCTGCTAGAGAGGGAGCAACGACGACAGTGGGGATGACGGTGGCGGGGGAGATGGCGACGAGCTCCGGTGGCGGGGGCGACGACGGTGACGTTCGGCATCGGCGAATGAGAGAGAGGGAGAGAGGGAGAGAGAAGAGAGGAGAGATGGTCGTCGGGTGGTGGGAGATAAAAGGAATCTAGTGACCGAACATATTCAGACGCTAGTCAGTAGCTATGACCGCCAAAATAGAGACCGAAAGAATTCAGTTTCTACTCAGTCTCAAATTTTGCGGCTAAAAATTTATCGGTCACAATTCTGTCTCATATCTCAGTCTCAAATTTTGCGACCAAAAAAATGAGACCGATTGTGACCGATAAATTTTGGTCGCAAAATTTTAGGCATAAAGGCGCCAAGCAGAAGAAGTTAGAGGCTGACTACAATCGATCACTATCCGGTCTCTGATCTGAGACCGAATAGTGACCGATTCCATTAGTCACTATAATAAAAATATTTGACATATTTGGGTCTCAAATTTTGCCACTGAGAACTTTCAGTCACTATTCAATCTCCGATTTTTGGACCGAATAGTGACTGAAAGTTTTTCGGTCACTAAATGAAAATATCAATGACCGAATACTTTCGGTCACTATTCAGTCATAAATTGGAGACCGAATAGTGACTAAAATATTCGGTCTCAAATTCGGTCCCTTATCGCACTTTTTCTTGTAATGGAGGCCAAAGAAGGGCTTGAAAGTGATGACCAAGTCGAGACATCTTCAATGATATAAACAAAAAAATGACCCAACTTATGAGTTGAAAATGAGTGTCTAGCTACATTATACTTGATTGAAAATCTCTTAGACTAATTAACCATTTGATGAGTATACAGTCAATAATAGCAACGCTATAGGAAAGGTGACTGTCTTAGACAGTGGAGGGACAGAAGGTTCCATTCACGTTACGTTGTCATGCAAGATCATTTCCATTAGGCTATAGTGCTACGATAAAGTAAGATCCTTGCATATAAACTTATCAATTCAAATCTTTTTGTATATATGCTAATGTTTTGCAATGGGAATATAAACCCTATTGTTAGAAAGGCTACTTTTTGCATTGGCTGTACATTTCAAATAAAGAAGAAAAGACAAGTGAAGCTAGTTCGAGTCTCAAGACTTAGCAGGATATCTATAGTTACAAAGACCAATGCAATACAATTTGTTATCAATTCACAACGGTCATACATGAAGCAATCCTAACGGACAAACGAAGGATCACCTTACAAACTCCAACTATCAAATTCTTGCAAGTGAGTATAAATATGACTAGAGAAAAGAAGTATATTGAAGAAGAAGAAGAGAAAAACGATCATCCCACTGAGTGCAGTCTCTCAAAGAAAAGAGAGTGAAGACTGAGGTAACACTACTATCAAGGAGAGCCCTTGATCAGAAAGCTTTTGCAATCTTCTGTCGTCGAGTCCTTTCAGCCATCGACATCCAACTTTCATTTTTCTTATCCTTACTCTCTGTAGAATTTGGTTGTTGAGCTTTCATTATGTGCCACATCCGTCTTTTTAATAACTTATTTTATTGGGGCATATGCTTCTATGAAAGTAAGTTGGACCTGCATGGCTGTGTTGCAATCTATTGAGAGGAATCTGTGTGTGGTGACACTAGACGGTTGCTTCCCTCTGTTGAGAGGAGGACATGGTTTGGCTAGGGTTATTCCCTCGACTTAGGTGTTGGTTGTACACCAAGTGACTCTGCTCAGTTTGGGCTGTTAGTGGAAAGCTCAATAGATGTTATCTTTGGAGACTAGACGTAGGACACATATATTGTTCAGCTCCAAATTAGGATAAATTTCCTACATCTTCGTGTGCTTGCTTTTGTGCTTTCTGCACTTTCGTTTTATTCTGCTGCGCCTAAGCAGATTCACTCAAATGTTATTTAATTTTCTAACTTTCGATCATAACTCATTCACCCCATCTCTCTGACTTCATAGTTTGGCCAACACAGAGAATGCATTAGAAAGTACAAATTGGTAGAATATATAGAAAATATGATAAGGTTAAGAAAGGTGAAATGATCAATCACGTCACTCTTTTTGCTCGCCCTATATGAGCAACAAATATTGCTGGAAGAGTACAAGATAAAACAATACATGAGTGAAGATCCTTGCTCAATAGATTTATAAACACAAATGTGTGAAAACTCTGATTAGCATTCGCGCCTAACATGCATGATTATTGAGCTGGTTGATATGGCGCCAAGTGCTAACCTGGTACTTGGGCCAGTGGGCCTCTTGTAGTGCGTGTTGTGTGTATGTGAGAGCTGGAACCCAGAGCCAGTGACGTGGCACATATGCTATAGACTGGGAGAAAAGAAATGTTAATTGAGCACCTCTTGGTGCAAACCAAGGGGCATAGTTTGCATCCACATGGATGCAAACTATGCCCCCATTGGGGGTGAGCACAACCCTAGGGGTGTGCCCACCCCCAATGACCTCAGCTCCCCCAATGGGGAGCTGAGTTTGTTGCAAACCGCCGACAAGGCGGTTTGCAACAAGTCTTTTCCATGTTAATTAGCCGCACGTTGTCTTGTAGATTCGTATTCTCTGTCTCTCTGTGTAATCGAATGGGAACTGATCACGGGGTCACATCATCCACACTTAGTTATATCTGCGAAGGGTATTATTAACCTACGCAATGCATCTGAGGTGAGAGTGCAGTGGACGAATATCCAACTCATGCAAATATGTCTGAGATCGCATGTCTAGGAGATGAAATTTTTACTTCTAATTTTAATTGATAAGAACTACGAACTCTGAAAGAATATTGCAGTTACCGACGAGATTTTAGCTAGATTCTTGTCCGTAACTACAAGTAAACTTTTTGTTGGCTCATTGCTTTGTCTTTTGTAGTGAAAAAAGTCTTAAAAATCAAATTCCACCCTTTAGCTGCAATGGATGAACCACTGCAACGAAGAAAATATTTGTCAACGCCAATATATCAACAGCTTACAAAAGACGTTGACAAAAGATATTTATGTCAACAAAAAAAAATATCTGTTAACATAAGTTAGATATTTGTCAACGGCTCAAGTCAGCCGTTGACAAATAGCAGTTTTATCAACGGCACAGTCATCCGTTGACAAATCTGTTGACAAAAAAGACTTACGTCAACGACTTTGTTCATCCATTGACATATCCTTACCATATATCAATGACTAAACTTAGCCGTTGATATATATGTAGTCATGTGTCAGCGGCTACAAGAACTGTTGATGTTTATTATATTTGTCAGCAGCTATGAATGATAGTAGAAACCCTTAGCTCTTTTATTATATTGCAAATTTAACAAGATTTTTTTCTTTTGTTATTATTCTATATTCTCTTTTAACCCTTAGCTCTTTCATAGGTCATTATTTAATCTCATCATCATCTCTTCTTTATTGGTGCATCATTTATTATTTATAATTTTTTATTTATTTATATTAATTAAGCTTCCGAATTGCTACAAGGCACGTCCCACGCCTCGTAGGTTAGATCAAAAAATATGTTGGCCTATAATTAAGACCACTCCATTCCTACAATAGCCTCCAACTGAACCCAGAATGATATGGCATGGGGAGGTAGGAGGGTGGAACGAACAATATATAGGAACTTCCAACTTACGTTTACAGGAAGCAATGCCGGAACTGAGAGCACGCAACTTTTTGGGACATTCATATCCCCACATAAGAGCACCAGACTCTTTTCTCACTTCCTGATTGCTCCACATTCTCTACCATTTCTGAATGCATATGTGAGTGTTGGAGAATAATTTTCGCTCAAGACAATATTTGGGATCCCTTGACCGCTCTCTCCTATTAATTTGCAATTCCTAACGATATTTTAGAATTATAAAAAGAACCGCATCATCACAGGTTCCCACCACCACCATCCAATCTTGCACGTATGAGTCTGTTCTAAGCAGGATATGGAATGATGAGGAATACTCATTTCTGAACTTCTTCTTGTTCCTGCGTTTTGTTATAGCCCACAGGAAGGCTGCATGCAAAGACAATGGTCCAAGTATCACTGTTAAATGCAGCAGGTTTTTTATTCCATATGAACCTGTAGTACTACCACTCTCTCAATTACCCTCTGCCTAGTGATTCTTGTGCATGATCTGACTGAAAAACACCTTCTACTCTCCCAATGTTACCTTCTATATATAGTCCAGAGTCCAACCAAGAGACCTGACCTGATTCAATAGTTCCTGCAATTGTACATATTTCCTGGTTTCTGCATCCGTCAGATTTGTGATAAGTTGAATCACCCAATATCCATTTCGTCCCACATCAAACGTGAACCTGACACTTGTACCTCTGAAGTGTGAACCTAGACAACCTGTACAGATTCTGATACAAATTTGCCAAAGGCTTGGATGAGCACCAAACATCCTCACAAGAAAGCAGTTTATCACCTTCTCCTAAGCATGAGGTTGTTGATAATTTAATCATGTCCGTACACTGTAAAATACGATCCAGATTGGCGAGATATTGTTCCAAGAGTCTGGACTGTAGCACCAAATACTCCAGATTGGCATGATATTGTTCTTGAACTGATGTCGATGGAGACATTTTTCCTTTTGATGATTGAAATCCTTGTCTGAGGTTCTTCTTCTATTTCCATATTCTTACAAATGGTTTTTGCATGAAGAGTCTCCTCATCAACTTGATCCATGTATATATATGATCCTTGACAGTAGTGATACACATAGTAATTTTATTCAATAAGATATCACTCTATTAATTTAGTGAGGTTATTTTTTTAAAAGTAATATGTCTTATTTACAAGCACACATTTATTTTCACTACTTTTAATGTGGAACTAAAAAAATTATGTCTCTATATAGTATTATATAGGCAAGTCTTTCGAGGATGTCATTGCCTCAGTTCCAGCTGGTGTTAATCCGCATGATTGGCAGATAATGTGTGAAAAATGAAATACTTTGGATGAGAAAGTAATAATAAAATTTTATAGTATATCTTCATTTTTTATTTTAACATTTAAAATATTTGTTGGCAGAATATCATTGATCGTAATAAAGTAAATCAGTCTCATCAATCTATGCTATATAGAAAGGGCAGGAAGAGTCATTATCAATTGAAGGATGATTTTGTAAGTTAAATATTTAGTTAATATTTATTATCAATTTAATATTTAATTAGTTCTTACTCTCTTTAACACATGTGAATAGCGCCTTGCTCATGATCGTGAACCCAATCATGTGGAGATCTTTAAAATTAGCAGATGCAAAGAGTTGCCTGATGGTATTGAACAGTGGGTAGATGACGAGAGTAGGAGTCAATATGTAAGTATATTTTTAAAGTTTAGAATTAATGTTTACGTGATATTTTTTATTGTAAAAATAATTTTTTTTAGAGTTTTTATGCAGGAGAGAATGATTAAGTTGTCTGCTACTTCACTAGATAGTGAGAGTCGGAGTACTCTCATTTCCACTGAGGAGGCTTTTGTTTCAGTTATGAGGAAGGACCGATCTGGTCGCATTCGTTGCAGAGGCAGTCGGGAGACACGTCGCACATGGTATGGGACAGGAGAAGGGTCGAGTTCCTCTGACTATCAGTAACAGATCAGCGACATCCAAAACACTCTCAGAATGGAAGTTGAGGAGCTGCGCACAGAGGCGCGCAGATGGGACTCAGAGATGGATGAAATGCGGAGGGAGTTGGAGTAACTGCGTAAACGAGAGTTTGAGATGGATGACATATGTAGACAGATGATGCAGATGAGCACATTCATGACTCAGTTTCAACTAGTCAGAGATTTACTACGTCAGCTCCACCGAGAGCACCAGAAGACGACCACGTAGATACTGATGTGATTGATTGATAGATATTTTCATGACATTAATTTAGAGACTTTGATGTTGTATGAATTGAGTATTTAGAGACTTTTGATGTTGTATGAATTGAGTATTTAGAGACTTTGATGTTGTATGAATTGAGTATGATGTGGATTTACTTTAGTTGTATTGTGTGTTTGTATTTAGATATTTGTATAAACAAGAAATTAATTTTTTTTTAAGTTTATATTAAAAAATTATACAGACATTTGTCAGCGGCTGAAACCCGCTGACAAAAGATATTCTCACTTTTATCAGCGACTGAAATCCGCTGACAAAAGATATTCTCACTTTTGTCAGCGGCTATGTATCTGTTGACAATGTGACATTTGTCAGTGGCTATGTATCTGTTGACAATGTGACATTTGTCAGCGGCCGTATATCCGAAGACGAAACAAAATTTTTTCAGTGGCTAAGATCTGTTGACAATTAAAGTCTTTGTCAATAGCTAAAAGTCGTTGACAAAAGTTATTTTTATCAATAGAATATAGATTGTTGACAAATACAAAAGCTACTTTTGTCAACGGCTTAATCTGTCGACAAAGAGAACTTCTATCATCAACTCTAAGACCGATGACATAAAATTTTTTTGTCAACGGACGACAGCCGTAGATAAATACTTTTTTATCAACGGCTTTATTTGTTGTTGACATATGATAAGTCGACGATCAAGATGTCGACAGCTTTGTCAACAGACTCATGCCTTTAAGTATATCTTTGTCAACAGTTTTTTTATTTTTGTCAACGGCCTATAGCCGCTGACATTTGTCGTTTTTCTTGTAGTGAACTCTCTTTTATCAACTTTTTGTAGGTAGGCACCGGAGCTAGGATCCCTACTAGGAGCGAACAAAGTTGCTAGTGATTCGACGGTGGCAAATTAACCACAAAAACAAGTCTCTCTTATTTTTTTGTACACCATGAGTGGTTGTGTTAGTTGGGCACTTCATTGTACATTAAGTAAGAGAAGTTCAATATTTAAATCTGTCAAATTTACAAAGAGATTTTTTTTAAAATTATAAATGGTCAAGATTTAGATGTGTGTCTTAGATCTCGAACTCATGACATATTTATACAATTTAAAAGATTAGACCAACTAATCTAACACATCACAAAAAAATGTCTTTCTCACTTTCTTCACAAGTCGTTTGTTCTCCTCGAGTCCTCCCCTGTATAGGGGCCATCCAACCCATATGAATGAGTAGGGAGGCAAAAAAAGCTAGTGAAGCTTATTCAAATTTGGTTCATTTGCTATCTAGCTGGCTTATTGAATTTGAGTTATTTGAATGCTAAAAGAGCTGATTAATTACTACTTCGTTCAAACTCAGTTTCTATAGATAATCTTATAGCTGATTAATGCTTAACAGAAATGATAATAATGATAATAAGAAAGAAAATAATCTAATAAAATTTCGAATGATCCGATTTTCATTTCGATAACAAAATTGGAATCAGAAAGACATCAAAATCAATTATTTCAAAATTATTAGAATCAAAATTAATCGAAATTACTTATCAGAATCAAAATCGAAATTTATATTTTCAAATTCGATTTCGTATGATCGTTTGCGGCCTTATTCACGAGGCATCAGAATTTGCAACTTTGTGCAGAAGTCTTGATAGGCTGAACTACGTCTGATCAAAACCCGGGTAAACAAAAATATGAGCACGAGAAAAATCTTCTTTTTATCTTGCTTCCTCCAGCAGACGGGATGGAGGTCCCCCTTCTTAGTAAAATGATTACCCGGTGGGACTAGCATGCATGAATATTTGCGGTCGCTTGCAACACCAAGCATGCAAGCGTATCTTTTGCAGTTTCCAACCAGCAAACCCGAGCCAAATGAGCAAGTTGATCAGCAGTTTACTTGCACGCCGTGCAAACCCGTTTTTGCTCCGAGAAATAGGAAAGCCCAGATTAACTAAGCCACGCCAACGAAAGATGAGATCTGACGCTAACAGCAAGAGAAAAATTTTAAGAGTTCCCTGTTCCTCCCGGCAGAACTTGCAGCTAGGATGCATGATCAGATCAGAATGCATGGTGGGCACTCACCTAGCTAGCTAGGGCAAGGCATTATTTATAACTGGTCGTGTGGAGAACGATGTCTCTGTTGCGCTCAAACCTGCTAGGCTGCTAGCTAGAAGCGTGGGAGCTTAAACTATGAAACGTACGCGTTCTGTTTCGTTCTCCTCAAGTCTGATCAATCGATGAAGCAATCTATACATCCACATTATATATATGCTTCTCAAGTTTCGTGACACGCCCTGCACAACTAAGCACCTCACATCAGATCGATCAAATCACTTGTTAGGGTTCTTTTCCCTCTTAATTCGCCCCTGCACCAACACCGCCTCCTCTCCTCCACAACTCTCTCTTTCTCGCTCACTCTCTCTGTTAGGGACATGGAGGAAGGCAAGAAGAGGCTGGCGACGCTGGTGGGGTGCAACTACCCGAACACCCCGCACGAGCTCCACGGCTGCATCAACGACGTGCACGCCATGCGAGAAGTCCTGGTCCGCCGCTTCGGCTTCCACCCCCGGGACGTGGAGGTCCTCACCGACGCGCCGCGCTCCAAGGTCCTGCCCACCGGCGCCAACATCCGCCGCGCCCTCGCCACCATGGTCGACCGCGCCCAGCCCGGCGACGTCCTCTTCTTCCACTATAGCGGACACGGCACCTGGTTCCCATCCACCGGGAAGCGCGCAGGCGACGGGAGGCAGCGCGACGAGGCCATCGTCCCCTGCGACTTCAATTTAATCACTGGTACGGAAACGATATTACTACGAATTAGATCTGGAACTTCCAATTCCTGATTAAAACGATACGAAGATTAAGAAGTGCCGGGTTTAATGCAGACGTTGACTTCCGACATCTTGTCAACCGGCTGCCCGAGGGCGCCAGCTTCACCATCATCTCCGACTCGTGCCACAGCGGCGGCCTCATCGATAAGGAGAAGGAGCAGATAGGTCCCTCCTCCGTGTTGCCGACGGCGGCCAAGGACAGCAGCTCCCAGGTCGACAAGGCCATCTCCTTTGAGTCCCTCCTTGCCCACCTGACCTTCCTCTCCGGCATTGACTCGCCCCATGTCGGAGAGCACCTGTCCGGCCTCTTCGGTGCCGAGGGGGTCAGCGCCAAGTTCGCCGCCGCCTTCGAGAGAGGAAAGATGCCGCTGGCGGACGAGGGGATACTGCTGAGCGGGTGCCAGGCGAACGAGACGTCGGCGGACATGTGCCAAGGGAAGGACACGGGGCGGGCGTACGGGGCGTTCAGCAACGCCATCCAGATGGTGCTGAAGGAGCAGGAGGGCCTGGTCAGCAACAGGGAGCTCGTGACGCGCGCGAGGGAGGTGCTGCGCCGGCAGGGCTTCTCGCAGCACCCCTGCCTCTACAGCAGCGACGAGAACACCGACGCGACATTCCTGTGGCAGCGGCCGCGTCCTCGTTCCACCATGTGATGTGAAGAAGGCGGCGCGCGCGCGCAGGGTGAAGAACTCGCATGCATACGCTGTGTCTCGTGTGTGCTTGTTCTCTCCTGCTCTCCATTGATATGTATTTACTGTGTTTGAATAAGAAAGGAACATGCATGGGGGAATCCTCATGCTTCCTCCCTATATATGCTTCTTTCGGACATGTTAATTATCTGTCAAGGATAGGATTGGTGTTATGTAGAGGACAGGCGGACCCATTCCATTGTACCTTTATTTCTCATACTATTTTTCTATAAAATTTATTGTCCCATTTATTTGATTATTTATTTCACTTATCACTATAGGGTAGAGCCCACGCAAGGTAGACAAACTGCAATCCCATCTTATATAATCTGTGAACAGGATATTAACATTTTTCAACATATTAATCAACATTATCATCATTAATTCCCATTGAGTTAGATTTTTTTTTTTTTTTGGGGGGGGGGGGGGGGGTTAATTGTAGACTCTTAACTAATTAACAGTGAAATAGATTGATGTTTGATTTATATGTCATATACCTTTATCAATAGTACGTAGCTAATTAATTTGATGTTGATAGTGATAGGATGTGTTTCAATACGCTCTATGATCTGCTTTCATATTATTATTATTACGTCAAAAGAGTATCATAGTACAAGTGGAAATTAATTTGTATGAAAGAATCCAGACATATCTGGAAATTTAATTTATTAATTGTTTCCCCTTGATTACCACCTTTTTTTTTTTAGATTGGGCCTTGATTAATTACCACCTTCGATACTCTTTCTATACCAATATTCATATTGATCTATTATAGTTAAAAACATCAGATATCAAAACTAATACTATACCAAAATTAATACTGCAACCAAATTAACATGAAACATGAGATTAAAAGATATCCATTCCTAGGAGTTAATTAGGAAAATGTTGGGTGCACGCCACCCCCAAAAAACGCGCTATGTTCTTGGCTGCGCCTGTGATGTTTTTGCGACGGATCCATTTGTGTCGGTAAAAAACGAACATTCTTCTGCAATATTACTGTGCCTGATAGAATTAATACTGATTATCATCATCTGAGGTTAAGACCTTTCACTGTACATGTATCAGAATGATCAAATTTCAATTCCTAGCTATGGAGGGTCAAAATTAAAAGATGATTTGTAAGAAAATTTTAATATATATTTGTAATAGTTAGATACTAGGCAAGGTGGTCCAGAATTGAGTCTCGCAAGAGGGTTTCCTACGCAGGATTTTAAACTCAGATTTTATGATAGATTTTTCTCTTTCCATTTTCATTAAATTATTAATTATCAAAGAAAGTAGATAATTCTAATAAAAAGGGTTTTTAATATAAAATTATTTTCATAAAAATATCAAATATGCCATCTTTATTAAAATATTATCAAAGATACCATTCACAAGTATGCAATGTTGCAGATACACCATCTCCATAATGTGAAGTTACTCCCCGTACGTCTTATTTAACTATATGAGTTAGACTAATTAATCTACGAGAAGAAATATCATATTTGCCCTTTTGTTAACATCCCGTGACAGAGAAATGACCAATTTGTCCTTGAGTTAAACACTCATGATAGTAAAGGTATTTCTCTAAGAAATTATCAAACTAACTGGAATAAGGGAATTTTAGAAGAACATTATTCGCTTTCGAGGAATTGGAAGAACTTCTGGGCGATGGCATATCCACAATATTTCACATTTATATATTATAACATTATTATAATATTTTAATAATAATGACATATTTGATAATATTATTTTAAACCCCCCCCCCATATATATAATAAATATATATATATATATATATATATATATATATATATCGGAAATCATCCAAATGGTAGGTTGAACAATATGTTGTTCTTGCCAATTGTTAACCGATGGGCATGCCCATCGGTGGTTGCCCACGTGGGGCTACCAAAGGTTGCCTAAGCAACCCTTGGAGAATGACAACCGCCAGTGCAGTTGTCTCCTTAGAGTCCCATGGACTCTATAACTCTTAGAGAGAGATCCATGCGTGGGTTGGTTCCCGGTTCTGAGTGTTGGGCATTCTTGCTCTCTGCGCAAGTCTCTCTCTCTCTCTCTCTCTTGTGTCAGACTTCTCACACGGGTTATCACCATCGGATCCCTAAGGCGTTTGGAGTGAGGAAACAATGAAGAAGATTCTTGTAGCCTTCTTCTCGATACTACGAATTTCCGCAACGGCAAGGTACACACCCCGATCAAGAACGAACATTGGTATCAAAGCCTCAACGTTCCTCTCTCCACGATGTCGTCGGATGATCTCCATGCGTAAGAACTTGCTGCAATGGATGAAGACGATTTTGAACCGACGAAGATCTCCACGAATGATGATGGGAATAATGTGGTTGGTAGCGATATGTCACCCACACAAGAGTCTGTGGCACCAAATAGATTTCGGCGACTGTTGACTGGGAGGGATTACGTTGTAGCACTGCACGCCTCTCCTTCGCCACGTTCGGGCGATGTTTCTTCGCGCCGTTGAAGAGGGCGATCCGATGGAACACCTGGAGCGCAGCACACTGGAGAACGCTCGCCACCACACCCACACATGCGAGCAGATCGCGACCATGTAGGCACGCGGTTCCCAGCCATGCAGGCCACATAGCCATGCAGACGGGTGCGGGGGTGGGCGTGGCAGGCCGTGCATGCGGGCGCGATAGAGGGGCTACTTGTGAGAGCGGCGGAGGCGCTGCTTACGGGCCTCCGGGTGACATAGACCGCGGCCCGGGTGGGTGCGAAGCACACGATGGTGTCTGCGGCCTGGCGGGAGGCCACGGTCCGCGCGGCCAGGCAGGCCGGCGCAGATGGGTCCCCGGCCAGGTGGGCTGGTGCAGGGGCCTTGACCGCGGCCGCATGGTCCGCGGCCAGGCAAGTTGGCGCGGAGGCAGCGTGGTCCGCAGCCATACGGTCTGGCACGAAGGCGACGTTCACGACCTATGTAACATCCCAACACGGAATATCGGAGCGGAATATATTTATTAAATAGTACAGAGCGAGAAATAAATAACAAACCATTGCACAAGTGGAGTAGTACCAAATAAACTCAAATTTCATTAATAAACCACCAAACTTCATTACAATCACTAATATCTCATCAAATTCATGGACTATCTATTACATCAACGTATCAGAGCCAAAACTAGGGCCCAGAGTACTTTATTGAAAACCAAACTAATACATCATAACTATCTGACACATTCTATACTAACTAACTACTAAAGCACGGGTTGTTGTAAACAGTCACTCCTGAGCATCCTCCTCAGTCCCATCCTCGTGAGTGTGGTTTCCATCCGACTCACCTGAAACACATTAAATAAATACACATGATGAGCGAATAACGCCCAGTAGGACTTAATATCTCATGAGAACAAGCATGGTTTAAATAATTAATGTCTTAAGGTGGGTTAACTAGAGAGAATAGTCATGTAGATCAACTAACGATAACGAGAGAACAATAGCATCTGGCACAGGGAAAAATAGCACAACGAGAACTATAATAGAATGGCCATGTAACGATATAGCATGTAAATTGCACAACAGTGCACTAATAACGATAACGATTGCACTGGTATAGATAGCACTTTGATTGTCATAGATTAATCTTGATAGTATAATGGCGCTGGATGCATGTCGTACACACCCTTGATCATATTAACTCCCATGGGCACTAGCACTTTTCGGGCGCTCCTCCCAGGACCAGATCGGGCCCCATTGCACTGGCATAGTCATTTCTTTATCTTAGACAATCACATGAATGGCCAATAGAGTACCAAGAAATAGATGAGAGTAGTAGACGCTAGATGAGAGAGTAGAGAGAACGTGAACAGATGAGTGGATATAGATAGTAGATGAGATAGGGACAATATCGTAAAAACACGAGAAACAACGATAGTCACAGTTGCATGGCACACCCTCGTGGGCCGGCAGTCTGGTAGATATCACCACCGCCCACTAGCCGTGCTATGAACACAGGCTAGATGGTCCGGTGTGATCACAAGATAAGGAGAGAACTCACTAAGGCCATGGATCGTACTGATCCCTAAGGTGTAATGGGTTTTAAGGTACAACCAGCTCGTCGGCTAAGGACGTGCGTCAAAGCCAAGAAGACTTACGGAGGCCTTGACAAGGAGTCCCTGGCCCAGTCGAGAGTATTCCCGATGGAGAGGTGGTCCAAGTCAAGAGAAAGTGTGTAAAAACTAGTTCGACGTGCCTCAAGTGCTCGAAGTCCGAGGGAAATGGTAACGGTGTACAAAACGCACGAGTAAAATGAAGACAAGTGTCATTAATTAAAATAGGGAATTTCGCCATTTATTTCGCTAATTTACCAGATACCTTATTGAATAATATATTTGGGGTCAAATGGCAAGCATGAAGGTTATGTGTGTGCAAGTGTACGAAATCAAGAGAACATGTATAGTTGTCTAAATAGCTTTTAGATTAATTAAATTCACGTAATAATACCCATTAATAATTAACAGTTTGGAATTATACATGACAGTATTCTATTTGGGTTTAACATGATTTAATAAACATGTATGGCAGGGTTAAATGGGAAAAATCAGGGTTCTGGCCGCCATAGTTAGATCGCGACGCAGGCTGCTATCGCGATCAAGTCGCGACAAGGCGGACCGACGCATTCAGGTTTCTGGTCGTGGCCCAAAGGGATGTCACGTTAAGGTCATTGCGACGCCCGGGCTTGGCGCGTTCTGTGAACCGGCACTGGGGTGGACCGGGGGCAGGTCGTGACCAGTCGACCTGTTGCGTTCAGATCGCGACGGGTCCTAGTGTCGCAACCCCCTCAGAGGTCGCAGCGGATCGGGCCGTCACGATCTCAGGGAGTGGCCCGAGCCCAGAAAAAAGGGATTTACCCTTTTTCCTGGTGGGTCTACATGATATAGGGCTATTGAAAATTCGATATAAAATCACTCAGTGATCCAAAAAGCATGAAATCAATTTTAAAAAGAAGTAGACTCATAGATCTACCAACATACATGATTAATTTGAAAATAGACAAGTTTTAGGCATGCTTTGATTAGGTTACATTTCAGTGACCTAAATATGTATAGTCATGGATCAATGAATTAATTAGCAATGGATACATGATGAAAATTAAGGAAATCAGGGGCGTTTGAAAGCTAACATGATGTAGTATTTATGAGAATTTTCTCATGGCATGGGATCAAGTATGCATGGGGTTTTAAAGTAAACATGAAGGTTCGGGTACATGGATATGATAGGGCTTCAAGGAATTAATTCTCCCTCATGGGAGATCGAAATAGAGCAAAACCAGAGGGATTTTGCAAGGGATCATGAAGTCTTCCTAGGGTAATTTTTACTTGAATTTAGCTTGAGAGATTGCCTACCTTCTGGCGTTGACAAGAAAAGCTAGGGTTTTTGGTGAAGAACGAGGGAAAAATCCTCTTGTCCAAGCTTCCTCCTCCGAGATTCCTCGTTCGTCAGCCGTCCTCCTTCATCTCCCAAGTCTCAGTATGCAAATGAGGGTTGATAGGGTCGGATTTAGGGTACTTCATTTGATAATAGAGTCCTAACACTTCAAAACTCTCTTCCCCTTTCCTAACTCCGAAATTTCCAGAATTATCATCTATTTCTACCATTTATCCACCTAATAGGATGAGGAAGAGACCTAATCAGGTGGCCAAACGGTTAGGATGGGATATGGGCTCTTATCTTGGATAATTATGGCTTATTTAGTATTTATCTTAACCTTTTACTATTTATTAATTAATTATATCCAAATTGGGATAATTATTTTCCATCCCATGATGGGCTCCTCACAATTAGGCCCATTATTTTGTAATTGAGCCATTTACACAACCCATTATTGATTTAACTTAATGGGCTTGGTTTAATTTCCTTTTATTTCACTTATTTCTCTTTTTATTTCAATTAAATGTATTTAACTCATTTATTAATTAAAATTCCTATTTTTTATTTTAAAAATCAAGGTTGCTACATCCTCCCCCTCTTAAAAAGAATTTGGTCCCCAAATTCATATGATCGTAAGAGGAAGAATGACTTACTGAATAACTCCGGGTAATTCCGTCGCGTTAGTGCTTCGGGCTCCCACGTGGCCTCTTCCACTTCGTGATTTCTCCACAATATCGTGACCACGGGTATAGATCGATTCCAAAGCTGTTGCATCTTCTTATCCAATATCTTCACCGGTCTTTCTTCATAGGTCATGTCTTTGTTCAAAATAATGTCATCATAGTTGATTACGTGTGACGGATCATACACATACTTCCTGAGCATTGACACATGGAAAACATTGTGTACTGTCGAAAACTAGGGAGGTAGTGCCAACCGATATGCTACCTCGCCAACTCGCTCTAATACTTCAAATGGATCTATGAATCTTGGTCTCAACTTGCCTTTCATCCCAAACCTTTGAAATCCTCTGGTCGGGGATACTTTCAGCATTACATGATCTCCAGTTTGAAATTCTAAGTCTCTCCTTCTCTTATCTGCATAGCTCTTCTGCCTAGACTGAGCTATCTTAATCCTATCCCTGATGATTTGTATATCCCTGCTGGTGTTCTGCACCATGTCTGGTCCCAGCCATTGCTGCTCACCTACTTCATTCCAACAGACTGGCGATCTGCAGCTTCTACCGTACAGTGCTTCAAATGGTGCCATCTTAATGCTTGCCTGATAGATGTTGTTGTAGGCAAATTCAATCAAGGATAACTGCTCATTCCAATACCCTTCAAAATCTATAGTGCAAGCATGAAGCATGTCTTCCACTATTTGGTTTGTCCTTTATGTCTGTCCATCCGTCTGGGGATGGAAAGCAGTGCTGAAATTTAACTTGGTTCCCAATGCTGTCTGAAGTCCCTTCCAGAATCTAGAAGTGAATCTGGGATCACGGTCTGAGACAATGGACACGGGAACTCCATGTAGTCTTACTATCTCTTTTACATAGAGGGCTACTAACACATCAACACTCTAGGTGCTCTTAATGGCAAGGAAATGTGCGGACTTAGTCAAACGGTCCACAATGACCCAGATAGCATCAAGTCCACCACGAGTTCAGGGTAAACCCATGATGAAATCCATTCCGATGCTTTCCCACTTCCATTCAGGTATGTCCAGGGGTCTAAGTACACCCACAGAACGACGGTGTTCGGCTTTTACCTGTTGACATGTGAGGCAGTGTGCGGCACGCTCAGCCACCTCACGGTTCATGTTTGACCACCAAAATGACATTTTCATGTCTTGGTACATCTTGGTTGTGCCTGGGTGGATGGTGTACTTGGTCTTGTGGGCTTCATCCATCAGCTTTCTCTTCAGTTCTTCATTGTCAGGTACACAAGTCCTGGCATGGAATAATATTCTCACATCTTCAGCGATGGAGAAATTTGGCTTGTCAGCTATGGTCTCCCTGACTCGGACTAGGAACGGATCATTTGCCTGTTGCTCTCGAATCTCGACAAATATGTCGGGTTGAGCTCTAAGGTTGGCAACTATCATCTTATCACTTCTCTACTCAACGTTTAGATCCAGACTAGCAAATTGCTCCAACAATTACATCTCGCCCATGACTAGACAAGATAAAGAAGCTACTGGCTTCCTACTAAGTCCATCAGCTACAGCATTACCTTTGCCTGGGTGATATTGAATGTTGAAATCAAAGTCCTTCAAGTACTCCAGCCATCTCCTTTGTCGCATATTGAGCTCCTTCTGAGAAAATAAGTACTTCAAACTCTTGTGGTCGGAGTATACAATAAATTTCTCTCCATATAGGTAATGCCTCTAGATCTTGAGTGCAAATACCACCGCAGCCAATTCTAAGTCATGGACTGGGTAGTTGACTTCATGTGGCTTCAACTGCCTTGATGAATACGCTATGACCTTCTCATTCTGCATTAACACACAGCCTAGACCGATACCAGATGCATCAGTGTAGACTGAGAATCCTTCGCCCTCGACTGGCAATGCGAGGACAGGTGCAGATGTCAACAATTGCTTGAGTGTCTGAAAGCTCTTCTCGCACTCCTTGCTCCAGACGTATGGGTTCTCTTTTCGTGTAAGACGCGTAAGAGGTACTGCTATCTTGGAGAAATCTTTTATGAACCGTCTGTAATAACTAGCCAGTCCAAGAAAGCTTCTAATCTATGTGACATTAGTCGGCCTTTCCCAGTTGAGCAGATCTTCTACTTTGGAAGGATCGACAACGATACCATCCTTGGAAATAACATGGCCTAGGAATGACACCTCCTCGAGCCAGAATTCACACTTGCTCAATTTGGCGTAGAGTTGGTTGTCTCGCAAGATTTGCAGAGCGATCCTCAGATGCTCCTCATGCTCTTCCTTGGTCTTGGAGTATATGAGAATATCATCAATAAGGACCACAACGAACTTGTCGAGGTAGGGCCGATAGATGTTGTTCATTAGTTGCATGAAAGCTGCAGGAGCATTGGTTAGTCCAAAAGGCATGACTACAAATTCGTAATGACCGTACCTACTCCTGAAAGCCATCTTGTAAATATCTGCATCTTTAATCCTTATCTGATGATATCCCGATCTAAGGTCAACCTTAGAAAAGTATTTGGCTCCTGATATTTGATCAAATAATTCATTGACATGAGGCAGAGGGTACTTGTTCTTGATAGTGAGATTATTCAGCTGCCTGTAGTCGATGCATAACCTCATAGATCCGTCCTTCTTCTTGACGAACAGCATTGGTGCTCCCCAAGGAGAAGTACTTGGTCTGATAAATCCTTTCTCCAGTAGTTCCATCAATTGCTCCTTTAATTCTTTCAATTCAGCGGGGGACATCTTGTAAGTTGGCGTGATACCGGTGCAGCTCCAGGTAAGAGATCAATTGAAAAATTTACATCTCTCTCTGGTGAAATACCTGGCAGCTCATCGGGAAACACATCGGGATATTCTTGTACTATATGAATGTCTGATATCTTAGTTGCTTTCTTCTCAACTACAATTGCGGCAAGAAATGACACACAGCCCTTTCTTATCATGTTTTGTGCTTTGATGGCAGAGACGAGAAACAAGTGCCTCTTGTGTCTACGTCCCGTGAAGGTCAATTTAGGGAATTCACTAAAGGAAATTCTCCCTCTTCTACGTCCCTCTTCTACAATCCACGATAGCCCCATACGTGGATAGCCAATCGGCTCCCAATATTACATTGTAGCCCTCCATGGGCATACAGATCAAATCAGCTCTAAGATTGAGATCACCAATCTTAACATCAGCTAATGGAAAATACTTATTCAATTGAGCCTTTTCCCCAAGTGGTGTCGTGACAGGTAGTTCAAATTCCATAGATGCAGGTTTTTCAGTTAATGT
Organism: Colocasia esculenta; assembly: GCA_014218235.1. NCBI lineage: Eukaryota > Viridiplantae > Streptophyta > Magnoliopsida > Alismatales > Araceae > Colocasia > Colocasia esculenta. The sequence continues at coordinate 58,545,124 of CM024757.1, read as the reverse complement.
ATCAGCAAATGCTTGTGATATGAATGAATGTGTTGCGCCAGTATCAAACAAAACAAATACTGATTGTGAAAAGACTGGTAAGGTACCTTCGACGACTCCACCTTCCTCGATGGTTTCCACTTCTTGCAGAGCTTGAAGTCTGCCTGGCTTCTTTGGTCCCATCGAACGCTTTTCATTTTCTTTCAGCAGGGGGCATTTGGGAATACGATGGTCTCGACTCTCGCAGCGAAGGCATGCACCTGCCTTCCTCCAGCACTCTTATGCCGTGTGACCTAGCTTGTCACAGTGCTTGCATCGGGGTTTGTTGTTCAGAGTAGTAGGGGTGGGGACTTTGGGCTTTTGCTCCTGGCTTGGCCCGTCAGTGATGCTTAACGACCTTTTCTTGCCGTTAGTAGGCTTGCTCGATGCTCCGGACGTCTGTTCCTTCTTTACCATTCTGCCCTTGATGCGATCAGTGAGATCTATCACATCCTCTAGTAGTTGTGCCCTTTTTACCATCTCTGGATAGGTCTGAATATCCATGGGTGCCAGCTGTGTGATATATGCGGGCCTGAGCCCATTCAGAAACCTCTTCGCCTTCATTCTCTCCGTTCCTACTAGGTGATTGGCATAGCACGCCAATCGAGAGAACTGAGCCTCATACTCAGCAACAGTGAGATTCCTCTGCTTGAGTGCTGCAAATTCAGAGGCTTTCCTTTCTTGGACTCTTTCTGAAAAATACTTGGAGTTGAAATGCTCCTTGAACTCATTCCACGTGAACTGTGTGTCTACCCTTATAGCCTCAATGGACTCCCACCACACACGGGCGTCCCTTTCTAGCTGGAATGTTGCTAACATTAGCTTATCACCATCTACGCATTGCATAACGCGGAAGATGCGCTCAGTCTCCTTGAGCCAAGTTTTTGCCTCATCAGGATCTGTGGTTCCACTGAATCGAGGTGGATTCAGGTTGCAGAAATTCCGGTGCAAGTCTCCAGCACCACAGTTGTTGTTATTGTTGGCTTCAGCAGCTTGGAGTAAAGCCTGAGTAAGCTGCTGAATGGTCTGCTGCATATCACGGAGTTATGCACGCTCCGCTGCCATTGTTGTGATTTAAGTTCCTTCAAACGAGAGTGTAAATATAAGATAATGGTTTTGCACTAAGTTTGTGCGTGTGTGAGTTCATTTTATCTTATTACCCTTGGTTCTACCCTTCTCACATAGGTATGGAATTAGTCTCTAAGTCGAGGCAGGTCAAACCTAGATCATCCTATACTTAAGAATAACCTAGGCTCTGATACCACAAAACTGTAACGCCCCGACGCGGAATATCGGAGCGGAATTACAGTTATTAAATAGTACATAGCGAGAAATAAATAACAAACCATTGCACAAGTGGAATAGTACCAAATAAACTCAAATTTCATTAATAAACCACCAAACTTCATTACAATCACTAATATCTCATCAAATTCATGGACTATCTATTACATCAACGTATCAGAGCCAAAACTAGGGCCCAGAGTACTTTATTGAAAACCAAACTAATACATCATAACTATCTGACTCGTTCTATACTAACTAACTACTAAAGTACGGTTGCTGTAAATAGTCACTCCTGAGCATCCTCCTCAGTCCTATCCTCGTGAGTGTGGTATCCATCCGACTCACCTGAAACACATTAAATAAATACACAGGATGAGCGAATAAAGCCCAGTAGGACTTAATATCTCATGTGAACAAGCATAGTTTAAATAATTAATGTCTTAAGGCGGGTTAACTAGAGAGAATAGTCATGTAGATCAAGTAACGATAACGAGAAAACAATAGCATCTGGCACAGGGAAAAATAGCACAACGAGAACTATAATAGAATGGCGATATAGCATGTAAATTGCACAACGGTGCACTAGTAACGATAACGATTGCACTGGTATAGATAGCACTTTGATTGTCATAGATTAATCTTGATAGTATAATGGTGCTGGATGCATGCCGTACACACCCTTGATCATTTTAACTCCCATGGGCACTAGCACTTTTCGGGTGCTCCTCCCAGGACCAAATCGTGCCACATTGCACTGGCATAGTCATTTCTTTATCTTAGACAATCACACGAATGGCCAATAGAGTACCAAGAAATAGATGAGAGTAGTAGACAAACTAGATGAGAGAGTAGAGAGAACATGAACAGATGAGAGGATATAGATAGTAGACGAGATAGGGACAATATCGTAAAAACACGAGAAACAACGATAGTCACAGTTGCACGGCACACCCTCGTGGGCCGGCAGTCTGGTAGATATCACCACCACCCACTAGCCGTGCTATGAACACAGGCTAGATGGTCCGGTGTGGTCACAAGATAAGGAGAGAACTCACTAAGGCCATGGATCGTACTGATCTCTAAGGTGTAATGGGTTTTAAGGTACAACCAGCTCGTCGGCTTAGGACGTGCGCAAAAGCCAAGAAGACTTACGGAGGCCTTGACAATGAGTCCCTAGCCCAGTCGAGAGTATTCCCGATGGAGAGGTGGTCCAAGTCAAGAGAAAGTGTGTAAAAACTAGTCCGTCGTGCCTCGAGTGCTCGAAGTCCAAGGGAAATGGTAACAGTGTACAAAACGCACGAGTAAAATGAAGACAAGTGTCATTAATTAAAATAGGGAACTTAGTCATTTATTTCTCTAATTTATCAGATATCTTATTGAATAATTTATTTGGGGTCAAATGGCAAGCATGAAGGTTATGTGTGTGCAAGTGTACGAAATCAAGAGAATATGTATAGTTGTGCAAATAGCTTTTAGATTAATTAAATTCACATAATAATGCCCATTAATAATTAACAGTTCAAAATTATACATGACAATACTCTATTTGGGTTTAACATGATTTAATAAACATGTATGGCAGGGTTAAATGGGAAAAATCAGGGTTCTGGCCGCCATGGTCAGATCGCGACGCAGGCTGCTGTCGCGATCAGGTCGCGACAAGGCGGACCAGCGCGTTCAAGTTTCCATTTGCGGCCCAAAGGGATGTTGCGTTAAGGTCATCGCGACGCTCGAGCTTGGCGCGTTCTGTGAACTGGCACTGGGGTGGAGCGGGGGTAGGTCGCGATAGGTCCTGGTGTTGCGACCTCCTCTAAGGTCACTACGGATCGGGCCGTCGCGATCTTAGGGAGTGGCCCGAGCCCAGAAAAGAGGGATTTGCCCTTTTTCCAGGTGGGTCTACATGATACATGGCTATTCAAAATTTCATATAAAATCACTCAGTTATCCAAAAAGTATGAAATTAGTTTTAAACAGAAGTAGACCCATAGATCTACCAAAAACATGATTAATTAGAAAATAGACAAGTTTTAGGCATGCTTTGATTAGGTTACATTTTGGTGACCTAAACATGCATAGTCATGGATCAACGAATTAAAATTAGCAATGGATACATGATGAAAATTAGGGAAATCAGTGGCGTTTGAAAGCTAACATGATGTAGTATTTATGAGAATTTTCTCATGGCATGGGATCAAGTATGCAGGGGGTTTGAAAGTAAACATGAAGGTTCGGGTACATGGATATGACAGGGTTTCAAGGAATTAATTCTCCCTCACGGGAGATCGAAATAGAGCAAAACTAGAGGGCTTTTGCAAGGGATCATGAAGTCTTCCTAGGGTAATTTTTACTCGAATTTAGCTTCAGAGATTGCCTACCTTCTGGCATTGACAAGAAAAGCTAGGGTTTTTGGTGAAGAACGAGGGAAAAATCCTCTTGTCCAAGCTTCCTCCTCCGAGATTCCTCATTCCTCAGCCGTCCTCCTTCGTCTCCCAAGGTCTCAGCATGCAAATGAGGGTTGATAGGGTTGGATTTGGGGTATTTCATTTGATAATAGAGTCCTAACACTTCAAACTCTCTTCTCCTTTCCTAACTCCGAAATTTCCAGAATTATCATCTATTTCTACCATTTATCCACCTAATAGGATGAGGAAGAGACCTAATTTCGTGGCCAAAGGGTTAGGATGGGATATGGGCTCTTATCTTGGATAATTATGAGTTATTTAGTATTTATCTTAACCCTTTACTATTTATTAATTAATTATATCCGAAATTGGGATAATTATTTCCCATCCCATGATGGGCTCCTCACAATTAGGCCCATTATTTTGTAATTGAGCCATTTACACAACCCATTATTGATTTAACTAAATGGGCTTGGTTTAATTTCCTTTTATTTCACTTATTTCTCTTTTTATTTTAATTAAATGTATTTAACTCATTTATTAATTAAAATTTCTATTTTATTTGGATTTTAAAAATCAAGGTTGCTACAACCTATGCGTGCCTGGAGACATTCACGGCCTGGGCAAACGTGCAGGTGTGCGCAGGGTGGTTCCATGCATATTGGGGTGGCGGTTCACGAGGATGAAGGCGTGGCACTTCGCAGGCATACTGGCTTAGCTAAACACGCGGGTACTGGCGGACAAGGGCGCATGGGTACTGGTCCACCCATCCACGTCCTTCTTGCAGGCCAACTTCGTGGTGTCCGACATAGTGTACCCAGACGCACCTTTCTAGTGGAATAGGCCCGCATGCGAGCGTCGGCCTATCGGTGTCGTGATTTTTACTGCCTTGCAAGACGTCGCACTAATGTGGTGTTACCGAGCGGACCCCGTGGTGGAGCCTGACTTAGCCACATTATTGGACGTGGACTGGCAAAGAATGGTATCCTATAGTCTCTTGTCACTACAATAATGGCTATTTGGCTGTACGACGAGTCCGACGTCACATACGGCATGTTCCCCGACGTCGTGCTATGACTCCAGCCTTGTAACACCCTAGATTTTTAAAACAAATAAATAAAATAATAATAATAATAATTTAAATATTGGATTGAAAAGTAAAGGTAAAAGAATAACAAGAATAATATTGAATACGATAATATCCATTAATCTCTAAAGAAGAATTGTAGCAACCTGATATTTTAAATCAATAAATAATTGGAAATATTAAAAGAAAATGAATTACTTAAAACCCATCAAACAACAAGAATTAATGGGCTTGTTATAATAGCTTACCTAAAAGTTATTGGGCCAAGATAGGAGTTGAATTATGGGATAAGAGAAAATACCCCAAGAAATTTGTAGCCATAATTGTACAGAAAATAGGAAAGGATAAATTAGGGTTTTAAACAATGTCAATTAGCCATGCATAGCAACTAAATTCGTGACCAACCATAGCAAGAACCTTCTAATGGTATTTCTACTCTAATTGGGAAGAGAAATCTCCAAAACATGGAAGGAAATAGCCAGAACCGCACCTCACCCTTCCTAGTCTCATTAGGACCTCAAATTAACCCTAAACATATAAATAATCATCATAGGACTAGAGAGGAAGGTTCACCATCGTGTGGGGTCTTGAGGAGCTAAGCTAGGGCACCATGAGCAGTGGAGGATGGCTGGAGAACCAAGCTTCTTCCTCAACCATCCTCTGCTGCAACCTGTGCACTGACCTGTGTTAAACCTACTCAAAGGTAGGTATTCTCGAGCTAAAGAAGAACAAATCTTATACCATCATGTAAATCATCATGTCTAGTTTTATTTGCACCTGATTTTCCTAATTTCCATCGAGCATGCTATGAGTTATAAGCGTTTTCCCATCATCGCGTAAGTCTAGGGCTATTTGTGTTCATCATGTTATACACGTCTATTGAGACAAAATTGATCCGGTCCAAAGACATAGTTCTCTTCTATTCATCATCCCCTACAAGTTTCATGTTCACCACTTTGTCCCAAGAGCCCTAGATTTCAAGTTATAAGCCTTGCATGTAAGATCGCTGCATGTTTTCAGGTTCTCGGGTTGAACGTTGAATCGCGACCGACCCATACGTCGCATTTCTTCGACTAGTATCGCATCGGATGAGACAGTCGCATCTACCTAAAAGGCGACCACCCATGTCATCGCGTTTTAGTTAGGGTTTGACAAGTATCATTGCATCAAACTGTGTGCCTTCTTGCTATCAGATATTTTCTGAACCGCGACTATGAAGGTCGTCACATTTTAGCCTAGTTTCCCTCTTTTGGGGATTTGTGTTATTTCGAAAATTAGGGTTTGCATGAATGCGTCAGGCCTTGCCATCGCGATTTTGTATCGATTCCCATGAACGTGTTGGACCTGCACGTCGCGATTCTGAGTCATCAATCGATTCATCCCTGTCTAGTTGCCCTAAACGCGACAGCCGACGTCATCGCATTTCTGTCCAGATCGATGTTGTTAAACGCGACCATTAGAACCGTCACGATTTTACTGTGTATTTCCAGAAGCTTTATTGTTCTATTTAATGTGATTATTTAGGCTTGGTAATCATGATTATACACTGTAATACTGTGTAGTGAACAGTAAACAACCATGCTAATGAACTTTAGATATATTTCTTAAATTAAAAGACATTGTGCACGACTATCACATGTCCTCTTGATTTCTCTCACATGCACACACCAAACGTTTATCTTTTCCATGAGACCATGCATGCAGAAAATACGTGAATAAAATATCTGGTAAATTACTTCAATAATTGCACATTTTTAACCCATGATAATAATGACATTGTCTTCGTTTTTCACGTTGTTTTGGAATACCGTTAACGCCGCTCCACTGTTCTGGAATTCCTCTAGAACGTCGAGCAACTCATTTTCTTTACACACTACTCTCTTGAGAAGTTGGAACCTCTTTGTTGGACATTCTGTTCTGGCAGACAAGGGACCTTTTGTTAAGACCTCCATAAGACTCCGTACTCTGTGGATTCCCTCATGGAGATCGAGCTGGTTGTACTCTAACACCTATAACACCCTTAGGGATCAACATGATCCAAACAGCCTTAGATGATCTCTCTTACCTTGAGATCATGCTGGACCTCTGGACCTATTCATAACATGGCCAGTGGAAGGTTAGTGAATTCTATCTGACTGCCGACACCAATCATGTGTGTTAAGCAACTGTTACTATCGCCTATTTAATCGTCATTTTATGTGCAATGACCCATGGCTCTCGTCTATACTCTACTCGCTCATCTATCCACATTCTCTCTACTTTCTCGTCTATTCATCAAGTACTCTCATCTATTTCTTGGTACTCTCTATTGTCCATTTGACTGATTATCTAAGATAACAAACATAACTAATGCCAGGCAATATTATAAAGGGCCCGATCTGGTCTTGGGAGGAGCGCCCGAAAGTGCCATTTGCCCGCGGGAGTTTAATGATCAGGATGTTCGACATTATATCCCAGTGCCATACTATCTAGATTAATCAAAGACAATCAAAACACAGTGCTATATTCTCTCGATTGTCCACTGATGACCAAAGTGCTATACTCTCTCTCAGCTATCTAATAACAACCACAGTGCTATATTATTTCGATCGATGAACGTCGGTCCAAGTGCTATACTATTTTGATTGATGAAAGTCAATCAAAGTGCTATTTGCCCTATGGGTATTTATTCGCTACATGGCCAACTATTCCCTCATTGCTATACTCATTGCTTGCTATTCACTTAACATTGACGTTTTACTTGTTATCAACTTGCTATTGCTCTTTATCGCGACTTGACAATTAACTGGTTATCTTGTATTCTACTTGATTCATGTGCTATTTGAACCATGCTACTCAACTTATTGATTTCTTGACTATACTTGGCTCTCTCTATCATTAGTGACTATGTTTTTAATACATTAATCATATAAAACATGCTCGCACCATGAGATATAAATCCTACTGGGCGTTATCGCTCACCCTACGTTATTTGTCGTATGTGTTTTAGGTAAGTCGAATGTTGACGATACACACATCAAGGGGAATGGACCAGAGTGTTGAGCGACCCAGAGTCAAATGATGAAGTTATCCTAGTACAATGGAGTCTAGTAGTTATTGCTTAGATTTCTCTTCCAATGTAATGATTTCTTAGAGCCCTATGTATTGGCTCTGAATTAGTGGTTGTAATAGTCTTAGTGAAATTATAATGCAATGAAGAGTTTATTCCAATTATTGTTCATTAGATGCTCTGAATCAATTGTCTGTGGTGCAATTTACACTACTATGCACTTTGCTCGCGTCTCCCTGATTTATTCTGCTACTAAATTGGCGGGCCGTGACAAGCCTGCCTCCAGACGATGGCTTTTGCTATTATGATGTTATCACCATTTTAAACATGATTTTATTGTTCCTTCAGATCATTATGAGTTTCATAATTATGAGATTGTCTTATTTAAGTCCATGCAATAAATTATATTAGTTAGTTTGATCTTATAAGTTTATTCATGCACTTTATATTCAAGCAATCTATGTATGATCCGATCGTTTAAAATCATGTGTTGAATTGTTTAAAATCAATATTCATGTTTAGTATATACATGCTTATTAATTGAGAGATGTTAGTTCCTCTCCCTTTAAATTATTTGATCGAAATTACTTTAATAATATTGAATATTCTTATATAAATGGGAGATGACTGTAGGACTTTAATTATACTTTCGATCTTATTATATGGAGAATGTTTAATATTATGTTGTAGATTTCTGGATCAAATAGGCTAATGTCTAGAATTGTCAACTTAGTCTTCTCATTATTATCTTAATATAGTGATTCAACGATGGCCACCAAGAATGTTATTGTTGACTTAACGAAAGGGGATAAATTAGATGGCATTAACTATGACATTTGGCATAGAAAGATCCAATATCTCTTGAATGAGCAAGAGTTACTTGATCACATTACTACCTCCATAACCCCGCTCGAAGAAGGCAACACTGCTCAATACTACAGAGATCAAGAGGCCTACAAGTCATGGTTCAATAAAGATCGCAGCACGCGCTTTACACTGTAAAGCAGCATGCAGGATGATCTGATTGGCGAGTTTGATAAGTGTAGGACTGTCAAAGAAATGTGGGATCAGTTGAAGTTTACTTTTGGAGAAACCTCTACCACGAGGTTAAGGGCTCTTGTTTTAAAATTTGAGACCCACCGAAAGGATCCCCATCAGAATAGGACTGAGTATCTAAGGGTGATGTCAAGCATAATTTGCGACTTGAAGTCTACAGGTCACAATCTCACCGATGAGCAATAGGTGCAAGCAGTAATAAGATCTTTGCCAGACTCTTGGACTCACATGAAATAAATCCTCACTCACAATGAGAGTATTAAGAATTTTTCTGACATCTCTCGCCATGTGGAGTTAGAGGCTGAGCGCGAGGAAGCTATGCGTGCAACTACCCTTGTCGCCCAGGGAGGCAGACAACAGGGCAAGAAGGGTCCAAAGAAGAACTTCAAAAAGAAGAGGCAGAATGTTGCATCCACTTCAAAGGCGGGGCAAACACTGAAGCGCCAAAGAGACAAGCGCAGTGGAAAGAGAGATATGTCGAAGGCCAAATTCTATAATTGTGGACAACTGGGACATTTCGCTCGTGAATGCACTGAGCCAAAAATGGTATTCCAATTTCTTTGCTCTCCAACTGTGCATGTTTGTTTTCATACTCTAGTTGCTCGAACAAATCCTGAATGGATAGTGGATTCAGGAGAGACCAAGCACATAACAAGGGATCGAGCAGGGTTCGTGGATTATCGCCGAATCTCAGCAGGATCGAAAAGAGTATATATGGAAAATGGTTCCAGCGAGGAAGTCCTTGGAGTTGGTGTGTATCAACTCAAGTTAAAGACTGGATGAGTCTTAACTCTTCATGAAGTGCTCTATGCGCCTAGAGTTCAGCATAATCTACTATCAGTCTAGTTATTATTAGCATTAGGCTTCTCTTTTTCTTTCGCTAGCAACCAAGTTGACATTTGTTTAAACAATGTTATATATGGTCATGCTTTATTCATAGATGGTTTGTTTAAATTAGATTTGGATAATCATGATTTTCCTGTGTCTTATGTGGTAAATACTAATAATAACCTTGATTCGAAAATTTGGCATGCTCTGCTGGGACACATAGGACAATATAGAATGACAAGGTTAGCTTAAGAAGGCTTACTAGGCTCACTCGCTAAAGTCAATCTTCCTATGTGTGAATCATGCTTGGCTGGTAAGACATGTCGCAAGCCTTTCGGAAAGGCTAAAAGAGCCACTGAACTCTTACAATTGATCCACTCTAACATTTGCGGACTCATGAGTGTGAAGACCCGTCAAGGGGCTTCCTATTTCCTCACATTTATAGATGATTATTTGCGATATGGATATGTCTATCTGATCGCTCACCGCTATGAAGCGTTAGATTATTTCAAACACTTCTTGGCAGAGATTGAGAATTAACTAAGCAAAACCATAAAAGTTCTTCAGACAGATCGAGGATGTGAACATCTTTCGGATGAGTTTCGAACTGTATGTGAAGAAAAAGGAATACGTAGACAATTAACTATTCCATATACATCGCAACAAAATGGTGTTGTTGAGAGACGGAATAGAACACTGTTAGATATGGTTAGGTCGATGATGGCGCATGCCAACCTTCCAATATCTTTTTGGGGGGATGCTATAATGACTGCGGCCTACATCTTTAACCGCATACCTTCATAGTTAGTTCCTTCCAACCCTTATGAGCTACGGCGTGGTGAAAAACTAAATTTAGATAATCTACGCCCATGGGGTTCAGCAGAATATGTCCATGACATTTCTCACAAGTTTGGAAAACTTGGCCCTAAAGCTAGAAAGATTATCTTTATAAGATATCCTAAAGGCTCTAAGGGTTATGTCATGTACGGACAACATCCGAATGGAGGAATGACAGAAAAAGACGTCCGAGATGTTGTTTTCTTAGAATCAGAATTTCCTAGTATCGGCGACACTAGAAAAAGTCTTGATCTCCATGAGTTGGATGACCTTAACAATGTTCTACCATCTTCCAGTGAAGGGAGGGAATTAGTTCCTAACCAGGAAGCCGCCGAAGATAGTAGAGATGATCATGATGATAGTGGGAGCTATGTGCCCAATGGGAGCACACCTATAGAAGAACAAGATGATCAGATACGCCGTAGCAAACATGGACACATGCCTCGTCGTCGATTTGAGATTGAAGAGGAAGCTCTTGTGTGCCAACTTTCTGATGAAGATGAGCCTACTTCTGTTAAAGAAGTATTAACTTCATCTGCTAGTAAAGAGTGGAAGGAAGCAATGCATGATGAGATGGACTCTATGAGTAAGAATCAGGTTTGGGAACTTGTTGATCTCCCTCCAGGGCGTAAGGCTATTAGAAACAAATAAATTTTCAAAGTCAAACACAAGGCTGATGGATCGATCGACAAATATAAAGCATGACTTGTAGTGAAGGGATATACTCAAAAGAAGGGTATAGATTTCGATGAGACATTCTCCCCAGTGGTGAGATTCACATCGGTTCGCCTTATTCTATCCATAGTTGCACATTTAGACTTGGAACTTTTTCAGAGGGACGTTAAAATAGCATTTCTCAATGGAGAACTAGACGAAGAAATTTATATGGTACAACAAAAAGATTTTGAGGCAAAGGGACAAGAGTGCAAAGTTTGTTGTCTCAAATGTTCCATTTATGGCCTCAAACAATCATCTAGACAGTGGTATTTTAGATTTATAAAACTATTATCTCATTTGGTTTTGAGATGTTTGAAGAAGACCACTGTGTGTATGTCAAACGTACGACGAAAAAGATTCTTATTTTGTCATTATATGTTGATGACATTTTATTGGCTGGAAATGACATGAAATCTATCGAAGCCACTCGAGAATGGTTGTCTTCTATCTTTGAGATAAAAGACATGGGTGAAGCAAATTATGTGCTAAGAATAAAAATCACGAGAGATCGCTTGAATAAACTTATGTGTTTGTCACATGAGACTTATATAAATAAAATCCTTGAGCGATTCCGGATGCATTATTCCAAACCCATCGATACTCCAATTGATAAGAGTTGTGTTTTAAGTATCAGTCAATGTCCACAAACTGATAAGGAAAAGAATGAAATGTCTAAAGTGTCATATGTTGCTGCAATAGGGAGCCTAATGTACGCCATGTTATGTACACGGCCAGACATTAACTTTGCAGTGGGTCTTGTTAGTCATTATCAAAGTAATCCCAGTCTCGTTCACTGGAAAGCAGTCAAGAGAATTTTTCAATATCTTCGTGGTACTTCTGACCTTGTCTTATGTTACAAAGGAGGTGACTTAAGATTGAGAGGTTACAACGATGCTGATTGGGCTGGTGATAAAGATGAGCGCAAATTCACCTCAGGCTATGTGTTTATGTTAGGTGGAGGGGTTATTTCTTGGTGTAGCAAGAAACAAACGTGCATCGCTTTATCAACCATAGAATCAAAATATGTGGCTTGTTCTGCTGCATGTCAAGAGGTTGTTTGGTTGCAAAGTTTCCTACAGTGATTAGCCATGATACATTTATCAAAAGAGGCTGTGGTGTTGTATTGTCACGCCCCGACGCGGAATATCGGAACGCGAGGCAGTTGCAAGTAAACGGGTATAGAGCGAGGACTAGACATCAAACCATTGAACAAGAATAAATACTAAAACAAATTCATTCATTAATAATCTTTCAAATGTCTAGTTACAACCACTAATATCAGAGCCAATCTATTGGGCCCAATTACATTAAAATAAAGCAAAGGTCTAAACTAGGAATCTATCATAGTACAAGGACACTAGGGCACTCGTGACGTCACTCCTGGTCGTTCCCGTCCTCTTGAGTGTATAGTTCATCCTCGGTCTCACCAGAGAACACAACGACAAATAACGCAGGGTGAGCGATAACGCCTAGTAGGACTTAAATCTCAATAGTCAAGCAGGCTTTAAATGATTAAGGTGTTAAAAGGCAGAGTAACTAATGATAGAGAGAGAGAGTCAAGTAAAAGATAGCAGGATAGCATGTGAACGAAATAGCACAACATTCTAAATATAGCACGAATAGTAAGATGGCCAGAGCACAATAGCACAAAGTATAGCAATAGTACAACGAGTATCGCATAGCACTTTTGTTGTCAACAGACAACGAGAGAATATAGCACTTTTAATTGTCATTAGATTAATCTAGATAGTATGGCACTTGGATGTAATGCCGACATCTTGATCATTTAACTCCCATGGGCAAATGGCACTTTCGGTCGCTCTCCCCAGGACCAGATCGGGCCCTATTGCGCTGGCATTGGTTATATTATTTATCTTTAGACAATCTGTCAATGGCCAATATAAAGTACCAATAATTAGATAAGAGCACTAGATGAATAGACGAGAGAGCGGAGTGAATGTGAATAGATGAGCGAGGAGAGTACAGATGAGAGCTAGTGGACATTGCACGTAACATGTCGAGTAAACAGGCGATAGTAACAGTTGCACAACACGCGCACTCGATGTTGGCAGTCAGGTGGAATTCATGACCCTACCACTGGCCATGTTAAGCACAGGTCCAGAGGTCCGGCGTGATTCAAGATAAGAGCGAGCTTCTAATAGTCGTTTGGATCATATCGATCCCTAAAGGGGTATCATAGGTGTTAGGGTACAACCGGCTCGTCGACCATGTGGGAACCCATGGACAGAGGAGACTTACGGAGGTCTTGAACAAGACTCACTAGTCCGGCAGAAGGAATATCCAACGGAGAGTTCGTCCAAGTCAAGAGAGTGTGTATATATAGAAACATGTGCTCGACGTTCTAGAGGAGTTCTAGAACAGTGGAGCGTCAAGATAGGTGTTCCAAAACATCGCGGGAAAACATACACATGTAGAAATTAAGCATGAGGAAATTTAATTACATAAATTACCTGATATATTATGTAACATGTTCACGCCAATTAGGACATATTTGGATGGTTTCAAAGTGTGTGCATGTGACATGAAATCATAGATGGAAATTAGTCGTGTGTATGTATTTTAAATCACATAGAAATGTTCAATGTATATTAAGTGAAATTACTGCAGGTATAACTGGGATTAAAGGGTATAAGCACAATAGACAATTAGAGCATTTCAAATCAGAGGTTTTTCTGCAAAATCCTGTGAACGCGACGCAGCCCAGTAAGGCTCGCAATGGGTACAGGGTAGATCACGATAGGTTTTTAGATGGATAGCGACGGGTCGGTCATGACAGGTAGTCAGAATGCGACAGGGGCATTTATGGGTCGCGACGAGTCGGTCAGGCCAGGCACAGCGATCGCGGCGGCGATGCCTGTCGCGTTCAGGATGCGACTGGTAGACTGTCGCAACCAGACCACTGAACGTGGCCTATCGGGTCATCGCGTTCTAGTGGTCTGTGCCCGAGTCCGACAGGAAGCAGACATGTCTTGGATTGCGGTCCAAGAGTTTTCCTTCTTGACACAGAGAGATTCAAAAATATAGAACTAATTGAACAAGTGACAAAAAATCATGAAACAAGTTGCAAACGAATCCAGACATGCAATAGTATTCCCAGTAATTAGGAATTGGTAAACAGTCATGGTTTCGACATGGTTTAACTAGATCAAACATGGAGGATAGAATACTGGAAACAGTTGAGATGCAAGATTTAATTTGGAAGACATGGTAGATGGAATTTAGGGCTTTTAGGGGCTAAAGAAGCCTAACATCCGTCAGTCCTTACAGTACAAATCTCATGGCATGAGGACAAGTATACATGAAGATATGAATTTAAGAAGAGGGTTCGGGGCCATGAAGTTCACCGAACTTTGAAAATTTAGAACTAGAGATTTGCTTGATGGAAAAATATGAAAAACAAAGGGCTTTTCTTCCTAACAGATGTGACATCCTACAAAAAAATTTTCATGGTTTATGCTCGTGAGAATGCCTATCTTTAGTCGTTTCTCTTCTCTAGGGCAAGAACTTGAATAACTCGGGAAAGAACTTAGGAGATCCCTCTTCTCCACGAATTCTCCTCCTCTTGGCCTTTATTCTTGGTCCAGCAACCTCTTGGCACGAGCTAGGGCCGGCCATGAGAGGTTTAGGAGAGTATTTAAGCTTCTCCTCTTTCCCTTTCCTAGTTTAAGTCTAATTCCTATTTAATTCCGAGTTTCCTATTTTTCTCTCCCCATTTAAAGCAAGAGATCTCCTAATTGGGTTGAGAGAGAGGGGATTTCGTGGCCAAGCAATTGAGGTAGGTTTAGGATTCCAAATCCAACTCAAACCACTTGTTTAAATGCATTAAATACCCTCTTTTGATTTAAGTAATATTTTAGTTACGAATTTTGGATATTTTTCTATTATTCCCCTTTTTAAAACCTCTATTTTAGCCCACTACTTTCTAATGGGCCCATTTAACAAAGCCCATTACTTATGTTCATTTGATGGGTTTTACTTATTTCTCTTTTCTTTGATTTTCTAATTAATTAGTTTTCTTTTATTTAATTTTCCAATTATCAAGATTTTAATATTATGTATTTTTTTCTTAAAATTTTAAATTTCTCAAAAAATCGGGTTACTCCATCCTCCCCCTCTTAAAAAGAATTTGGTCCCCAAATTCATATGATCATAAGGGAGGAATTGTCTTACCGAAAAGATCGGGGTAATTCTGTCTGATGACTCCCTCCGGTTCCCATGTGGCTTCTTCCACTCCGCGGTTATTCCATAAGACTTTAACCACGTGGATGGGACGGTTCCTGAGCTGTTGAACCTTCTGTTCCAGTATCTTGACTGGCTTCTCTTCGTACGTCACATCCTTGTTCAGCACTAGCTTCTCGTGGCGAATGATGTGGGTAGGGTCATAGACATACTTCCTGAGCATGGAGACATAGAACACATTGTGTACACATGCCAGATCCGGTGGCAATGCCAGTCGGTATGCAACCTCACCAATCCTTTTGAGTACTTCAAAATGACCAATGAATCTAGGACTGAGCTTTCCTTTCACTCCAAATCTTTGGATGCCACGTGTAGGTGACACCTTTAAGAACACATGATCACCGACTTGAAATTCTAAGTCCCGCCTCCTTTTGTCGGCATAGCTCTTTTGTCTGGACTGAGCAGTCTTAAGTCGGTCTCTAATCACTTGTATGTCCTTCGTGGTACGTTGCACCATGTCTGGGCCTAGCCATTTTTGTTCTCCAACCTCATTCCAGCATACAGGAGATCTACAATTCCTTCCGTAGAGTGCTTCGAATGGTGCCATCTTGATACTTGTCTGGTAACTGTTGTTATAGGAAAACTCAATAAGAGATAGATGTTCGTTCCAATATCCTTGGAAGTCTATAGTGCAAGCTCTCAACATGTCTTCCACTATCTGGTTGGTTCTTTCAGTTTGCCCATCAGTTTGTGGATGGAACGCGGTACTAAAGTTGAGTTTAGTACCCAATGCACCTTGCAGTCCTTTCCAAAAATGAGATGTAAATCTCGGATCTCGATCCGAAACTATAGATGATGGAATGTCATGTAGTCTTACAATCTCCTTGATATATAAGGCAGCTAGTACCTCCACTGACCACTTACTTTTTATGGCTAGGAAGTGGGCAGATTTGGTTAGCTGGTCAACAATGACCCATATTGTATCGAGTCCACCACGAGTCTTGGGTAACCACGTGATGAAATCCATGCCAATGCTTTCCCATTTCCATTCTAGAATATCTAGCGATCTGAGTACACCAGCAGGGCGCAGGTGTTACGCTTTTACTTGTTGGCAAGTAAGGCAGTAAGCGGCATGTTCAGCTACCTCTCTTTTCATGTTCGGCCACCAAAACGTCCTTTTCATATCTTGATACATTTTGGTACCTCCTGGATGAATAGTATACTTTGTCTTGTGAGCTTCATCCATTAGTCTTCTCTTTAGTTCTTCATTGTCGGAAACACATGTCCTTCCTTAAAAGACAAGCCTTCCGTCTTCAGTCATTGCAAAGTCTGGTCTTTCAGTTAGAGTTTCTTTGACGCGAACTAAGAATGGATCATCGTCTTGTTGAGCTTTGACCTCCTCTAGCAGATCAGATTGAATCTTGATATTGGCAACCAAGACTCGATCATCTCTATATTCAATATTTAAGTCTAACCTTGCGAATTGTTCTAGTAGTTGCATCTCGCCAAGGACTAGACTTGAGACAGACGCCATTGGCTTTCTACTAACAACATCAGCCATGGCATTTCCCTTGCCTAGATGGTATTGGATGTTGAAGTCAAAATCTTTCAGATATTCTAGCCATCTTCTTTGTCTCATGTTGAGTTCTTTCTGGGAGAACAAGTACTTCAGACTTTTATGGTCTGAGTAGACAGTGAACTTCTCTCCATACAAGTAGTGTCTCCAGATCTTTAGGGCGAAGACCACGGCCGCCAACTCCAGATCATTAGGGGTGTACAACGGTTCGGTTCGGTTCACCCTGTTTTTGGGAAAACCGAACCGAACCGAATTATTATATTGAACCGAACTGAACCGAACCGGTTCGGTTCAGTTCAAACCAAAATAAAAATAAAATAAAAACCTGTAAGCGACGGGTCGCGAGATTTGATCTCGCGACCTCCACCAGCGCAAGGCACCAAAGGTGCCCACCACTGCGCTACAGAATTTTTTTGTTTATATTTGTATTATTAATTATTATATGTACTTATTAAGTTCAAAACATGCAAAAAACCAAACGCTTTAAACAAGTTTCAATCTCACGACCTCCATGCGGAGGCCGTGCCAGGACTCAACCACTGTGCCACGAGCATTTTTTTATTTAATTGTATTATTAATTAATTATATATAGATAATCGGTTCATTTCGGTTTCCCAGTTTGAAACCGAACTGAACTGGGACCTCCATGAAACTGAACCGAACCGAACCGGCCGGTTCGGTTCGGTTTTCCGGTTTGAACCATATTTTGCACACCCCTACAGATCATGCACAGGGTAGTTGACTTCATGTGTCTTCAGTTGTCTTGAAGAATAGGCAATGACCTTCTCCTTTTGCATTAGTACACAACCTAGCCCGATTCCTGAGGCATCGGTGTAGACAGAGAACCCTTCTCCCTCTATTGGCAGAGCAAGAACAGGTGCTGAGGTAAGGCAGTCTTTGAGAGTTTGGAAACTTTTCTCACACTCTTTACTCCAGGAGTATGGATTCTCCTTTCGTGTCAGACGCGTGAGAGGAACGGCGATCTTTGAGAAGTCCTTGATGAACCGCCTGTAATAGCCAGCCAGCCCCAAGAAACTTCTGATTTCTGTGACATTGGTTGGTCTCTCCCAGTTGAGTACAGCTTCGACTTTGGAGGGATCAACGGAGATGTCGTCTTTAGAGATGACATGGCCCAAAAAGGATACTTCTTCGAGCCAGAATTCACACTTGCTAAGCTTTGCGTATAGTCTGTTGTCTCGCAAGACTTGCAGTGAAATCTTCAGGTGTTCTTCATGCTCTTCTTTGGTCTTTGAATAAATGAGGATGTCGTCGATGAAGACGACCACGAACTTGTCAAGGTATGGCCGATATATGATGTTTATGAGTTGCATAAAGGCTGCAGGAGCATTGGTTAGACCAAAAGGCATAACAACGAATTCATAGTGCCTGTACCTGCTCCTGAAAGCCGTCTTGAAGATATCGTAATCCTTGATCCTCATTTGATGATAGCCAGATCGAAGATCGATCTTAGAGAAGTATTGAGCTCCAGATATTTGGTCGAATAGTTCATCGACCCTAGGCAGTGGGTATTTATTCTTGATGGTGAGCTGGTTGAGTTGTCGATAGTCGATGCAGAGCCTCATCGATCCATCCTTCTTCTTGACGAACAGCACAGGCGCTCCCCATGGGGAAGTACTTGGTCTGATGAACCCCTTTTCTAATAGCTCCATCAGTTGCATCTTCAACTCCTTTAGCTCGACAGGTGACATCTGGTACGGTTGACGCGATACCGGGGCAGCTCCAGGGATCAACTCTATGGTGAAGTTGACATCACGTTCCGGGGGAATCCCTGGCAGATCTTCCGGAAACACATCGGGGTAATCCTGAACTATGTGAATGTCTTCTATCTTAGCACCCTTCTTTTCCATAACTACGACTGCTAGAAAAGAAATACAACCTTTCCTCATCATGTTGTGGGCTTTTATGGCGGAGACTAGAGACATCCGTCTCTTATGTCTAATCCCAGATAATGCCAATTTAGGAAAGTCACTAAAGGTAACCTTCCCTTTCTTACAGTCGACACTTGCCCCATATGCAGACAATCAGTCGGCTCACAAAATTATATCATAGCCTTCCATGGGCATACACACCAGGTCGGCTTTTAGGTTATGGTTTCCGATCATTACATCGGCAGAGGGAAAGTATTTGTTCAATTTCTCCTTTTCCCCTAGTGGTGTTGTGACAGCGACCTCACAACCCATGGATATAGGTTTAGCATTCACAGTATCAGCAAAGTTTTGAGATATAAATGAATGAGTGGCTCCAGTATCAAATAAAACAAATGCTGATAATGAGAAAACTTGAAGGGTACCTTCTATCACGCCACCTTCCATAATAGGTTCCTCATCATGCAGGGCTTGCAGTCTGCCCTGTTTCTTAGGCGCATTAGGGCGCCTCTCATTCTCTTTCAGTAGCGGGCACTCGGGGATGCGGTGCTCGTGACTTCCGCAGTGCAGACACGCGCCGACTTTCCTCCAGCACTCGTCAGCGGTGTGACCTGGCTTATCACAATGCTTGCAGTTGCTCTTGGCTGGAGTGTTGGGTACATAGACCTTCGATTTCCTTTCTTGGCTGGATCCCTCCGTGATGTTGAAGGGACGCTTCTTGCCATTGTTAGGTTTAGCAGATGATTGACCCGAGGTCATTTCCTTTTTCACGAACTTCCCTTTTATATGGTCGGTGAAGTCCGTAGCATCTTCCAGTAGCTGAGCTTTCTTTACCATCTCGGCGTAGGTCTGGATGTCGAGAGGTGCTAGTTGGGTGATGTATTGTGGCTTAAGACCGTTGAGGAAGCGCTTAGCCTTCATTCTTTCAGTAGCTGCCAAGTGTGCCGCATACCTTGTCAGCCTAGAGAATTGGGCCTCGTATTCAGCCACAGTCAGACTCCTCTGTTTCAGAGCAGCGAATTCCGCAGCCTTCCTTTCTTGGACACGCTTGGAGAAGTACTTGGAGTTGAAAGCTTCTTTAAATTTAGTCCAGGTGAATTGACCGTTCTCCCTAGTTGCTTCCACTAACTCCCACCAAGGGCGGGCGTCCTTCTCCAGTTGAAAAGTGGCTAGCAGCAGCTTATCTCCCGCTGCGCATTGCATGACATGGAAAATCCTTTCCATTTCTTTCAGC
The DNA here is from genome assembly GCA_014218235.1 of Colocasia esculenta. Lineage (NCBI taxonomy): Eukaryota > Viridiplantae > Streptophyta > Magnoliopsida > Alismatales > Araceae > Colocasia > Colocasia esculenta. Next base: position 58,524,947 of record CM024757.1, on the reverse strand, counting down.
CAGTGTTCGGCTTCATCCGGATCCGTGGATCCACTGAACCGAGGTGGGTTCAGACTTTTGAAGTAACGATGCAGATCGCCTGCACCGGCACGATTACCCCCGCCTTGGGTAGCTTGCATGATGGCACGAGTCAACTCTTGGATGGTTTGTTGCATGCCCCTCATTTGAGCACGTTCAGCAGTCATCTTGATTGCTTAGTTCCTACAAAAGAATATTTATTGTCATGATATCGATGTGAGATTTAATTTGTGCGTGCGTGAGTTTATTTTAGCTAGTTACCCTTGGCTCTAACCACCTCTCACATAGGTAGGATAATTGACTCTAATCGAGGCAGGTTAACCTAGATCATCCTATGCTTAAGAATAACCTAGGCTCTGATACCACAAAACTGTCACGCCCCGACGCAGAATATCGGAACGCGAGGCAGTTGCAAGTAAACGGGTATAGAGCGAGGACTAGACATCAAACCATTGAACAAGAATAAATACTAAAACAAATTCATTCATTAATAATCTTTCAAATGTCTAGTTACAACCACTAATATCAGAGCCAATCTATTGGGCCCAATTACATTGAAATAAAGCAAAGGTCTAAACTAGGACTCTATCATAGTACTAGGACACTAGGGCACTCGTGACGTCACTCCTGGTCATTCCCGCCCTCATGAGTGTATAGTTCATCCTCGGTCTCACCTGAGAACACAACGACAAATAACGCAGGATGAGCGATAACGCCCAGTAGGACTTAAATCTCAATAGTCAAGCAGGCTTTAAATGATTAAGGTGTTAAAAGGCAGAGTAACTATGATAGAGTGAGAGAGTCAAGTAAAAGATAGCAGGATAGCATGTGAACGAAATAGCACAACATTCCAAATATAGTACGAATAGTAAGATGGACATAGCATAATAGCACAAAGTATAGCAACAGCACAACGAGTATCGCATAGCACTTTTGTTGTCAATAGACAACGAGAGAATATAGCACTTTTGATTGTCATTAGATTAATCTAGATAGTATGGCACTTGGATGTAATGTCGACATCCTGATCATTTAACTCCCATGGGCAAAAGGCACTTTCGGGTGCTCTCCCTAGGACCAGATCGGGCCCTATTGCGCTGGCATTGGTTATATTGTTTATCTTTAGACAATCAGTCAATGGCCAATATAGAGTACCAATAATTAGATAAGAGCACTAGATGAATAGACGAGAGAGCAGAGTGAATGTGAATAGATGAGCGAGCAGAGTATAGATGAGAGCTAGTGGACATTGCACGTAACATGTCGAGTAAACAGGCGATAGTAACAGTTGCACAACACGCACACTCGGTGTTGGCAGTCAGGTGGAATTCACAACCCTACCACTGGCCATGTTAAGCACAGGTCCAAAGGTCCGGTGTGATTCAAGATAAGAGCGAGCTTCTAATAGTCGTTTGGATCATATCGATCCCTAAAGGGGTATCATAGGTGTTAGGGTACAACCGGCTTGTCGACCATGTGGGAACCCATGGACAGAGGAGACTTACGGAGGTCTTGAACAAGACTCACTAGTCCGGCAGAAGGAATATCCAACGGAGAGTTCATCCAAGTCAAGAGAGTGTGTATATATAGAAACAAGTGCTCGACGTTCTAGAGGAGTTCTAGAACAGTGGAGCGTCAAGATAGGTGTTCCAAAACATCGCGGGAAAACGTACACATGTAGAAATTAAGCATGAGGAAATTTAATTACATAAATTACCTGATATATTATGTAACATGTTCACGCCAATTAGGCCATATTTGGATGGTTTCAAAGTGTGTGCATGTGACATGAAATCATAGATGGAAATTAGTCGTGTGTATGTATTTTAAATCACATAGAAATGTTCAATGTATATTAAGTGAAATTACTGCATGTATAACTAGGATTAAAGGGTATAAGCACAATAGACAATTAGAGCATTTCAAATCAGGGGTTTTTCTGCAAAATCCTGTGAATGCGACGCAGCCCAGTAAGGCTTGCGATGGGTACAGGGTAGATCACGACAGGTGTTTAGATGGATCGCGACGGGTCGGACATGACAGGTAGTCAAAACGCAATAGGGGCATGTATGGGTTGCGACGAGTCGGTCAAGCTAGGCACAGCGATCGTGACGGCGATGCCTGTCGCGTTCAGGATGCGATTGGCAGACTGTCGCAACCAGACCACTGAACGCGGCCTATCGGGCCATCGCATTCTGGTGGTCTGTGCCTGAGTCCGACAGGAAGCAGACATGTCTTGGAGTGCGGTCCAAGAGTTTTCCTTCTTGACACAGAGAGATTCAAAAATATAGAACTAATTGTACAAGTGACGAAAAATCATGAAACAAGTTGCAAACGAATCCAAACATGCAATAGTATTCCCAGTAATTAGGAATTGGTAAACAGTCATGGTTTCGACATGGTTTAATCAGATCAAACATGGAGGATAGAATACTGGAAATAGTTGAGATGCAAGGTTTAATTCGTAAGACATGGTGGATGGAATTTAGGGCTTTCAGGGGCTAAAGAAGCCTAACATCCGTCAATCCTTACAGTAAAAATCTCATGGCATGAGGACGAGTATACATGAAGATATGAATTCAAGAAGAGGGTTCGGGGTCATGAAGTTCACCAAACTTTTAGAATTTGGAACTAGAGATTTGCTTGATGGAAAATATGAAAAACAAAGGGCTTTTCTTCCTAACAGACGAGACATCCTACAGAAAAATTTTCATAGTTTATGCTCGTGAGAATGCCTACCTTTAGTCGTTTCTCTTCTCTAGGGCAAGAACTTGAAGAACTTGGAAAGAACTTGGGAGATCCCTCTTCTCCACGAATTCTCCTCCTCTTGGCCTTTATTCTTGGTCCAGCAACCTCTTGGCACGAGCTAGGGCCGGCCATGAGAGGTTTTAGGAGAGTATTTAAGCTTCTCCTCTTTCCCTTTTTTAGTTTAAGTCTAATTCCTATTTAATTCCGAGTTTCTTATTTTCCTCTCCCCATTTAAAGCAAGAGATCTCCTAATTGGGTTGAGAGAGAGGGGATTTCGTGGCCAAGCAATTGAGGTAGGTTTAGGATTCCAAATCCAACTCAAACCACTTGTTTAAATGCATTAAATACCCTCTTTTGATTTAAGTAATATTTTAGTTACGAATTTTGGATATTTTTCTATTATTCCCCTTTTTAAAACCTCTATTTTAGCCCACTACTTTCTAATGAGCCCATTTAACAAAGCCCATTACTTATGTTCATTTGATGGGTTTTACTTATTTCTCTTTTCTTTAATTTTTTAATTAATTAGTTTTCTTTTATTTGATTTTTAAATTATCAAGATTTTAATATTATGTATTTTTTTCTTAAAATTTTAAATTTCTCAAAAAATCGGGTTACTACATGTATATTGATAGCACATCGGCCTTGGCCTATGCTAAGGACCCTAAATACCGTGGATGAACCAAACATATTGACATCGTTATCACTATATTCGCGATTTAGTTGCAAAGAAGCTGGTGGTTCTCCGGCATATTTCAACGAGTCATATGTTGGCAAATCCACTAACTAAACAAATCCCGATGGAAGCATTTGTAACCCATAATAGAAATATGGGATTGTGTAAATTGTAATGTGCATAATTTTTCATTAACAATTAATTTATTATATTTTCCTTCCTTAAGTGTGTCTATGATTGAAATACTTTACACATCAAGAAAAGTGTCACTATGCTCTGAATGAACCCCCTCACACAGGTCATTTGCCTTGGCGCTAAGAAAGTGAGCAAGATGAGACAATTTATATCTATGACACTATAAGAGCGAGCAAGATAGATTTATATCTATGGCGCTATGAGAGCGAGCAAGATATTTTTCTTTTTGTCACCTTAAACTAAATTAAGATGAGATCCCTCTGGATCGATCACAGGATATGAGAATCAAATCCGTAAAGCCTTTATTAAGCCAGTTGTGAGTTCTATGATCAGACGTCATGAGACTCGAGTTAGCCGCAGTGGAAGTGGCTAGACTAAGAATCGTACGGTGTTTTTTATTCTGTTATATGTGACACACCCATAATGATGGAAGAACACCGTAGCATGTGTCTCATACCACATGTGCGTAAGACGACCGTTTAAGAGAATGATGAATGGGATCTCTGCTTCATCATTGTGTGAGCTCTTAGATCATAATTTATTGATCTATCAATACCCTTAGGACTTGAGATCTATGTCATGAAAAAAAAGCTTGATGTCGCTACTTTAGCATTCTCCTTAGGGCTATGGTTGATACAGTCCAGCGGGATATGACTAGGAAAGTAGTCAAGACTAATTGAATTGACATAAGAACTTAGGAAAGACATCTAAATATTGCACCATATTTTGTGGCTCATACCTCAAGGGGCTCTATCGACTTAGTGGCGATAAAGTCATGAGTACAAAGCATTCGAGTTTTGACGTCGCTAGTTTTAAGAGATCCAGGATGTCAAAGTTGGTGAATATTGAAAATATCTAGAGTACTATCAGATTTCTTTAGAGTATTGTGATCTGTTAGTTTTAGTGATAACTTAATAGGTCACTACTCATCTGTAGTATTGTCTCTTGTAAAGTCACTCACTCCATTCGCCGTATATAAGATTGAGAAGTAAGTCTCTAGAGATTAATTACTCTTAGTGAGCGACTGACATTCTATTATATCCTCTGTGGGCAAGTGGGAGATGTTAACCATGGGCATGCCCATCGGTGGTTGCCCACGTGAGGCTACCAAAGGTTGCCTAAGCAACCCTGGAGAATGACAACCGCCAGTGCGGTTGTCTCCCTAGAGTCCCATGGACTCTATAACTCTTGGCGAGAGATCCATGCGTGGGTTGGTTCCCGGTTCTAAGTGTTGGGCATTCTTGCTCTCTGCACAAGTCTCTCTCTCTCTCTCTCTCTCTCTCTCTCTCTCTCTCTCTCTCTCTCTCTCTTGTGTCAGATTTCTCATACGGGTTTTCACCATCGAATTTCTAAGACGTTTGGAGCGAAGAAACAACGAAGAAGATTCTTGTAGTCTTTTTCTCGATCCTACGAATTTTCGTAACGACAAGATACACACTCCGATTAAAAATGAACATCAATCAATGCACATAAGTGACTTAGATTTCTCGCACGTGCGGTGAAGCTAGAAAGAGGCAGTTCATTGTTGCATCCACACTGTATTGAAGTGCTGGGACGTTAGATCGTGAATTCTCGTACTCAAAGCACATTGGATAAACTGTAACAAGAAGGACGTGTGGTTTTCCGGCCAGTCGGATCTCGCATCAAATAACCATATATATAATTCTTTAATTGTTGCTAGTTACACAATTAGGTACATACCATACATATATATAGTCACTTTGTTTCTTGGGTCGTTCCTGACAATAGGGAGGAAGGCCTTTCTCACACTGTGTACGTTAATTTGATACACATATTTAAGGGTAGTAGTATCAGCGATAATCTTGAGTTCTAATTTCTTTTTAAATTTGATCCTACTCGTTGTGAAAACACTATTATAGCGTCGGTCTTTAGCCCTTGCTGATAATTTATTAACGATGCTTCTCATCCACCAATTTTTTAGATAATGTGGGGGGGGCAGATAATTTAATTTAAGTTAATATTAAAATATATGCGGAAGGTCTTTTCAGAGAGATAGGACTTTGACCATTGACTCTCTATCTAACTATGGGATAGCACACACTTAGTTTCTTCTTTGTATATAAAATTACTTTTCTGCATGGGTGATCGGATATCATCTAAATAAAATGACTAAAAGATAATGAGAGATAATTATATAGCGTCAAGAGTTTTATTCTAACATTTTTTTAAATATATCCCGACAATTTGTAATATTTACATTACATGGACCTTGACTTTCAACAATCATCAAAATATTTTTAAATGTCTAAATAGTTAAGGCTAATAAACCACGATGAAGGGGAAAAAAGTGTAGTGGAAAGATATATAGTTGAAAAGATACGCCATCACGATTATAGGCGTAAATGGATCTGATTGGGAGCGGGACCACGTAGATATAAAACAGACTCGCAAAGGGCATAATTTAAAGACTACCGGCCGTTAGTTACTTCCTTCGCTCGCCTGCTCTTGCTTCCATCCAAACTCCCATAGTCCCATTTCTGTTTTTCCCCATGCCACATCGTTCCTGCTTCCACAGAGTCGCTGCATCGTTTGTAAACGATTTTTGGGTGAGATTTTCATTGCAAAATCTATGACAAGACCTCAAGTGTTTTCAAAGGTAACAAACTACTCCGGTTTTTGTGTTTGGACAGATTTTGCAAAGAGGAGAGAGAGAGAGAGAGAGAAGGCGTCCGCTGCCAAAAAGCTGGTGGAGGTCCGCTTCTGGAGATTATGGGTCGGGCGAGTGTGTAATTTTTTTTTTAATCATTTCACTGGCCTTTCCCTCGTTGGCGTGGGCGCCTTGGACTGTTTTCAAAGGTTTTTTTACTCACCTTTTGTGGGAGTTGAGGCCTTGTCACCTGCGCATTGCTAGGCGCGGACGCCGAGGCCCAAAATCACACTTTTGATGGTGCCAAGTTGGGAAATCGGCTTTTGCTGATTTTTCCATTTGCAACGGTGTTTTCAAACGCTCCCCGTTTGTTTGGTTGCTTATAAAATATTTTTGGAAGAAAATATATTTTTTAAAAATATTTTTATAAAAATAAATTATTTAATTATTTAGTTGATATTTCAATAAATATTTTTCCTGAAAAAAAAATATTTAATATTTTTTCAATAAAATAACTTTCAGAAATAATTTTGACTTCTATTGCCATTCATGCTCTTAGGACCAGATTGAACAAACTCACCTCAAATTCTAGCTCAGGCCAAGATTCATTAGCGTTGACCAACAGCGCCACCTAAGCCTTGTGGATAACTCCCTTGCGGTCTTGGTTGGGATCCTCCTCCCATACTTTGAGATCGTTGTCACTGTCAGAGTGTCCTTTTGCGATATGGTCTCCGTGAATCGCGTCGTAAAGGAACGTCGCCATCTCCTCCCCTGATTTCGTGCTAGAGCCACCCCCCCATCTCTGCCCTCCGGCATGCTCGTTGGGAAGAAGCTGTCGAGTGATCAGGGACGGCGAGCATCCTCTCCTTAAGTTTGAACTTGCCCCTCAACAACATCCTCTCGACTTCTTGGTTGTCGGAACCCTCGTTGTCAGAGAAGAAGAAGCCATGAACAAGGCCCGAGAGATCTCCCTCATCATGCTCACTGTCGTGTTACTGGGGTATCAGACAAGGGGTGGTGCTTGCCGTCACCGTGGAGATGCGCCATGGCCGACGGGTGGCAACCCCCGCCGCAGCGCTACAACTACCGTGGCATGGGTGATGCCATGGATGGCCTACTCTGAGGGCATTGCAGCTACATGGGGAAGACAAAATGGAAATCAGGGAAAATAGCTTCTGGGGTTTTACCTCGGATGCCAAAATTTGAGGATTTCAAGGAAAATAGTTTCATGGATCAACTTTTCAATGCAACCAAATGACCATTTTCATAAGATTTTTCCTGAAAAATCTTTTCTTGTGAGAGGTTTTATAGGGAAACAAATGGACCCTAAGTCTCTCATTGAATGCTTCCTGCTAGCTTAATTTCATTCCCCCCTTTCTCCAATCACCAATCCCCCCTAGTGAAAATGGCTCCGAAAACTACAAGAGAAACTCAGCTCAGCCCGCAGGAAGAAGAAATACTTGCTAAGTTTCAAACTCTGTTGGCAAATTAAAGAGGTTGAGGTTTTAAATCTAGAGGAGAAGCATTCAGATGGTAGAACTTCATGGAATTATAGCCTTATCATTAGAGTTCTAACTGATAAGGTAATCAGGCCAGTCGGATTAAAGGATTGGATTGCTCGTCTTTAATGGAATCCTATAGGTGCTTGGAGGTTTCTCAACTACTCACTGGATAGATTTCTAATTAGATTCACAGACATGGAGGTTGTTGAGAAAATATGCAGAAAATGCCTTGGATTTACAATGAAGATTTAATTCTAATTGAGCGAGGTAGGCCTAAGTCTAGGGTTGCAAACGAATCAATACACTCGACAAGTAACTCGAAACTCAACTCGATAAAAATTCGACTCGGTTCGTTTATTAGATAAACGAGCAGAGCTTGAACAAAAATATAAACTCGATTCATAAATGAGTCGAGCTTGAACAGAAATATGCTCAACTCGAATACGTTTGCGAACAGCTCGTTAAGATACTCGATAATATGTTCATTAAAATACTCGATTAGTTACTCGTTAATATACTCAAATTATATTAATTTCTTATTATAAATATGAAATTATTAATATTTATTTATTTTAAAGAATTTTTGTTAAGGTACGAAATACTTATGAATACTAAAATGTAAAAGATTAAATATGTGGGTGTAAATACATAAATTATGAAAGGATGGGCTGTAGACAAACTAATATACTCGACAAGTAGCTTGAATTCGACTCGGATGTTACTCGAATTCGGCTCATTTAATAAAGTAAATGAGTCAAGCTCAAACAAAAATTTAAGCTCGTTTCATAAACGAGCCGAGTATGAGCAAATGTCTACTCAGTTCATTTAAACTCGTAAACAAGTTTGTTTAACTTTTTAATTATAAAATTTATAACTATAGTTGTTAAATATTTTAAACATTATACTAAAATAATTAAACAAGTAATTTACGAAGGATCTTGCGGTATGACCTTGAAATAAATAAATTTGGGTCTTATAAACAATTAAATTTTTACTTATAAATTGAATTGGACTTATATATATACATAATATAGATATATATATATATAACTCACAAATTCAATTGGGCTCGTTAAAGTACTCGTTAAGGGCTCGAACTCGAGAGTATTTAAACGAACCAAGTTTGAACAACTATTTTCAATACTCGATAAAGTTCGAGGTCAACTCGAGCTCCATTAAAAATTAATAAACAGAACTTGGGCAGCATAATACTCTGCTCGACTCGAATCGTTTACACCCCTAGGTCCAACTCCACTCCCCAAGATCACAAGGTTCAAGCTGGTGAAATGTGGGTTCATTTATACAATCTACCAATTGAGTTCCTTACTGGCATCACAGATTGGATGCCCATACAAGCCTACCTCAAACATAATTGATGGATGGAGTGACTGCACCCGCATTAAAATTGCCTTTGATGCCACGGCCCCTTTAGTTACTGCAGTCAGAGCCAAGCTTCCCAATCAAAGCATCCACAATTTTCTTGTTATTTATGAAAGAATACCGAGCTACTTGCTAGGTCATGAAAAAGATAATTGCAGCAAACTCATTGAGGCTATGACCTTAATCAAGGAAGCTCCAACTCCTACCTTGAAAGCCAAAATGGAGAAAGCCATCTCTTATCCCTTTGAGTGTTTGGGCATATCCCATGCTGGAGCTACTAGTCCAAGAGTTAATTTCATGGTAGAAGGATCACCAAGCTCTAAAGACAATTTCAGTGAGAAAGACATACCTAGAGTGGCGGAGTATGCTGCAGACAAGTAAGGATAGAGTCCTAGGATAGGCATTAATTTGAGGAATAATTTGCAATTGTCTCACCCTCCCACGTTAACTCTTTTTTTACTGATCTGTAAATGATGTTGCCATTTCACGAATAGAAAAGGTACATAAGAGGAGAGGACTGAGCAAAAGCAATTGCCTCCACATGAAAGCTTGGTGGCGTGCGCCACTCACCCTGACAATTGCAAATAACAAAAACCAGCTCTCAATGGACCGATGGTCCTTACACACAAAAAAAAACCACCAGAAAGCTTGCAGAGATGGAAAGAAAACGCACACTGAAGTATTGGAGAAACTCGCTGAAATACACCGGCTGGAAACCAATGGGGAACGCACACCCACAGACTACAAGACAATTACAGAAAGTGTAACGACTCAAAATCTACATTATCAGTAAGCAACCAGTAACCCGAATTCTGACCCGCTAACCCACGAGACAAGCTCGGAAGGGTAAAAAGTGAATGTATGAGGAGACTATATATAAGAAGATACACACCATGTAAAGCTATAAGATTTCACTATACATGAAATATAACAAGTACAACTCAGAATCCACACTAAGTACAGAGTACAGGAGTACAACAAAAAGTACCACTCACTGCAGCTAGGGCGCACCAGCACCAGAGTGGCTAGACTCGCCTGGAACGGGAGTCGACGACGACCCACCTGAAAGGGAGGGGAGTGAGTCTCAAGAAAAGAGACCCAGTAGGGAAAAGTAACCCCCACCGGCAGCAGTACTAAAGTGCGGAAAGTAAAAACAGAAAGTAAATACATGTCGCATCACAACCAAAACTAGTAACAACTACGCGTCTCCTTGACAGGAGTGCGCTACAAAACTGTAAACCTCGTGGCTCAGTAACACACACTGACACACACACAGTAAGTAGGACTCAGCTAGGGTCTGTGGCTCGGCGTCCCGTCACCACAGAGTCTATCAACCCCAGCCACGTGTGCACACTACAGACGCTCTCTCTCGCATCTGGTCCACGACCGGTTTTCCCCCTACGCCTGACCCCAGAGGTAGAGAAGGGGCTCCACGGAGACCGGCTCGAAACCACTACAAGGAGTACGCACAGAACAGAGACGCTCTCAACGTCCTGGCTCACCGACGGAGGACCCCCACACGCCGGTCATCTAGACAAAGCGTCGCTCTATGTCCAGGTGACAAACAGAAACAAAGGCACGGTAACTCAACGCGAGTATAGACGGTAACACTCTCAACGTCTGAAACACCGTACAATAGACGGACACCTCGTGTCACGTCTCTAGACACAATGCATGACTGAAGGCCCACTGGGTCATCAAACAAACGGCAACATCGATTGCCGCCAAAAAGGATATAAATGACACACCCATTGCCGCCAACACTTGGTTAACGGCAAGGATCCTGCCATTAGCATCCACGCTGAAGATCTTAACGTCAACAGATGTGGACGTTAACCTCCTCAGTCTTCTGAACCCAGAACGGCACCAGATCAGTCCAACTGGGCAAAACCGCCCCACAACCACAAAATTGATGGAGGGGAACATCTCCTCACATCTTCTAACACTACCAAACTTCGGAAATCTACGATCCAACACTTGGATCGTCCAAAACACCCAAAATCCCGGCATGGCACAACCCAACCCTAAAACATAATTAACATACTAATCTACAACAGTTAAGCATGTTGATCCATTAAGGAGGGTTTAAGGGGTTAAGTCCCTACCTCAGAACGCCCCAAAAACTCATAAACAGCCACCAATCGCGTCGGAACCCCTCGAAGTCTCCGCGCGAATTACACCAAATCTTCACGATTCCCTCCCGATCTAACACCGCCACACGTACCAGGGTCTTCCCACGAGCTCCCGTCAACTGTCGGAAGTGGTGGAAACGGACAAAGGTAAAAGTGGAGGAAAAGAGAAGAAGAGAAAAGGAAGGTTACTGCTCACGGGCTGCCCTATTTCTACAGGCGCGACAAATAGACGTCCACATCTCCTGCCGTCTACTTGAACCGCCATAGAGTCAACGTCCAGACCAATGCCGTTAAGTTCATCACAGGAACCCTCCAGAACCAACAGTAAACGTCCACAACGATGGACGCCAACTCCCAGTCAACGACTAGCCCCTGGCCGTCAACCCCAAGTCAACGGCAAAATCCATTGTCGTCAACCACACCCGAACCTCTACAAGACCCAATAAGGATCCGCTGAAACCCGAGACCTGACAGCCCTCCCCCCTTAGGAATTTTGCCCCCAAAATTCAAACAACATAAAGAAAGAAGACTCACCAAAGAGGTACGGAAACTGATCGCGCATTTCGTCCTTTCGCTCCCATGTCGACTCACCACCTGAATGCCGCTGCCACGCAACACGAACTAATGGGATTGCCTTGTTCCTCAATCTCTGAACTCGGCGATCCTCAATGTGCAATGGAAACTCTGGTACTATCAACACTGGAGTCACCTCAGACCACTCTGTGCTCGGGAGAACGTGAGACTCGTCAGAAAGGTACCTTCGCAGCATCGACACGTCGAACACGTCGTGGACCGCTGCCAACTCTGACGGAAGCTCAAGTCTATATGTCAATCCTCTGACACGCTCAGAAATGGTGAAAGGTCCAATAAAGTGGGGACTCAACTTTCCACGCCTACCGAACCTCACCACTCCCTTCATAGGAGACACACGGACAAACACCTGGTCCCCTACCTGAAACTCGAGCGGTCGCCTGCACTGATCTGCATAACTCTTCTGTCGACTCTGCGATGACAGAAGTCTCTGTCTCACAAGCTGTACCACCTCGACTACCTGCTGAATCAACTCTGGTCCCGTGACAATCCGCTCGCCAACCTCGAACCAGTCTAGAGGAGTGCGACACGATCGTCCATACAAAGCCTCATATGCTGCCATACCGATACTGGAGTGATAGTTATTATTATATGCAAATTCGACCAACGACAAGTGAGCTGTCCACGACCCCTGCCACTCTAGACAACAAGCTCTAAGCATGTCCTCCAAAGTCTAGATAGTCCGCTCTGACTGACTGTCTGACTGTGGGTGGTAGGCGGAACTAAAAGCCAATTCTGTCCCCAAAGCTCTCTGGAAACTGCGCCAGAACCCAGAAGTGAAGCGAGGATCCCTATCTGACACAATAGAGATCGGCACTCCGTGCAAAGGAACAATCCGCTCTACGTACAACGCGGCCAACCTACTCACACCCCAACTAGTCCTGACAGGCAAGAATCTGGCAGTCTTCGTCAATCTGTCCACAAGTACCCAAATGCTGTCAAAACCTCCAGCTGTCCTCGGAAAACCACAAACAAAGTCAGTCTTCACATGGTCCCACTTCCACACCGGAATCTCTAAAGGCTGCACAAGTCATCCTGGATGCTGATGTTCGGCCTTCACCTGCTGGCAGACCAAACACCTAGCTACAAAAGCCGCTATGTCCCTCTTCATTCCAGGCCACCAAAACTGACGTCTCAACCTGTGATACATCTTGGTCGATCCTGGATGAATCGAGTACCTGGAACCATGTGCCTCCTGTAACACAATTCTCCTGACAGACTCCTCAACAGGAACATAGAGTCTATCTCGGAACCTAAAGTCCCGTCCTCGTGAAGCTCAACCTCTGGAAGAAGTAACACTCTGTGCAACTCGGGATCTGCCCGCTGAGCCTCAACAACCTGTCTCACAATGGCGGGAGCCACCAACAAACTACCAAACACACACAGTCGACGACTGGACAAACTCTGAAAGACCCTTCTGCCGCAGACTGCCACAACTGCCACTCCTTCAGCATCAGATGACTCAACTGTGCTTTCCTACTCAAAGCATCTGCGACTACATTGGCCTTCCCAGGCTGATACTCAATACTAAAATCATAGTCCTTCAGATATTCCATCCAACGACGCTGCCTCATGTTCAGATCCCTCTGAGAAAACACATACCTCAAGCTCTGGTGATCGGTGTGAACTACAAACTTCACTCCGTACAGGTAGTGACGCCAAATCTTCAAAGCAAACACCACAGCTGCAAGCTCTAGGTCATGGGTCGGGTAACTCTCCTCGTGGGGCTTAAGCTGACGAGACGCATAAGCCACTACTCGGCCCTGCTGCATTAGGACTGCACCCAGACCAATACCTGAAGCATCTGTGCAAACCTCAAAACTCTCCTCACCTGAAGGCAACACAAGGACTGGCGCTGATGTAAGCAGCCGCTTCAACTCTATGAAGCTCTGCTCACACTGCTCCGACCACAGAAACGGAACACCTTTTCTCGTCAACCGAGTCAAGGGTGCGGCAATCTGAGAAAAGTCCCGAACAAACCTGCGGTAGTAACCTTCCAAGCCCAAAAAGCTACGAATCTCAGACACAATCCTGGGATTCTCCCACTGCAAAACTGCCTCGACCTTCGCTGAATCTACAGAAACTCCCTCACCTGAGATCACGTGCCCCAAAAAGTGAACCTGTTGTAGCCAAAACTCACACTTACTAAGTTTGGCATACAACTGGTGCTCTCGCAAGTTCTGCAACATGATCCTCAGGTGCTCGGCGTGCTCCTCTTCCGAAGCGGAGTACACCAGAATGTCGTCAACAAACACTACGACAAACCGGTCCAAGAACTGGTGGAACACCCGGTGCATCAGATCCATGAAGGCCGCTGGAGCATTGGTGAGCCCGAACGGCATCACCAAAAACTCAAAATGACCATATCTGGTCCAAAAGCAATCCTCTCAACGTCAGAGTCTCTAATCCGCAACTGATAGTAGCCTGACCTCAGGTCAATCTTTGAAAAGACATGAGCAGATTGAAGCTGATCAAAGAGATCGTCAATCCTAGGCAACGGATACCTATTCTTGATGGTCACTTGGTTCAGCTTCCTATAGTCAATACACAACCTCAGGCTACCATCCTTCTTTCGGACAAACAAAACAGGTGATCCCCAGGGAGAAAAGCTAGGACAAATATAGCCCTTCTCCAACAGATCCTCAAGCTGCCTCTTCAGCTCCCTCAACTCTGTTGGTGCCATACGGTACGGTTCCTGTGCAAACGGTGCAGTGCCAGGAACCAACTCAATAGTAAATTCAATCTCTCTCTCTGGCGGTAGACCAGGTAACTCATCCGGAAAAATATCTGGAAACTCACACACTACGGGAATGTCCCCCACTCCCGAGGCAACCTGATCAAGAGTCACTGCAGAAACTAGGAAATCCTGACAACCAGAGGCAAGCAACCTCCCTGCCCTCAAAGCAGAAACTAAGAAGCGAGAAGTAAGAGGTACGATACCCTGGAAGTAGAATGCCGCTTCCCCGGGTATCTGCAAGTGCACCCTCTTCTTCTGGCAATCCAACACCGCACCATACCACTCTAACCAGTCCATACCCAAGATCACATCATAATCCTGCAACTGCAAAGCAAACAAACGAGCCGACAACCACTGATCCTGCAACTGCACTGGTACCTCCTCGAGACAGTAGGACGTAAGAACAAAGTCCCCTGTCGGCAACTCCACTGCTAGGTCAACGGACTCTCCTGTACTCAACTCTCCAAGGGAGTCTAGGAATTCCTCAGACACAAAAGAATGAGAGGCACCAGTATCGAACAAAACTCTAGCTGTAAAACCAAAAACTGTAACTGTACCTTCTACTAGCTGAGCAGCCTCAGCGTCTGCACGAGTCAGGTGAGTAACACGGCCTCTAGCTCTCGACCCACCAGAACCTCCGGCCTGCTGACGCTGCTGCACGGATACCTGCTGCTGCTGCTGCTGCACTCGGGGCTGTGACTGGGTCTGCTGCTGCGGCACACGAGGTAACAAAGGGCAATCTCACGCCATGTGACCTATCTGGTCACACCGGTAACACTGACCAGCAAAAGAACGTTGTGCCTGCTGCGAAGGCTATCCTGCCGGCTGCTGAACACTCCCAACAGACTGTTGCCTCTGCTCAGTCTGCCTCCTATCACGCCGAAACTTCCTCCGAGATCCTGACTTTGTCGTCGTCCCAGCAGAAGTGGACGTGTAGGAAGTCGTAGTCCTCGGAGTCGTCTGCACACTACCCTGCTACTGTCGTGGTTGAGTCAGAACTACCTGTGTCTGAACCTCTGCGCTCCGAACACGGGTCCGTAAAGTGTCAGCCTCCAATGCTGCCGCTGTCTGATAGGCCGCGTCCAAGTCAGTGATGCGCGCCACTATCAGTGCCTGTCTGAGCTCTGGCCTCAGGCCCCTCACAAACTGCTGAGTCCTCAGACTCTCATCTGCCATAATCTGTGGAGCGTAACGCCCTAGCTCCACAAATCTGGCCCTATACTGCACCACTGTAGAGTCCCTCTGCTGCAAGTCCAGAAACTGATATAACTGTTCCGTCCGGACGTAAGTAGGACAGAAGGCCCTCTCAAAAGAAACAACAAACTCCTGCCACGGAATCTGTCTAAGTGGGCGAGACTGAAAAGTAGTCTCCCACTCAGAAGACCACCAAGTCAACGCCTGCGCTTGCAACTGGTAACTAGCTAACAACACTCGCTCCTCGGGAACACACTCCATGGAACGGAAAGTCCGCTCCACTGCATCCAACCACGCCCGTGCCGTATCTGGATCAGGCTGGCCCAAAAACTGGGGAGGCTGAAACTGTAAGAACTCCCTCAGTACCCTCCCAATACTGCCCTGGGGTACTGGCGCATCACGGTGCTGAGCAACAAACTGAGCCATCCCCTCAAGAAACTGGGTCTAGTCTAACCCCTGCGCTGCCTAAGGAGGAGGTGGCAGCGGTGGCGGAACAATACCACTGTGTGCGTCTGATGGCAAAGGCTGCGTCTGCTGAGGTGGCGGAGCGTCTCCAGCCTCCTGTCGAGTCGCCTGCTCAGCCACTCCCTCTCTAGGACATCGCCAAGGCTCCATAGTACTATACACAGAGCAAAATACACACACACATGAATACACTAACTAACTCCAGGCTAAATAGCTGCAACTGTACTATTTATACTCTGAGTTAACATAATGGGTATTTTCTTATATATATCTCATCAGACCAGGCTCTGATACCAACTGTAACGACCCAAAATCCGCATTACCAGTAAGCAACTAGTAACCTGAATTCTGACCCGTTAACCCACGAGACAAGCTCGGAAGGGTAAAAAGTGAATGTCTGAGGAGACTATATATAAGAAGATACACACCATGTAAAGCTATAAAATTTCACTATACATGAAATATAACAGGTACAACTCAGAGTCCACACTAAGTACAGAGTACAGGAGTACAACAAAAAGTACCACTCACTGTAGCTAGGGCGCACCAGCACCAGAGTGGCTAGACTCGCCTGGAACGGGAGTCGACGATGACCCACCTGAAAGGGAGGGGAGTGAGTCTCAAGAAAAGAGACCCAGTAGGGAAAAGTAACCCCCACCAACAACAGTACTAAAGTGCGGAAAGTAAAAACAGAAAGTAAATACATGTCGCATCACAACCAAAACTAGTAACAACTACGCGTCTCCTTGACAGGAGTGTGCTACAAAACCATAAACCTCACGGCTCAGTAACACACACTCACACACACACAGTAAGTAGGACTCAGCTAGGGTCTATGGCTCGGCGTCCCGTCACCACAGAGTCTCTCAACCCCAGCCACGTGTGCACACTACAGACGCTCTCTCTCGCGTCTGGTCCACGACCAGTTTTCCCCCTACGCCTGACCCTAGCGGTAGAGAAGGGGCTCCACGGAGACCGGCTCGAAACCACTACAAGGAGTACGCACAGGACAGAGACGCTCTCAATGTCCTGGCTCACCGACGGAGGACCCCCACATGCCGGACATCTAGACAGAGCGTCGCTCTATGTCCAGGTGACAAACAGAAACAAAGGCACGGTAACTCAACGCGAGTATATACAATAACACTCTCAACGTCTGAAACACCGTACAATAGACGGACACCTCGTGTCACGTCTCTAGACACAATGCACGACTGAAGGCCCACTAGGTCATCAAATAAACGGCAACATCGATTGCCGCCAAAAAGGATATAAACGGCACACCCATTGTCGCCAACACTTGGTTAGCGGAAAGGATCCTGCCGTTAGCATCCACGCTGAAGATCTTAACGTCAACAGATGTGGACGTTAACCTCCTCAGTCTTCTGAACCCAGAACGGCACCAGATCAGTCCAACTAGGTAAAACCGCCCCACAACCACAAAATTGATGGAGGGGAACATCTCCTCACATCTTCTAACACTACCAGAACTTCGGAAATCTACGATCCAACACTTGGATCGCCCAAAACACCCAAAATCCCGGCATGGCACAACGCAACCCTAAAACATAATTAACATACTAATCTACAACAGTTAAGCTTGCTGATCCATTAAGGAGGGTTTAAGGGGTTAAGTCCCTACCTCAGAACGCCCCAAAAACTCATAAACAGCCACCAATCGCGCCGGAACCCCTCGAAGTCTCCGCGCGAATTACACCAAATCTTCACGATTCCCGCCCGATCTAACACTGCCACACGTACCAGGGTCTTCCCACGAGCTCCCGTCAACCGTCGGAAGTGGTGGAAACGGACAAAGGTAAAAGTGGAGGGAAAGAGAAGAAGAGAAAAGGAAGGTTACTGCTCACGGGCTGCCCTATTTCTACAGGCGCGACAAATGGACGTCCACATCTCCTGTCGTCTACTTGAACCGCCATAGAGTCAACGTCCAGACCAATGTCGTTAAGTTCATCACAGGAACCCTCCAGAACCAACAGCAAACGTCCACAACGATGGACGCCAACTCCCAGTCAACGGCTAGCCCCTGGCTGTCAACCCCAAGTCAACGGCTAAATCTATTGTCGTCAACCACCCCCGAACCTCTACAAGACCCAATAAGGATCCGCTGAGACCCGAGACCTGACAGAAAGAGCTCGACCGAAATGGCAGGGCTTGAAGGTAGCGATCAACACTTCCAACACTAATAAGCCCCCTTCACTGCTGGAGCTTGAGAATAGAGGAAAAAAAGACCAGCTACCGAAGAGGCTTGTTGAGACCCGGCAACACAATGGAACCCTCAAAGGAGAAGGATCACTCAGCTCCGCCTATTGCACAGAGTCGCTGGAGGTACCTAGATTTCACCGGGGTTTCTTTTAAAATAGCATAGTTTAAAAATAATTTAAGAAAAATAGCACGCTAAAAAAATAAATTAGCAATGTAGCACACTTTTGACCGGTCAACCGATCAAAAAAAGTGTTACGTTCAAAAAAAAAAAAAAAAGGCAATTCGGGAGCGCGCTTGCTGACTTGCAAGTCGGCAAGCGCGCTCCCGACTTGCTCTTTACTACCCCCCACCCACCCCGCCCATTCCTTTTCCATCACATTCCCCCTTTCCCCTTCGGAGCGACGGAGGAAGCAGCGGCTGTTGCGCGGCGGTGTGCGAGGGAGTGCGGCGGTGTGCGAGGGCGACGGTGTGCGGGACGGCGAGGGAGGGCGTGGTGTGCGACGCCACCCAGCGGCGGCGATCCGGCAGTAGCGACCCGGCGGTAGTGGTATTTTAAATTTTTTATTAGGGTCTCCTTCCCCTCCGACATTCTACCTTCTTTGGTCCCTCATGTCCCCTTAGTTGGTCCCCACCTCTCCCCGCAGGGCAACCCCACCTCCACCATGGCCCTTTCCCTCTTGATCCAGACCCCACCTCCACCTTGGACCTTTCCCTCTTGATCCAGACCCCACCTCCTTCCTGTCCGAGCCCTCCCCCACCCCACCCCGGTCGGCCCTCCTTCATGTCCTAGCCCTCCCCCACCCCACCCCGTTCGGCATTGCATCCCCCCCTCACCACTCCTTCGTCATTAAGAATTGTCCTAGCCCTCCCATTGTCCAAGCCCGAGCCCTCCCCCACGCATTCCATTTCCCTCCCCCCCCCCCCTTCTTCGGCCATAAAGAATTTTTAAATTTTAATGTTAAAATTGTTTGTTATTGCAATGATTTAGTTAGGAAGAATTTTAAAATTTTAATGTTAAAATTATTTGTTATTGCAATGATTTAGCTATAATTTTGTTATTCATTTTTTGCATTGTGATCTTTATTGAATGTTTTGTTATTTAAAAAAAACTATTAAAAAATATTGATAAAATTAGTTTATTTATTATGATTTTGCAGGTGTGACATCTATTAAATAATAAGATGTCATCTACAAATGTATTTATGGTTATTCTTTATAATGGAAGATTTTCTAAAAATGGTAGAGTGGCTATGTATGAGGGAGGTAATGAAATAATTATTAGGGTACATTCACGTTGTTCGTTCAATGAACTCAAGAGTATAATCTACCGTGCAACAAAGATTACTCCTCTTGAGTATGAGTTGAAAATTCATGTGAAAGTCCCCAATAATGATGGTTTTTCTATTGAAGTTGATGATGAAGAAAAATGTTCTATAATGCTAGAGTTATGTGTCTCTGCACCATTGACTGTCTTTATAGAAAAAATGACACACAATGCCGCATTTAGACCATCATCTTCACTGATAACATCAATGGGTTATGAAGTACCTACACGTCCAGTTACAATGAGAATATTAAATTCTCAATCGGATGTGGTTCCATGTACACCGACACATGCGATGGACAATTTGGACATTAATGTGTGTCTTCCTTCTGATGGTCAAAGAGACGTGCACCCTTCGTAAGTGTTATATCATAGTATAAATTACATCTTTGTTAATTTAGTCTGATACTAAAAATTTTACAAATATTTGTTCACTATAGTAGGTCTCTTTGTGAAGAAAGTATGAATCAGTTGTTAAGTTTCTCGTCTAGTTATCCATGGTCTGCTATGAATGAGGCTGGACCAAGTCACAATCTTAACGAAAATCTTGAGTTGCACGATGCTCCAGTTATCAACGATGAAGTCTTAGAAAATAGTGAGAGTGATGGTGATGATGACAATATTCAAAGCTCATCTGACGATGATGTGAATGATGATACAAATATAAGTAGACCCATGACTGATAGTTTGCATGTTGTAAATGAATGTGTCTCATGAGATATGATGAATTGGGTAGATAATGTCGTAGCTAATGAATACTTCATTGAGAATGAAGAGACAGAATGGATGCATACGGCAAATGTTCAAGTGGATAATTTGAATGTGTATAACATGCAGTCAAATGAAGAACTTCATGTTAGAGATTTGTTTGCCAGTAAAGAAGATTTGGTGACCAAATATCTCTATGGTCGGTCAAACGAAATGTCCAATTTCATACCGATCGATCACTTCTAAGATTTTAACGTTGATTTGTTATGCAAATTCTCAATGTC
The DNA here is from genome assembly GCA_014218235.1 of Colocasia esculenta. Classification (NCBI taxonomy): domain Eukaryota; kingdom Viridiplantae; phylum Streptophyta; class Magnoliopsida; order Alismatales; family Araceae; genus Colocasia; species Colocasia esculenta. The sequence goes on along the minus strand of CM024757.1, from coordinate 58,504,165 downwards.
AATGGCGTCTACATGCTTGTTGTAGTAAAAGAGCCGGAGGAGCATGGAAAATTACAAGTTATGAGTCGCATCATTCATGTCACACTCCTATTGAAAATCAAAGACACCGACAATTGACATCGTCGGTAATATCAAGATTGATCCTTCCGGTTGTACGTAACCGTCTTGACATTCGGCCAAAAGAAATCAGAGATCTTGTGTCACTATCTCACCATGGCAGTATCTCTTACATTAAAGCTTGGGACAGTCGGAGAAAAATGTTCTCAAAAATATTCGGAGATTGGGAATCATCGTACACAAATCTTCTCAGGTATATGGAGGCTGTAAAAAGTTGCATGCCTGGGACAGTGTACAGTTTTAAAGTTGAGGACAACGAAACAAGTAGAAATTTGCAATATTTTTTTCTGGAGTTTCAAACCTTCCATTGATGGATGGAGACATTATAGGCCAGTTCTTAGTGTGGATGGAACTTTTCTTCATGGCAAGTATCGTGGAGTTCTTCTTATTGCATGTGGTGTCGATCCAGATCAGGGTATCTTTCCATTAGCCTATGCAATTGTAGATGTAGAAAGTTCAGCATCGTGGTCTTGGTTCTTTCATGAGCTTGTCAGTCTCATTCCGCCGGTAACAGAACGTCAACATGATATTTGTATTATTTCTGATCGACATGCTGGGATTAAATATGCAGTGCAACAACATCTTCCACATGTTGCCCATCGATATTGTCTTCGACATTATCGAGAGAATTGTGAAAAGCATTATAGAGTTGCTGGCTTACACGACAGGATATGGAGGGCGGGTATGGCTCATGATTCACGAGTGTTTGAATATGAATTGAAAGGTAACGTGAGAATTGTTGTGCAAGTGCATGTGATTGGTTACTTCAAGTGCAACCACAGTATTGGGCATTGTGTGCTGATGAAGGAAGGTGATTTTTGATCATGACTACGAACATGTCAGAGTGCCTTAATAGTGTGTTGAAAGCAGCACGAGGACTGCCCATACACGCGTTAGTGCACATGACATATCATCGCCTTCGATTGTTATTTTTCAAACGTCGGCAGGATGCGGAAGAGATGTCCACTTATTTAACACCATGCAATGAAGATTTAATGACAAAACGTCAAGTTGAATCAAGACAGTTGAGAGTTCAAGCTAGATTGAATCATGGTGAATTTGAGATCTGTGATATGAATGGACAAGTGTACCGCATTGATGTGAAAGACAATGGTCAAATTTTTTGCACATGTAACTTAGCTCAATTGCAACATTTTCTGTGTGCTCATGTACTATGTGCACTAGGTCACGTCATCTGGCACCGATACACGCATGTGTCAATTTGGTACACGTCTGCAAATTATAAATTGACATATGAAGGTCAGTTTCACAGTGTGCCAGATAATCATTCATGGCCGGATTTTAATCCCCAGTGTAATGTCATTCCTCTACTCCCTCCAACACGTACACCAACTCGAGGTCGACCCAAAAAAAATCAAAGATGAATGACCATGGATTCGGATCCTAATCGATTACATTATCATTGTTCATTATGCAAAGAATTAGGTCATAATAAACAAACTTGTGAGAGAATGCGTCGGACGTAAGAATTTTACATTACTTGCAACACTCTATTACATGCACTATATTTTACATTATTTTTTTGCTGGAATGAGTTGTTTTAACATTAACATGTTGTTTTAATTTTTTTGCAGACATGGAGGGAGAAGATAACGTGCTTTTATATGCACAAGAGTCGCATAGGTCTAATGACCCAGAGGTAATTGATTGTTATTTTCTAATGCTCATTATGATTTGTGTAAATGTCGTGATTACTTATATTGTTCTTTTCTAATGCATTTCATGATGATTTGTATAGTGTGGTACTTATTTATTTGGAGCATCACACATGCTGGGGTTGGATGATTGGAAGCCTACAGATTCACGTGTACTTACTTTAATTTGTCGGGCTGGGTTTAACATTGTGAGTAAATGTTCATGGGTTAAATTGGATCGTCCATTACTTACAGCATTGGCCGATAGATGGCGACCAGAAACAAACACTTTTCACTTTCCCTACGGTGAAATGACAATTACTTTACAAGATGTATCATGCATCTTAGGTACAGTTTCCAACTCTTAAGTTGTTCCAACTTCATGTTATTTGTTGTACAATCATTCTTTTGAAAGATTTAATTTATGTTGTAGGATTACGAATTGATGGAGAACCTGTAGTTGTGGCCCTGCAGGTTCCTACAAGATGGCCATCATATTTAGACATGTGTGAAGAGTTACTTGGTATCAACATACAAAATTTGAATGTTTTGGGTCAATATAAAACATGTTTACAAATGGTTTTTCTGCGAGATACTTTCTCTCAAATGAATTTGCAAGGACATAATATGAACACTGTCCGTTGTTATACCTGAGCATATTTGATGTATTTACTGGGTAAGGCTTTAATACCGGACACATAAGGAAATGAGATCCACATACAATACTTAGGATTTTTGGAGGATTTCAGTGATTGTGGAAGGTTGTCTTGGGGGAGTGCTGTATTGGCATATCTCTATCGTCAGTTAACTTGGGCAGCATTGAAAAAAAAGAGAAGATGGATGGGAGGATGTCTACATTTACTACAGGTACTTGCATTGGATGATAGAAATGTTAGTTGTTTTTACTTGTATGATAGAAATGTTAATTTACATGCATGTCTTTGTATAGTTGTGGTGTTGGGAAAGGTTTCATATTGCAGGGCCAATCCCTAGACCGCCATTAAATCCAACAAGAGATGTATGTTTTGACGTGAGGTAAGTTTTTCATATATTACGAATACTTTTATTTTAAATCCTCTCGTAATCACTACAGGTACACATAATCATTGACATTCCTTTACTTTAGGTGGCATAGAAGATTATCGCGAGAGGTGCCAAATCGTACATGGAAATTCTACAGAAATGAGTTTGACGTTGTTGAGGAAAGTCAGGTGATGATAAGTTATTTATAAAAAAATTATATGAATAGAGTTATATATAACTATTATAGAATTTCAGTGTTACTTATCATGTATTTCTTTGTTTAGATTATTTGGGAGCCATATGTTTTGCAAAATTTATCGCATGTTGCTGCAATTTGTAGAGAGAGTTCAGAACTATGGTGGGCACATGTACCTATATTTTGTATGGCTGTTATGGAGGTGCATATGCCTGAGAGAGTATGGCGTCAATTTGGTGCTCCTCAAGTAATACCACCTGCACCGGAATGATATGATCGTAAAGATGGTCGTGGACATGCAAGAGAAAATTGGTTGTTATATCATGCTAGAAATATTGAAAGGTGGAATGACCGTGCAAACACTATCATGGAACCTCCAATACAAGAAGAAGATCCAAGTCAATGGCGTCAATGGTATGGGCAACAGTCAAATCTTTATTTGACACCATTCTCGGATGAGCCACCAACAGAGTATTGTCCGAGGGGACCTATTGAGCGTGCATTAGTAAGTAATCATTCAATTTTGTCGTTTATAGAAAAATTTTGTTATACTTAAATGTTTATTTATTTGTAGGTAGACGTAACGGTCCGCACAAGAAAATTGTTAATAACAAATCTGGAAGCATCTTATTTGGATGTGAAGAATGAGATTTTAAAACTCCAAGAAGACACATTGAATAATCTTCGGATAAAGATTCCATAATATGAGAAACCTGCAAATCCATCTGGTGCGGAATATACTCCAGGAGAAAGCTCAGGAGGTCCAAATACATGGGTACATCCTTGGACATCGAACCATTGCCAAATGTATATGATGCTCAGTCTTGTGGCATTTCTCAAATGGATGTTTAAATGGGGCAATGGACACAAGATTCTGGTGTTTTAGATGCACTTACTCCGGTTCGTGTACCGACGCCTCCACCACATATTATTGGCGGAGTACATATACATGATGAAGGCACTCAACTTACCCCGCATATAGAAGAAGAAGATGAAGGCAACGATGAGACAGCGGCGAACGATTAGAGGTCGAGGAAAATGCATGTTAACAAGAAGAAACGTTGATTTGTTGTGAACAAGTTATGAAAACTTTCAAACAATGTACATGTTGTGATTATTTGGAGACATTGTAAATCTTGAGTGGTTAAATATGTACAAATTATTATGCTCATGTTATGAATGTTTGTGATTGTGCAAATGAATGTTTGTGATTGTGCAAAGATTATTTTTTTCATGATATTATGAGTCGTAGGTGATTGATTTACAATTGTGAAAGTTTATAAAATTTGTATTTTAGGTGATTGATTTGATTTATCTCTAACTTTTCTCTCTCTTTTTTTTTGCCAAGAAGCAAGTCCTGTCTGGGAGGTTTTTTTTGATTTTTTTTTTTTGGGCGAAGGAGCAAGTCGGACTGCCCTCTACCGACTTGCTCCCTGGGAGGCCCCCTAACCCGTGATTTTTTTATTTTTTTCCCAGGGAGGAAGTCGTATAATGGCAGACCGAGTCGGTCTGCCATTATACGACTTCCTCCCTGGCTCCCAGCGCAAGCCTTCTTCGCCTTTTTTTTGTTTTTGGGCGAAGTCGGAGGGCGCCCATACGACATGCAAGTCGTATGAGGCGCATACGACTTGCAAGTCGGATGAGTCGTATGCGCCTCATATGACTTGCAAGTCGTATAGCACGATGCCGACTTCCTTCTTTATTATTTTTTTAAACGTGAAAGCGTGTTCACTGTAGAAAGTGTGCTACATTACGAATTTATTTTTTTAGTGTGTTATTTTCCTTAAAAACTTTTCAAACCGTGCTATTTTAAAAGAAAACCCAATTTCACTAGCAACAGTTTGATGGGGATAGGTGCACCCACGGCTAGCATCATCGTGGATGAGCTCGACGAAGGTAGGACAAATGAGTGCTGCCAAGAAGAATGTATGGCAAGCAGGACCTCAAAATGCCAACTAGGAAGCTTGCTGGGCCGTAGGAGAAGAAGACGAAAGCCGCAGACACAAAGGCCACGGACAAGCTTCTGTCAAGGTAGGTGAGCTAAACTGGAAGAGCGCAGTGGAGATGGGGAACGGTATCTAAACCAACAAGATAGGCAAAGAGGAATAACAACAACGTCCTTGGCAACTGAGGCTTACAAAATGCAAGCTGAACTCCCATGGAATTGGAGAGATGCCGGTGAGCAAAATCCCGCTTAGAAAGGGGAACCAAAATGGAAATGCATTTCCTAGACCATAAAAGGAGAAACGATCCTCCCTCAGAAGGCGAGGAGAGGGGAGGGGGCATCTCTGCATACCAAAGCCACCCGCTGCCAGCGCCAAAGAAGACAGAGTTGGGAAAAACATGAGAGAAGGGTGAGGAGAGACATAGAGCTTGGGAGACACACTCACAAGACAGCCTTGGCCTCTCCCACACCTGACCCTCGGTCCTCAAGTTTAACCAGCTTCCTTTTAACTAGCCAGCAAATCAATCACCCTCTCATAAAGACTGGTCTGCCCACCTACCAAAAATCAACCAGACCCCCTTATACCCACCAGACAATATCTAGTCTGTTAAAAAAGTCAACTCCTGTCTGAAGCCCTGACATTCATGTCTGTCGTCCCAATGCAATCCCCTGCCTCCTAAAAAGCCCACTAATAAAAGAAAAATAACTTGGGAAGATAGCAATCAGTCGAACAATCTTAATTCGTTGCCATAGAACAATAACTTGTCAGCTGAAATTAATTTCATTATTTCAGTCATTTCAAAACCAACCAAGCTAAAAAAAGAAGCAAGAAAACCCAAGTCCCCCAAACTTAATCCAATATATAGCCCATCCTACCCTCCCTAAAATCCAAAACAGAAGATGGTAGCCAGCCTAAATCGGGCCCAACCTCCCTAATGAGGATTCTTGCCTGGAATTGCAGGGCTTTTGTAGGGGTTTGAATGGGATCCCTACTAAGTCATTTATAGATAGTCTTACTCGTTCATTAAATCCATATCTTTTTCTTTTTTTTTGTCTAAAACGAAAGGTACTACCTCTCACTTCCATAAGTTTGCAAATCCACAAAATATAAGTTAGTTCCATGTGGTTGATTCTGTTGGTAGAGCTGGTGGTCTGAGCATTTGGTGGAGGCTTGATCTTAATGTGTCTATTGAATTTTCTAGTCAGAATTGGGTTAAGCTCTGTATTGATTAGACTAATGTTGTTGATATTTGGAAGCTTTATCTGCATCTATGCGCCCACACTATTATCTAAAAGGAAAGCTGTGTTCAGAGAAATTCAACAGCATCTTAGTGGCATATCTCAGCGTGTTGCTATTATTGGGGACTTTAATTTTGTTTTGAAGCAATCAGGAAAAGAAGGTGGTTTTAAATTAAAGATTCCCACAATTCCCGATACATCTTCCAATATGCGGTTCAATATTGGTATCGGATCTATACTTCAAAAAATATTTAAAATGATACTTTTGGGTTCAATTTTTTTTCAATCACTTGATACTTTTAAGTATGGGTATCAGCTGGCTTGAGCAGCCTCCGAGACCTAGAGTTTATGCCCACTCTAGATTGGACTGGGCTACACAATTTGACTTGTCTATTGCAATTGTGATCCTACAGTGGTGAGGAATGGGATAGACTCAAACATCCTTGGGCCTGGCCTAGCATGGACTATCCTCTGTATTTACATATAAAGCATGTGTAATCTTTGCTTTCAGCCAAAGATGAGAGGAGAGTTAAGATGGATTAATTGTCCTGAGCAACTATTGGACCATGTCACATCATATAAGATAAGATATGATATGGTAGCTAAGTGGCATAATGGTTGTTATGACAAATGACCACTCCGACAGACAGAGTGATGCTCAAAGATCTTGATCCGTACAACAAGAAGAAAGGAGAGAGAAGAAGGATCAACCACACATGACAAGAACGGATTTACGTGGTTCAGACAGTATGTCTTCCTACGTCCACTTCACTAGATGTGGAGAAGAAGCCTTACACCCCAACCCGAAGGAACAAATCCTTACTGCAAAACTCTCTCTTGCTCTCCACCCCAAGACCCTCTTGTTTCTCTCTACAAGAACACACTTGGTGTCTCTCTCACTTGGGATACTTCAAACAATGGAGAAGGGTCTCTATTTATAGTTGAACATGAGGCTATGCGTTCCTGCTACATTACCCCAAGAGAAACGGATGGCCATTTAACTCTTGTGTTTCCAACTCTTGCTAACGCATGGGAGTTAAGAGTTTCTGTGGGGTGAGAGGGAAGACTCATTCATCCCTCCACGTAACCGCATGCAAAGCAGTTTGCTGCTGGGTGCTTTGAAGGTGAGACATCACGTAACAATTCTCCTCTTGGCTCGTCTTCACAAGCCGCATCCAGTGCCAAGCTCCGCCACGACTGCCGTCACCATCCATGCCCCCGCTAGGGCCACCTCACATTCTCTGCAAGCCGATCAAGCTCAGGCAGTGCCTAAACTTCTCCAAAGGGATAGGCTTCATCAGCATGTCTACAGGGTTCTCTGTTGTAGAAATCTTCTGAACAGCTACAGTACCCTGCAACACAACATCACGAACAAAGTGATACCTGACATCGATGTGTTTGGTCCTCTCATGATACATCTAATTTTTTGTCAGATGTATGGCACTCTGACTATCACAGTACACCAGAGTTATCTCCTGTACAAGACCCAAATCGCCAACCAAACCTCTCAGCCACAAAGCCTCTTTAACTCCCTCTACAGCTGCCATTTACTATGCCTCTGTAGTAGACAAAGCCACAGTAGACTGCAAAACAGCCTTCCAACTAATAGCACAGCCTGAGAAAGTAAAGACATAACCTGTCAGGGATCTCCTCTTATCTAGATCACCAGCATAATCTGAATCGACGTAGCCAACCAGCTGACCACCATCACTGCTTCCTTTCTGAAACACTAGGCTCACATCTGAAGCACCTTTGAGGTAACGAAGAATCCACTTCACAGCCTCCTAGTGGACCTTCCCAGGATTTCCCATGTACCTGCTAACCACACTAACAGCATGAGAAATATCAGGTCGAGTACATACCATAGCATACATAATGCTACCAACTGCACTCGCATATGGAACCTTGGACATTAGTTCCATGTCCTTCTCTGTCTTCGGTGAATCTTCTGTAGACAATCTAAAGTGGGCTGCCAATGGAGTACTTACAGCCTTGCAATCTTTCATGCCAAACCGCTCCAGCACCTTCTCCACGTACTTTTTCTGTGATAAGTACAACCTTCATGTGCTACGGTCTCTGTAAATCTCCATGCCCAAAATCTTCTTTGTTGCACCGAGATCTTTCATCTCAAATTCACTACTCAATTGAGATTTCAAATGATTAATTTCTGACATGTTTTTAGCAGCAATTAACATGTCATCTACATACAACAACAAGTAAATAAAAGAACCATCCGGAAGCCTTTTATCATACACACAGCTATCATAATCACTTCTAGAGTAACTATGACTTAGCATAAAAGTATCAAACCTCTTGTACCACTATCTCGGTGATTGCTTTAAGCCATACAAAGACTTCTTTAACAGGCACACATGATCTTCCTTACCAGAAACTATGAACCCCTCCAGTTGGTGCATGTAGATTTCCTCCTCCAACTCACCATGTAAGAATGTTGTCTTAACATCCAGTTGCTCTAACTCCAAATCAAGTAAAGCAACTATGGAAAGCAACACACGAATAGAAGAATGTTTCACGACAGGAGAGAATACCTCATTGAAGTCAATACCCTCTCGCTGTATGAAACCCTTCGCCACCAGTCGTGCCTTAAATCTAGCATCTTCCACACCAGGGATTCCTTCCTTCTTCTTGAAGACCCATTTGCACCCGACAATCTTTTGACCAGGTGGTACTTTCACCAGCTTCCATGTCTTGTTCTTCAGTAGATACTCAATCTCCTCTTGCATGGCCAACTGCCATTTAGAGGACTCGTCCGATGTAACTGCCTCTTTATAAGAACTCGGTTCTTCCCCTTCAATAGTATCTGCAACAGATAAAGCAAAAGCTACCATATCAGTATGACCATACCTGCTGGGTGGCCTGATCACCCTTCGCTGTCTATCTACTGCAATGCTATGCTGCCGTTGAGGGGCCTGTCGTGCTGTACTACTCTCAGGCACATCAACTGTCTCCTCTGGGACTTGTACTGTCTCCTCTTGCACTACACTTTTTGTTGAAAGCTTCACCTCTAGCTCTCCCTGCTTGCCACTAACCTGATCTCCACATTCTGTTGTTGACTTCTCTCCCACCCGGAGCATTGCAGACTCATCGAAGGTCACATCTCTCTTAATCATGAACTTGGGTGACTGAGGATCGGTACACCACAACCGATATGCCTTCACACCCTGTGTCTGTGCATATCCGACGAAAATGCACTTCTTTGCCTTTGGCTCCAACTTGTCACCTGTGACATGAGCATAGGCAGGACAATCGAAAATTCTGAAGTTAGAATAATCAGAAGGAGAACCAGACCATACCTCCTCGAGAGTTTTCAACTCTATGGCTGTGGATGGAGATCTATTCACCAAGTAACAAGCTGTGTTGACAACTTCTGTCCAGAATGCCTTTGACAAACTTGCCTGAGACAACATACTTCTCGCTCTTTCTAAGAGTGTCCTGTTCATCCATTCTGCAATACCGTTCTGTTGTGGTGTTTCTACTGCAGTGCGATGTCGAACAATACCATCATTCTTGCAGAACTCATCAAACTCTTTCGAGCAGAACTCCATACCATTATCAGTACGGAGGCACTTGATTTTCTTACCAGTCTGCCTCTCAATCAATGCCTTCCACTGCTTGAAAGTGACGAACACCTCACTCTTTTTCTTCAGAAAATATACCCAGACCTTTCTTGAAAAATCATCAATAAATGATAGTAAATAACTTGCTCCACCCTGCGAGGCAACTGGAGCAGGACCCCAAGGTCAGAGTGGATGTAATCCACAGTGCCCTTAGTCCTATGGACTGTTGTACTAAATTTCACCCTGCACTGCTTGCCGAACACACAGTGCTCACAGAAATCCAGTTTCCCAGTCTTCTGACCATCAAGCAAACCTCTTTTGCTCAACTCCACCATGCCTCTTTCGCTCATATGGCCCAGTCGCATGTGCCATAGTTGGGTGGGATCATCTGAACCTCGTGCCACATTGGCATTGCCCATCACAGTGTTGCCTTGTAGATGATACAGGCCACCGATCAACTTCCCTTTCATTACAACCAATGCACCTCTAGAAATTTTCAGGATTTCATTCTCTGCTGAGAACCGGAATCCATGCACGTCTAAAATACTCAAGGAGATCAGACTCTTCTTCAGTTCTGGAATATGTCGCACTTCTAGAGTTCTGACGACATTATCAAACATCTTGATTCTAATTGTACCAACCCCTGCAACTGCAAGTGTTCTATTGTCTCCCAAGGTTACGGTACCACTACTTACTGATGTGTAAGTAGAAAACCATTCCTTGTGAGGACACATGTGGAAGGTACAACCAAAATCAAGAATTCAGTCATTCCCAGAAGTGCTAGTAGAGACCGACAGAACAGTCTCATCTTCAACAGTCTCCTCTTCAACAATATTTACTGTATCAAAAGAAGACTCCTCTTGAACCTTGCCTTTCCCCTTTAATTTCGGACAATCTTTCTTAATGTGCCCTCTTTGGTTGCATTCATAACATTTGACCTTTTTAAGTGACCTCAATTTTGATCTAGCCCTGCTCTTTTTACTAGACTCTTTTTTTTCACTTCTTCCTCTCACCATTAGGCCATCTGCACGATCTTCGCCATGACTTTCTAATACCCTCTGTTTCAACTCCTTAGAGTTCAGAGAAGCCTTGACATCTTCTATAGAGATATCATCTCTTCCATATAGCAAAGTATCAACGAAATGCTCATACGAAGAAGGTAATGAGCATAGAATTATGAGGGATTGATCCTCATCATCTACCTTGACACCGACATTTTTAAGATCTATAACGATCTTAGTAAACTCATTCAGATGATCAGAAATGGGCATACCTTCTTTCATGCGAAAAGTGAACAACCGTTGCTTTAGGTACAAACAGTTTGTGAGAGACTTCGTCATGTATCTTGACTCGAGCTTGAGCCAGAGTTTTGCTGGGGTATCTTCATCAGTAACTTCTCTTAACACATCGTCTGCCAAGCACAGACGAATTGCAGTAAGAGCACACTCCATGTACTCTTCTTTCTCTTCGTCTTTCCACTCGGCTGGTAGAGCCGTCAAGCCTTTTATTGCCTTGCTCAGTCCTTGTTGGACCAACAAGGACTGCATCTTCAATCGCCAGATGTTGAAATCCTTCGTCTTTCCATCGAACACTTCAACGTCGAACTTCATTGCCGATGTCGACTTTGTAGCCATCAACAAGGAACACGGATCAAAAAATCCACCGGGCTCTGATACCAGTTTGTTATGACAAATGACCACTCCAACAGACAGAGTGATGCCTAAAGATCTTGATCCGTACAACAAGAAGAAAGGAGAGAGAAGAAGGATCAACCATATATGACAAGAACACAATGATTTACGTGGTTCGGAGAGACAGTATGTCTTCCTACGTCCACGGGCGACGGCGACAGCGGAACTTCACTAGATGTGGAGAAGAAGCCTTACACCCCAACCCGAAGGAACAAATCCTTACTACAAAACTCTCTCTTGCTCTCCACCCCAAGACCCTCTTGTTTCTCTCTACAAGAACACACTTGGTGTCTCTCTCACTTGGGATGCTTCAGACAATGGAGAAGGGTCTCTATTTATAGTTGAACATGAGGCTATGCGTTCCTGCTACATTACCCCAAGAGAAACGGAAGGCCATTTAACTCTTGCGTTTCCAACTCTTGCTAACGCATGGGAGTTAAGAGTTTCTGTGGGGTGAGAGGGAAGACTCATTCATCCCTCCACGTAACCGCATGCAAAGCGGTTTGCTGCTGGGTGCTTTGAAGGCGAGACATCACGTAATAGTGGCGATGGTGGTGAACATTTGGGTGATGGGTGGTATGATGACCAGTAACAATCATTGGCTAATTGACAACAACACAGATGGATAATTGATTATTGCAATAAAAAAATGGGGCTTCCATTTGTAAGGTATCCCTCAATATTCTAGAGTATAATGGAAACAAAAATGAATCTGAGATTGTCGAAGATATCAATTGATTCCAATATTTGGAAATCTCACTGTGCAGAGATGACGCATCTCCACAACTTGATGTAGAGATCCTCATCACTAAAAGTCGTCCAAATGTCCGACCTCTATTGGAGTCCACATAGGTTGAAGGTGCAAGGGTCCTCTCCATATAGTCCTCTCCTAATCGGCCTTCTCTTTCACCTTCATCGGGAGAGAAGAAGAGAGAGAGAGAGACAGATGGGAGAGAGGAGAGGAGATGGAGACTACACCCTAGGCTTCCATGATCAGCCTAGGGTTTTTTCATATGGCCATTATTTACAATGGTTGCAACAATTGTAAATAAATCTCATCAAAAATTAGTATTATGTAAATACCCATAAACCTGTCAAGCCCTATTATGTGTGACCCAGAATATATAATATCAAGCTAGTTGTGGATTTATGAACCATTAGATCTTCATTTAATAACTAGAAGACAAAAGTTAACCCCATAATTTTTCTGAACTCTTAAGCCTATTGTCTTAATAACTTAAGAGCATCCACTGATTATGACCACTTCAAAATTACACCGTAGCCCATAGATGATATCAAGAACATTGGAATCTTTCGATCATCAATTACCATGTAATTTATGTCCTTCACTTAAAATGTCTCAGATTGAATAGTACTATCCGGTATAGTTAATTTAATCTTTTAATGACTTATAGACATTGAAAATTTCTTTCCAATTTTATTTGCTGATTTTGCCAGAGACTTTCATTCAGTCATATACATAGAGACATATCTCTCACACGCATGAGAATAAATGATTCTATCTCATCATTCAATTACCTTTGAATGAATCTTATTAGATCTAATAATTGCATACAACTGGACCTATGGTTAAGACCTATGGATATGACATCAAAGTTCAATCATCCTACATGCAAGACATCTTTAATGACTCAAGTCTAAGGACCAATTACATCACTGAGATCACAGAACCAACTCAGAGATATGTCACTTCAATGAACTCATTCCAATTATAAGCACCTACACATCTATCTTAAAGTCTCCACTTAAGTGTGTTGAGCAACTATCTCTTAAAAAAATTATTTAAGACTTTAAACTAATTTAACATGGTGATTTTGCTAAGACAAAACTTTTTAAAAGACTTTCTATAAACAAATCTATTGGAATATATCATAGAGAAAATATTTTGTACAACACTATCTTGAAATTTTTCTAAGTCCACAGACTACACTATGTATCATACTGACTTCGACTGTGAACTATGACTTCATAAAGTCTAAGTGTTGAAATCCCTATGTTCTGGACTCCAACTCCCGGAAGTCGAATTCCACTCTTTGACTCTCGAAAGTCAAAGTATCTGTATTGTTCTATCTAACTTCAAGGAAGTCGAAGCATTCTCTCCGACTCCTTCAGAAGTCAAAGTATGACCTATTGATGCATATCACTCTGACTTCCTGAAGTCGAAGTCTATAGTCTTACTGCAACTTCTGAAGAGTCAAATTTCAGTTTGTTTCTCATGATTCTGACTCCGACTCCTAGAGTCGAAGTACATATCCTTCTGACTCCGACTTCCCTGACAACTTCTGTACTTTCACTTTTTCTGTGCAGATAGTATTTTATTACTTTATGAAATTTTGATTATTTGATATTTCATTTGCTTAATATAATCTTTTGCAGAACTCAAAGCACCTATATGTCTTTCAAAATAATATCCTGCCTTGTTACTATTATTCAAATATATTCTGACAGATAGGATATATTATACTCAAATCAATTAAAAATATATATATCTGTGTAGATGTCTGAAATATTTATTCAAATTAATATCTTGCTTTATGTCAAAAGTTCAGGTGTTTATTTCTTCGTTCAGAAGATGTCTTGCAGTTAATGCTATCAAACGTATGGGGTATCTGACAGACGCTCACCTACCATTGTCAGAACCTCACCTTACTTTCTGATGTAACTGTCTGTCTATCGTTAATTGCCCTGGACATCAGTCTGTCTGAAGATTCCATACTTTACATATATTTTTGACTCACCTACCTCAGAAAGTATGGAGGTATCTCTTCTTTTTTGTCTTATCCTTTGTTGCAGATCATTTATTAGGCACGTTTTCAGCATGGAGCTTTCACAGAACATTAATTGAAGATTGACCTTTAAGCTGTGAAGCTATAAGCATGGTCTGAAGCCGTTGGAAAGCTAAAAAGCTGAATAACTAATGGACAACAAAATATGATATCCATCCAAAGGATCCAAGGTCACTCCTCAAACGGCTAGATTTCCAACGGATAGTTTCAAACGGAAACATTCTATGAAGATATATAGAAGCCGAAGTTTAAACAAGAGAAGACACCAAGTGTGTGAAAAATAGCTAGCAACTTTTCAACTCACTTCTGCCTTCTGCTAGCTAGAGCTTCCACAAGCCTTCTCCTGAGCTGCAAGTTTGAGAGCTTCCTCAGTCCGAAAATCTCCAAGCTCTCCTCTTCACAGAAGTCTTGTTTATTTGGGTGGAAGTTGTGAAACTAGACATTCTTCTAGTCCACCCTCCTTATTTCAGAAAGGATTAGTGCTGTAATTTTTATTTGGTTTCCTTTCTGAATTTCCTGTGTTTGCTCACTCTTCATAGAAAACACACAAGTGTTTTTCATTTCTGTCTGTGTTTAACCCGAAGGAGGTTTGTTCCTGCTGTACCCCTCTTGTGAAGGGAAGACCTTGTCAAAGGTAGTCTTGTACCCCTGTTGAGGGAAGACTTGCTTAGGAGCAAGTGGGCTTGTAATACCTCTCAAGGGTGAGAGAAGACCAAGTATTCTAGGCAGTTAGTGAAATCTCAAGTGGTTTGCTTGAGGACTGGATGTAGGACTTCCATGTAGGAAGGGCTGAACCAGGATAAAATTCCTTGTGCAATTGTGTGATTGTTTCCGCTAATTTACATTTGAATCACACACTACACTAAACTTTAACAGTTCTATTTAGTGTTGTCTAATTTTAGATAAAATTTTAAAAGCACAAGAAGTTTTATTCACCCCCCTCTAGGACATCATTAGTGCCATTTCGATCCAACAAGTGGTATCAGAGTGAGGTCTTCTCAGAAGAATCGAAAGATTTGAGAAGAGATGGCAGCTGAAAGTCACAACTATGAAGGTCAGTCTGTTACAAGGCCACCATTCTTTGATGGTGAAGATTATCAGTACTGAAAGATAAGGATGGAGTGCTTCATCAAAGGCACAGATTTTGATTTGTGGCAGGTAATAGAACAAGGTGATTTTACTATTCTTGGTGAAAGTACCTCTGCTCTCTCTATAGCTGATAAGAGGAACATGTCCTTGAATTATAAGGCTAAAAATTACCTATGTTGGGCCCTATCCAAAAGAGAATTCAATAGACTGTCTACTTGTAGAACTACTAAAGAAATTTGGGATAAACTACAAGTTACATATGAAGGAACTAATAGAGTAAAACAAACTAGAATAGATATTCTTGTTTCTCAGTATGAACAATTTAAAATACTTCCAAATGAAAACATAAATCAGATGTACAATCATTTTTCAAACATAATAGTAGGACAGAGTTCTCTAGGAAAAGTTCTTACAAATGAAGAAACTGTAAGAAAAATCCTAAGATCATTAACAAATGTTTAGACCCTTAAGGTCACTGTCAAGGAGGAAGCACATGATCTAACTCAACTTTCCATTGACAAGTTAATTGGATCCCTAATGGCTCATGAAATTAACATGGAAAGATTTTTTGAAAGTTCATCGAAAAAGAAAATGCCAAATGCTTTAAAGGTTGCAAATTCTTCTTCCTCTGAAGACTCAAAGGAGAAATCAGATGACAGTGATGATGAAGTTATGTTGTCAAGGAAACTACACAGATCCTTGCCAAGAAAAAGAAGTCCGGTTCAAAGAGATTCTTCAAGAAGGACAAGAAGAAGGAACCAACCTGCTACGAGTGCAATCAATCAGAACATTACAAAACTAAATGTCCTAAGCTGAAGAAGAAGGATCAAGCAGAAAGATCTGAGAAGAAGAAAGGCAAAGAAAAGAAATTTAGAAGATACAAGAAAAAGGCAATGGCAGCAACATGGGATAATGAAGAAGCCACTAGCTCAGACTCTTCAAGCTCAGCATCTGAAGAAGAAGAAAAGGCAAATCTAGCCCTCATGGCAGGACTCGATCAGGTAAATTCTGAAATCTTTTTCACATCATGTTCTAAATCTGATTCTGATAGCCATGAAGATGCCTTTAATGAGTTATATGAAAAATATAAAACAGTAGTCAAGCAAATGAAAGTACTTAAATTAAACTTGCTTATACAAAAATCTAATACTTTTCTAAAAAAAATGAAGTAGAAAGATTAGGACAAAACTTAAGTGAAACTAAAAGAGCAAATGAATTACTGTGTGAAGACTTAAAAATAAAAATAGTAAAATCATGGAAATAGAATCAAATCTAAAAGAATTAAAGGATGAAGAAAAATTAAAAGAAGAAAACAATTATTTAAGAGCTACCATAGAGAAAATATCTAACTGTAAAAACATCTTTGTTTGTTAGACTAAAAGGTTCTAGGACAGGTAAGAAGAAATATGGAGTAGGATATACACCTCCACATAATGAAAAACATATTGTGTATCCTAAAAATTATCCAACACCACAGTTTGTAAAAGAAAAAGGAATCAAAAATCCTAGAAAGGTTAACCAATATGTTTACAAACAAAAACAGAAATATAACAACACTGCACACATGAAAAATACCTTTGATTTATGTTGTAGTCACTGTAACCAACTAGGACACACTGTCAGCACATGCACAACTAGACACTTGCGCTGGATCCCTAAGACTAACCATCAAGGACCCAAGAAAATTTGGGTACCAAAAGTTACAACTTAAGTTTGTTTGCAGGGTCGTCTGAGAGCATCTAAATGGTATTTGGATAGTGGGTGCTCAAGGCATATGACAGGTGACAGAAAGTTATTTACAAGCTTTAGAGATGAAAGTGGTCAGGTCACCTATGGAGATAATGGAAATAGAAAGGTCTTAAGATGTGGAACAGTGGGAACAAAAGAAAAGAATCTTATAGAAGATGTCATGTATGTAGAAGGATTGAAGCACAACCTCATTAGCATCAGTCAACTATGTGACAAGGGTCACCTAGTAAAATTTCAGAATGACAAGTGCATTATTCAAAAGGATGGAAAAATAATATTTGAAGCTCAAAGAGTCAAAAATATGTACACCTTATAGTTACCTGAACTAAAAGAAGTAAATTTATGTCTTGCAACCACCAAGAGTGAGGAAACTGATTTGTGGCACAGAAGACTAAGACATGCAAGCACTTCAGTAATCAAGAAATTAATTAAGCATGATCTAGTTGAAGGTCTTCCTAAGATGAAACTGAAGAAGTCTAGACTGTACAGCTTGTGCAAAGGGAAAGCAAACCAAGACATCATTTCAGTCCAAAACAGTGGTTACAACTTCTAAGCCTTTGGAGCTTATTCACATGGACTTGTTTGGACCTATAAGAACAGTTAGTCTTGGAGGAAAAGTGTATGGCTATGTAATTGTAGATCAAGGTACACTTGGGTATCCTTTTTAGAAGTCAAATCAGAAACATTTTTCAGCTTTTCTGAAGTTCAGCAAATTAGTACAAAAGAATCAGAAGTTTCAGATAATCAGTATCAGATCTGATCATGGTGGAGAGTTCAAGAATGAAAAGTTCATGAAGTTCTGTGAAGAAAATGAAATAGAACACAATTTCTCTGCACCAAGAACACCTCAACAAAATGGAGTAGCAGAAAGGAAGAACATAACACTGCTAGACATGGCCAGAACTATGCTTACAGAGTATAATTTACCAAGATACTTTGGGCAGAAGCAGTCAACACAGCCTGCTACATCATCAACAGGTGCATGATCAGACCAATCCTAAATAAGACACCTTATGAGCTATACAAGGAGAAAAATCCCAACATCAGTCATCTTCGACCTTTTGTTTGTAAGTGTTTTATTTTAATTAATGGTAAAGATAACTAAGGAAAGTTAGATGCTAAAAGTGATGAAGATTTTCTGTTAGGATATATTTCAAAACCTAAAGGATATAAAGTGTTTAATAGGAGAACTTTAACTGTAGAGCAAACAGTGCATATATTATTTGATGAGACTAACCCTTCTATTAAGAGAATAGAAGAAGAAGAAGATTGTGTTGAGGATCTGTGCAGGGATCTAGAACAAACATCTATTGAAGAATGAGAAAAAGAAGAAGAAAAGGAAGATCCACCACTAGAGGAACTTCAACAGCAAGAAGAACAACAAGAAGGACTGCCTAGAGAATTGAGGTATCACAAAGATCATCCAAGAGAAAACATTATAAGTGATCCTCAAGATAGGGTAAGAACAAGAGGTATGAACATTCCTTGTGATTTTTCTGCATTTGTCTCTCAAATTGAGCCTAAGACAATCAATGATGCACTGGCTGATAAATCTTGGATCCTTGCTATGCAAGAGGAACTTAACCAGTTCCAACGCAGCCAGGTTTGGACTCTTGTCCCTAGACCTTCTGACCATCCAGTTATTGGGACCAGATGGGTCTTCAGAAACAAAATGGATGAATCAGGAGTGATCATCAGGAACAAGGCCAGGCTTGTAGCACAAGGGTATTCCCAAGAGGAAGGCATTGATTTTGATGAAACTTATGCTCCAGTAGCTAGATTAGAGGTAATTAGAATTTTATTAGCATATGCATGCTCCCTCAACATCAATTTATTTCAAATGGATGTTAAAAGTGCTTTTCTGAACGGTTTCATAAAAGAAGAAGTTTATGTTGAGCAACCACCTGGTTTTGAAGATACTAAATATCCAAATCATGTTTTCCATTTAAAGAAAGCATTATATGGTCTAAAACAAGATCCAAGAGCTTAGTATGAAAGACTTAGTGCTTATCTTATATCACATGATTTCATAAGAGGTAAAGTAGATAGTATATTATTCATTAAGAAATTTTCAAAATGAATCTTAATAGTGTAAATATATGTTGATGATATTATTTTTTGTTCTACTAATGAATCACTTTGTAAATTATTTGAAATCCTTATGCAAAGTGAGTTTGAGATGAGTATGATGGGTGAGCTTAATTACTTTCTTGGGTTATAAATCAAGCAGACCAAGGAAGGTACTCACATTTGTCAAACTAAATATATTTCTGATTTATTCTCAAAATATGGTTTTGACAAGTGTAAGCCCTTAGGAACACCCATGAGCTCAGGAATTAAGTTAGATAGTGATCCACTTGGCAAGAAAGTAGATCAAAAGGTCTATAGAGGCATGATTGGATCATTGCTCTATCTTACTGTCAGTAGACCAGATATAATATTCAGTGTATGTTTATGTGCAAGATTTCAAGCTGATCCTAAAGAATCACATGTTAATGTTGTTAAAAGAATCTTTAGATATCTTATAAACACAAGTAAATTGGGTTTATGGTATCCCAGATGTTCTGATTTCAAATTAATTAGATATAGTGATGATAACTATGCTGGATGCAAAATAGATAGAAAAAGCACCAGTGGTACATGTCAAATACTTGAAGGATGCTTGATCTCTTGGTCTTCCAGAAAGCAGAATTCAGTAGCATTATCCACAACAGAAGCAGAGTACATTGCAGCTGGAAGTTGCTACACTCAACTGCTGTGGATCAAACATCAATTGGAGGACTATGGTCAAACACTTCAAGAGATTCCAATACTATGTGACAACACAAGCGCAATTAATTTGACCAAAAATCCTATTCAACATTCAAGAACAAAGCATATTGAGGTCAGACATCATTTCATCAGGGACCATGTAAGTAATGGTGATATTTTACTTGATTTTGTCTCTACAGAAAATCAATTAGCTGATATATTTACTAAACCTCTTCTTGAAGATAGATTTACATCAATTAGAAGAGAAATAGGTATGTGCAATCCTGACTAAGTTGTTGTGATAAATCCATTTCTAAAGTGTATGTTAAAAACTCATTGCAAATTTCTCTAAGTCCCGGTACTGCGACTCATGAAGTCGGAGTGCAGACTGCGACTCCTCAAAGTCGGAGTCTACCACGACTCATGAACTAGGAAGTGTGCAATGCGACTCCTGGAAGTCGGAGAAGGCACTTTGACTCCTTAAAGTCGGAGTCTATGAAGTCAGAACTCACATTAATTTAAATAATAAATGATAATAATTTTAAATTTAAAGAGGAATTTATTAAAATAATGGTTCATTCATTTAATCCCAGTCGTTCATCTCCTCATCTTTAGTCTATTACTTTTCCCACTTCTATATTAGGACCCCTTCTCGCATTTCCCAAAGCACCCGTTTGAACTCTCTTTCCGACTCTCCAGTCGTCTTCTTCCTCTTTCCGCGCACACTGTTCATCTCCTCTGGATCCGCCTTCAGAGCAACTGCAGATCTCTCATCCACTCTAAAGAAAGGTGGGTTTCTTGATCTCTGAACATCATTTCTTTGTCTCCTGTGACAGTCCTCTGAAACTTCTCTATCATTTTCTGTCTGGATGGCCTCTTCTAGGGCTCCGGAAGGAACCTTGTTCACCCCTGAACAGTTCCAACGCCTTTCCTCTGTCAAGGTCTCCATCTGTTCTAGAAAGGTTGTAGACTTTAGCCAGTTGCATGGTAGTCTAGTTTGGGTAGAAGAAACCCTAGCAGCAATGGGCTAGTCTAGACTGTGTCAGATTTCAGAACCAACTTTCGAAGGTGCCCTTAAGGCATTTTTTGTGTCCCTTCAAGTAACTTCAGAAGGTTCAGTGATAGGATTTGTGAAAGGCACCAAAGTCACAGTTTCAGAAGATCTTTTGGTTGAAATTTTGGAATGTCCCAACTCCGGCCATAGAATCAGTGAGATTGTGCCCATGGACAAGAAAAAGATGGGTGTTATTGGAAGCCTAGGGATAGTGAGCAAAAAGGGTTTGCTAGTGAATGAGTTCTCCGCAGAGAAGAGGATCATCCACTCAATCATCACCAATATCATTACACCTAGGGCTGGCACCCACTCATCCATAACTGCCAGAGATGGTAGCCTGCTATTTTGGGTTATTCAAAGACATAGGGTCAACCTGCCCTCAGTCATTTTGGAAAGGATGGTAGGATCCAGAAATCTGTAGGAGTCCCTTCCTTATGGACCTATACTGACCCTTATTTTCAAAAGATTTTCAGTAGATCTTAGTGGAGAAATCTCAGTGGCTGTGAAAGAAAAGATTGACTTATCCACTCTTAAAAGAAGCCATTATAGTTTGGAGAGCAAAGCTCAGAATTTGTGGATTAAAGATTCTGTGCCCCAGTGCACCCATGAGATCTTCCCTGATGAGGCTTAGGATTCTTCATCCATTCCGGTAATTCAGTATGAAGAAGAAAGAGAAGAAAGAGTTGAAGCCCTTGCTCAAGATCAACAAGCACAACATCAAGAAGAAGAGCAACAAGGTATTCAGCAAGAGCAAGTTCCTGCCCCATCTCCTGAGCATGAAGCACCAGAGGAGACTATCAGTCAAGTGCTCAGAGATTTGAGGGCAAGGGAGTAGCACAAGAAGAAGAAATTCCAAGGACTACTCCATTTGTGCAAGAATTTGAAGAAGTAGAGCATCATACCTCCCCTCCTCATTTTGAGACCCGGCCAAGGACTCAGGGGGAGAGTAGCAGCAATACCATCATGTTGATGGATATGTTGATGAAGCAACAAGAAGGCCTGTCAGTTCTTCATATGCAAGTTCAGCAAGTGGATGTCAAGTGTGATTTCTTGGCTGAGGAGGTCCAGCAGATGAAGGATCTTCTACTTCAGTTAGTGTGCCAACAGGGCACTAGTCAGTCATCTGCTCCACCCTCTACTCTTCAAGAAGAGAAGCAGCCAGAACAACATTAACAGCAACCAGAACAGCAACAGCAGTAGCAAAAGGAACAAGAGCAACAGCAGCATGAACAAGTACAACAGCAAGAGCAGCAGCAGTCAGAGCTAGAGCAACCTTCAACAGTAGTTGAGGCAGATCAGCAGAAGCAAGAGCAGTAGCAATAGATATCAGTAGTAGTTGAGCCTGAGTAGCAGCAGCAACCCCCTCAGGAGTCTAGGCCTAAGCGACCTCTAGAGTCTCAGGATTTAAAAGTAGATGCCAGGTCCAAGGTCAAAACTTTTAGGAGGAAGGTTAGAAGGAAACTCCATAAAAATGGTCAGCCTGTATTCCATCCTACATCCTTGACCACTTCCTCTCCTCCTCCCACTGGTCCATCTCCTCCTGCTCCTACTTCTATCACTGCTCCTACACCTTCTGTGTCTGAGCAACAACCTGCATCCTCCTCTCATCCTACTGCTCCCATTGCTCCTACACCTCCAGCTCCCTCTGCTGATGAGCAACAACAACCTCCACCTCCTCCTTCTACCTCATCTGATCCTCCTCTCTCTACCTCCTTACCAGAGGATCAGCCCCTTGCCTTTGACAACGTTAATTTTTCAATTTATCCTTTGAAATACTATTTCAAACCCTCCAAGGCAAGCATACCCACTCTCCATACTTCATCTCCTCATTTATTTTCTTCTCTTCCTACATCCTCCACACCTTTGGCTGGCAAATCCACTCTTTCTCTCTCAGAGATAGTACCTAGTGTGGTACTTTCATCTAAAAGTGGTCGCCAATTGAAAGACAATCCTGCCAAACAACTTCCTCCTTTTTGGTATGCTTTTATCTACCACTCAGAACACCATATGAACTTATTCAGGGAATTTCTGTCTATCAAGGCATTCCTTGAAGTCCATGAAATGCCAGGTTTCACTTTTGAGGACTGACTTCCCTCTCTCCTCCATACATCTCAAGTACAGTTGGCTGATCTAAATTTGATTACTCAGAAAAGCCATAGTATGTCTCCCAAAGACTTTCTTGAACTCTATCCTGGTGAAGCCGCCATATATCAACAAACTCAGGCTAAAAATCAATTTATGGATATCATCCTTCACCTGAACCTTAGATTCTTTTGACCTATTTGAACCCTCCTTAGAGAGTCGCAGGCCAAGTACACAAGAATGAAGGAATTCAATGCAGCTAGGTTCAGATTGGGTTTGCCTGATGTAAACAAAGGTCAATGGGAACTTATCATCCAAGGTCAGAGGCAAATTTCCCCTTCTATGTCTATTGGACTATCTTCTGGTCTGCACCCAAGCCTGGTTGGTGCCATTTCTGCAAGGAAGGATTTTGCTCAGCTTGTGTTTAATAGACACATCCGCATAGCCACCAAGTTCAGAATCAAGTATAACTTGAGCTTGTCATTCCATAGGTTTGCCCTTATGCAAGCACCTCAGAACTCCCAGCACATGTTATATTTTCAGATCTGTTTTGATGAGTCTGAGAGGTTCACTGAAGACCAATGGGCAACTGAATACCCCGAAGATCATACAGACTGTGAAAAATTGAAGATCTCTGTTGTTGAGTATCTCTGCAAAGGATATGAGACTCTTTGGAAGTCTATTTCCCATAAGTGGAAACAGAGATACTTAGTCTACTATCAAGTCAAGGAAGCTGCAATTCATCAGGGCCTGCACTAGAACATTACTGTTCATGAGTTTCTCCATTTAGCAGCCTCTAAGAAGTTTGTCCCTCTCAAGATTCTTCTGCGCCCCAGTAATTATCAGAAGAGACTTACTTGGTTCCATAAGAGACATGTAAAGTCTTATAGAAAAATCCCCTCCATAGGCCCTACATATAGGATAGAATATGGTAAGTTTTAGAATTTCTTTCCTGAGAATGAGAAGAAGCTTTGGGCTCTTCTCCAGCCTTTCCTTGCCCAGATCCCTCCTTCTCTGTACTTACCTAGTTCATTGTCCTCTTCATAAGATTTTTTTTTCTGTATTTGAACATTTCAGTTATATGTATGAAAGTTCTGTTCCTCATGTCTATGGATCTATCTCTCTCTCTATCTTAATAGCTTACCTTTTTTGCTAATGCCACAAAGGGGGAGAAAAAAAGTAAAGAAACAAATAACTCAATCTACAGGAGGACATACTTTTGCAAACTTAAAATTTGTTTTTCACTGTTTATTTAAAAGTTTTTGCCATTAACAAAAATGGGGAGAATTGTTAAGCAACTATCCCTTAAGAAAATTATTTAAGACTTTAAATTAATTTAACATGGTGATTTTTCTAAGACAAAACTTTTTAAAAGACTTTCTATAAACAAATCTATTGGAATATATCACAGAGAAAATATTTTGTACAACACTATCTTGAAAATGTTCTAAGTCCACAGACTACACTATGTATCATACTGACTCCGACTGTGGACTCCAACTTCATAAAGTCGAAGTGTTGAAATCCCTGTGTTCTGGACTCCAACTCCCAGAAGTCGAATTCCACTCTCCGACTCTTGAAAGTCGAAGTATCTGTATTGTTCTATCTAACTTCAAGGAAGTCAAAGCATTCTCTTCGACTCCTTCAGAAGTCGAAGTATGACCTATTGATGCATATCACTCCGACTTCCTGAAGTCAAATTCTATGGTCTCACTGCAACTTCTGAAGAGTCGAATTTCAGTTTGTTTCTCATGATTCTGACTCTGACTCCTAAAGTCGAAGTACATATCCTTCTAACTCCGACTTCCCTGACAACTTCTGTACTTTCACTTTTTCTGTGCAGATAGTATTTTATTAGTATTTTATTACTTCATGAAATTTTGATTGGTTGATATTTCATTTACTTAATATAATCTTTTGCAGAACTCATAGCACTTGTATGTCTTTCAAAATAATATTATGCCTTGTTACTATTATTCAAATATAAACTAACATATAGGATATATTCTACTGTGGAAATGGATTTATTAAATAAATCACAAATCTTTTTTTTAATTCTATTTATCATGTTTCTCATATTCTCATGGATGTGTATTGCTAATCCAAATCCCGTCGGGTGCTACTCGAGAGATGGAGACGCAAGATGAATCGGCAATTTGCATAGCGCAGGCGTGCCAGCCACCGAAGTGGCAACCAAGTGTTCTGCCTCCGAGAGTCGAAGGACTTTAAGTCTATTGTGCGCACCGTTTGACTTCGTCAAACGAAAGTAGAGATCGGGTCGGGACCAAGATCCCGTCGTTGCCTAAACGCAACGACGTTAATTACATCTCTCTGAGAGAGAAAACCCTTGATTAATCGCCAGATTAGAAAGTCTCATGGCCTTAAAACAGAAACATCCGATAAAGGTGCAAAGTGCGTGCTGAAGTGAAGCCAAAATGACAAAAAGAAAGATGTCTATTGATAGCATTTGACTCATTGTATTATTATCATCTTCACATACAATTTTGGAGGCTTTTATTCATTTATTCATTTGATATTTGTCAATTAATGCCAATTGTATTCTCTTTGTTTCATTTAAAACATGATAGTTGTAGTTATGCTGGTGAGTCGGCAGGGTCCTGCTGAACTGGTGAGTCGGCAAACTGCTGAGTCGGCAGGCTACTAACTCAAGTTAGTAGGCAGAACCTTGCTGCAACATGAGTTGGCAGGTTGCTGAGTCGGCCAGGCTGCTGAGTCGACAGACTGCTAAGTTGGCAGGGTCCTGCTAAACTGGTGAGTCGGCAGACTGCTGAGTTGGAAGGGTCCTGCTGAACTGGCGAGTCGGCAGACTGCTGAGTCGGCAGACTGCTAACTCAAATGAGTTGGCAGAACCTTGCTGCAACATGAGTCGGCAGGCTACTGAGTCGGCCAGGCTACTGAGTCGGTAGACTACTGAGTCGGCAGGGTCCTGCTGAACTGGTTAGTCGGCAGACTACTGAGTCGGCAGCCTGCTGAGTCGGCAGGGTCCTTCTGAACTGGTGAGTCGGCAGACTGCTGAGTCGGTAGACTGCTAACTCAAATGAGTTGGCAGAACCTTACTGCAACATGAGTCGACAGGCTACTGAGTCGGCCATCTGCTGAGTCGGCCAGGCTGTTGCAGGGCTGCCGAATCACTTAGCCAACATGATTTTTGAAGTCTTTTAATCTTATAAAGTCTTTTGGTCTCATAAGGATGCGCGAGAAAATTCGGCAGCACCTCCCCTTACTCGTAGCGAAAGAGGAGGGCACAGTACCCGTCACCATGACGGAGACGGCACCAAAATAAGGTGTTAGCCGCATGCGGCGTCACCCAAACGGCACACGGTACTAATTCCCGAGGCTTGCCTCTGAGGGAACTGATGAGTACCGGGACCGAAAACACGTAGTCTCATAAACCAAGGCTTGCCGACTCATCACGTATGAGGCTTTCCGACTCACCGGTTCACATCTCTCCACTGATTCAGTGAGTCGGGAGCCTACTGATTCCTTGCCGACTCACCAGCCAGAAACACAAAATGGTTTAAACTTTACGGGAAAAATTCGGCAGCACCTCCCCCAGACTCATGAGATGTGGGGCAGGTCACAGTATCCATCCACCATAATGGAGATGGTACCAAAACGGGGTATTGGCCGTGCACAGCGCTACCCAAACGGCACACGGTACTGGTTCCTGAGGTATGGCTATAAAGGAACTGAAGAGTACTGAGACCGAAAACTGTCCGGTGGACGATCCGATGATGTACGAGTCTAGAAACTCGGGCGTAGATATCATATTATCTAACCTAAGGCCTCATAGAGTCTCATTTCTATGTGAGTCGGCTGGAAAACTGCTCTGCATGCATGAGTCGACAGCCAGCAGTTCTGCGAGGGTGAGTCAGCAGCCCTCTTTTGTAAAAGAACGGCATGCAAATCACGGCGGAACGGCATGAAACTTTTATGGGATGGACTGAGGCATGTCTCGGTTAATTTCAAACTTTTACACGAGCGAAATGCCATGTCGATCGATCTCAAATCATGGAAAATGCATGTGCTGCCCAAGTGAGTCGGCAGGCAGACACACCCATCTATTTTCAACAAGACGGCCGCTCGAATCACATCGGAACAATACGAAATTTTATCGGGGGAACTGACATATATGTTGACCGATTTCAAACATTCACGAGAGCAAGAGGTCGCGCCGATCAATCTCAGATCGCTGAAAACATGCATTCTGCCCAGTGAGTCGGCAGCCAGCCTAGTGAGTCGGCAGCGACCACTCTCAACGGGGCACTCAAATCACGTCGGAACGATCCGAAATTTTTGTGGGGTGGACTGACATATATGTTGATCAATTTCAAACATTCACGAGAGCAAGAGGTCACGTCGATCGATCTCAGATCACCGAAAACATGCATTCTGCTCAGTGAGTCGGCAGCCAGCCCAGTGAGTCGACAGCGACCACTCTCAACGGGACGGCACCCAAATCACGTCGGAACGATCCGAAATTTTTATGGGGGGGACTGACATATATGTTGATCGATTTCAAACATTCACGAGAGCAAGAGGTCATGCCGATCGATCTCAGATCGCCGAAAACATGCATTCTGCCCAGTGAGTCGGTAACCAGCCCAGTGAGTCGGCAGCGAGCCTTCAGCTGTGATTTCTTTGCCTGCGCGGTCTTCTCTCCAGAAAAATCGGGAAAACGTGATGTGGACGGGCTATTGGGGGCCAAATACTTCCCGTTCGAGTCCTAGGCGAGGCATGAGTATTGCATTACCCAACCTTTTGTGCTTGAACTCCGAACTGGGGTGATTCGGCAGCAAACATTCAACAGAGATGGAGCAGAACACAACACAATGGCGGGCTTTAAATGGCAGAAAAGAGGTTAAAAGCAGGGCAGAAAAATGAGGTAAAAGTATTCCCATGTCTGGGTAAGGGGTTTACATCTCTTCCTCACATCAGGAGATTGGATATTTAGGACATCTATCCCCCGAATAGGATGAGGTTTGACTACTAAATAAAAGAGAAACAGTGAAAACAGTAAAAAACTCAAAGAAGCATCGAATTGAGGGGGGGGGGACTTTCTCTCTTGCTTTCTCTCTTGGCCCCCTCACCGATCTTCTCTGGTAAGCTGTTGCAGATGCACCCCTTCCAAGGAGAGAACCTCCTTTTCTTCCTTCTTCCTCTGTGCAGGAGCTCTCAGGAAGCCCAGCCCCCACCTTTCTCTCTTCTCTGGCAGCTCTCTTCTTCACCGCCTTCCTCTTGGCTTCTTTTGTTACTGCTGCAACTCTTTTACCCAATGGAGAGAGAGAGTGTGTGTGCTCAGCCCCCTCCTTCTCTTGGTCTTGGTTTCTTGCTCGCCTCCCTCTCTGCTGCGCAGGAAGAAGCCCCCCTCTCTCTTGGCCTTCCCCTTCTCCTCTTCCTTTCTGCCTAGGAACCAGGAAACCCCCCCCCCCCAACTCCTCCTTTTCCCCACTGCTTTCTTGCCCTCACGCAGCCAGCCCCCTCTCCTCCAAAAAAGGGTTGTAATGGGTCTGGAAGCTTCTTTTTTGGCAGGAGACTTTTTGTATTGGGGGTGAGAGGTCTCTTAAAATGACCTCTTGTATGGGGGTGCTTGGGCCACTAGATAATGGGCCAATAGATGGGCCTATCTTGCTCTGTTTTATTTTTTTTGATGTCCATAAATGCCCCCCACCCAGGGGTGGTGCAAGCGAGGAACGAGCGGAGCGACGCCCGTGGGTGAACTCGCACGACGTCAATTGGACCTCATCTCTAACTTGATGTGAGTCAATTTGTCAGCATCGACGGTCGTTGACTTGTTGTCATGCTAACAGTCTCGCGACTCGTCAATGTGTTGACGGTCCCTCGACTTCGGTCTATTGTGTTTCCCTTGTTGTATCTAGCATGAGACGACTGACCTCAACGCGAGTTAGCAACCTTCGGGCTTGCTCGCATGAAAACCACGTCCTGCCTTGATAAGTGGATCAATTACCAGTTCTAGTGAGTCGTCAGACCCTCTATTTAGTGGCCTTTTGGGTGGGCAGACTCCCTGAGTCGGCAGCCCTTTCTATTTGGTGGCCTGGCGATTCGGCAGGCCTTACTAGTCCCGATGATTCGGCAGCCTCATGGCTCAACACGAGTCGGCAGGCCCCTTGAGTTGGCAGACTTCGTGAGTCGGCATCGCCCTGAGTCAGTAGGGAACTGCCTGGTGTGAGTTGGCAGGGGCGTGAGTCGGCCACACCTCAAATCGGCAAGCTCCGTGAGTCGACAACTTCGTGAGTTGGTAGCTACGTGAGGTGGCCATTTCGCGAGTCGGTAGGCTCCTCTTTCCTGCCCTGCGCGAGTCGGTGGGCTTCTATTAGTTGGCGGCAGCCCTAAGTCAGCACCTGCGCGAGTTGGCGAGCCTTGACTTGTGTGAGTAGGCCGCATTGTGAGTCGGCAGCGCCCCGACCTGCATGAGTTGGCAGGGTCCACGAGTTGGCAGCTGGCTCGGGCGAGTTGGCATTGGCTCGAGTCTGCAGTCATCCTACTTACTAGCTCTATCACTCTACGGCCTCATAAGCCAGTAGATCTTCCCTTCGCAGGCATCGTGATTCAACATGCCTAGCGAGTCAGTAGCACTACGAACTGGCATCCCTCCTTCTTGTCGGTGCTAAGAGTCGACAGCCTCGTGAGTCAATGAAGAAACCCAATAGCACAATGAAGACCATTGAACTAACAAGTTACTTGAGAGCTTGTGGCCTCCATGAGTCGGCAATAGCACTGTGATTGGTGACTTCTTCGAATTGCTAGGATTTCTGACCCGATGGGACATCTGTAATGTAGGATTTTTTTTTTTTAGAAGCCTCCTAGAGTTGGCGAGAGCCCTAAATCAGTGGCCTCTTTCAATTGGCAAGGCCATGTGAGCTGGTGGCTTTCATGGGTCAGTCGTCCATTGGGTTATGTTGGCCTATTTTATGAGCCGATGGGACATGCTGGCTTGATTTGTGAGCTGGTAGCTCCTTCTAGACTCAGTAAGTGGCCTTGCAGCTTCCTTTCCTCTGAACTATCTTGCCAACTGGTCGCCTTGGATGTGCAACAATCTGAGCATGAGGTAGCATTGAGGTCTTAGTATGATGAAGTAGACCGCTTCCACATCGTTGTCACTGATTGTGATAACCAGACTGCCGCTTTGGAGATCTTGTAGCTCTCATTAATGCCACTTAGCTCATAGCTAGATTAATGTGCTCTTGTCTTCCTCTCTTGACTTTTGTTGTGTCTGGGTATCGATAGGTTTCTTCAACATTCTCCACCGAGAAACTTGAAAACTGTTAGAACACATCATCTGTTGACACATGTTTCATTGGTTGTCGACCAACTCTATCAGGAATTTCCCTCCAGAGATTTGAAATTTGTTAGAATCCACTTCGCATACAACGAAGTTTTGCTTTGTCCCCTATGAGATAGAAATCCGATTGGAATGAAGACAATTTAGCTAGCATGAAGATGAGCTTTGGCTGGCACGAATACGAAGAGGAGCCTCGGCTAGCATTGACATGAAAACGAGCCTCGGCTGGCATTGGCATGAATATGAGCTTTGACTGTCGTGAAGATAAACTTCAACTGGCATGAAGGCGGGCTTCGGCTAGCAGTGACATGAAGATGAGCCTTGGCTAGCACTGACATGAAGATGAGCCTTGACTGTCAAGTACCACTTCTGTCAGGATTTCCTTTCTAGAGACTTGAAGCCTGTTTGCCTTTGGTATCTGTCTTTGATTGATTTTTTTTATTTTCACATTATCGAATTGAGCGCCCTTTCGGGTTTTCGCCCAATCCGACCCCCTCTTGCTTTTGCCTATGTGCGCTTTCGGGTTTTCACGTAGCGGGGTACCCAATTTTGCCCATGACGCCCTTTCGGGTTTTCGTCATGACCGAGTTCTAGCTCTTTTTACCCTTGTCCAGGGGAGACCTAGACAAGTCCAGCGAGGCACTTCTATTTTAAGCCTCTTTTTTTTTTTTTTTGTTTTGTATATATATATATATATATATATATATATATATTATATATATATATATGTATATATATTATAAGTAGAGATTCATAAGTGGAATATAACTCGACCACCAATCATACCATGATGTTGGTAGATGGTGTGGGGTTATTTAGGTAGATTTCAAAATGGTAATCTAGAAAACCTATGTGCTAGCTTCAGCGGGTGTTCTAAAGGTAAGCATCTATTGGTTAGCCAAGGCAAGAAGTCAAGGCTAAGCTTTATTTGGAGTTTTGAAAAGGTAGAGGCTATCTAAACCTAGGGTCCCAATTGGCGAGAGCAAGTGTATATATGAGTGAGGCATAGATGGCAAGAGACAGCTACAAGAAAGTGCCTTTCTAGATTTAGGGAAAACATAACAAAAGAAGGTCCACTTGGGGGAACAAAGCTAGAACACCCTCTTCTTGCAACTCTTTTTTTTTAACACAATTTTTTTTTAACCACATTACTGACCCAAGCGCCCTTTCGGGTTTTCACTGGAGTCAATCCCTTCTTGCTTTTGCCCACGCGCCCTTTCGGGTTTTCACGTGGCAGGGTTCCCAATTTTGCCCATGACGCCCTTTCGGGTTTTCATCGTGGCCGGGTTTTTCTTGTCCTTTTTACCCCTACTCGACGGTGCAATCCGAGTAGGTCCGACGGGCATCTCTATTTTTAGCCCTTTCATTCATATTTTTTTTTAGACTTTCGACACGAGTGTCAAAGTTGTTGACACCTACTTTATGACCTGCGGACTACTCTGTTGGCCTGGTTTTATCTTCAAGTGACATCAGTTGTATTGGCGTTGTCGGCTTCAAGACCCATGAACGACTTCGTCGGCTTGGTTTCATCATCAGTTGTGTCGACATCATCAGCCTCAAGACCTACAAATGAATTTGTCGGCCTGGTTTCATATTCAGGTGACGCCAGTTGTTTCGGTGTTGTCAGCTTCAAGACCCACGAATGACTTTGTCAGCCTAGTTTCATCTTCTGGGGACCTCGATTATGTTGACGCCATCAGCTTCAAGACCTACGGGAAACTCCGTTGTCCTGGTTTCATATTCTAGAGACGTTAGTTATGTTGACGCCATCAGCTTCAAGACCTACAGGAAACTCCGTTGGCCTGGTTTCATTATCTGGGGACGTCGATTATGTTGACGCCATCAGCTTCAAGACCTACGGGAAACTCTGTCGGCCTGATTTCATCATCTGGGGATGCCATTTATGTTGACGTCGACAGCTTCAAGACCCAAGAATGACTTCGTTGGTCTGGTTTCATCATCTGGGGACGTCGGTCATGTTGACGTCGACAGCTTCAAGACCCACGAATGACTTCGTTGGTCTGGTTTCATCATCTAGGGAAGCCATTTATGTTGACGTCGACAGCTTCAAGACCCACGAATGACTTCGTTGGTCTGGTTTCATCATTTGGGGACGCCATTTATGTTGACGTCGACAGCTTCAAGACCCACGAATGACTTCGTTGGTCTGGTTTCATCATCTGGGGACACCATTTATGTTGACGTCGATAGCTTCAAGACCCACGAATGACTTCGTTGGTCTGGTTTCATCATCTGGGGACATCATTGTGTCGATGCCATCAGCTTCAAGACCCACGAATGACTTTGTTGCCCTGGTTTCATATTCAGGTGACGCCGTTTATGTTGACGCCATCAGCTTCAAGACCTACGAGAAACTTCGTCGGTCTGGTTTCATCATCTGGGGACCTCAATTATGTTGACGTCGACAACTTCAAGACCCACGAATGACTTCGTTAGCCTGGTTTCATCATCTGGGGACGCCATTTATGTTGACGCCATCAGCGTCAAGACCTACGAGAAACTCCGTTGGTCTGGTTTCATCATCTGGGGACGTTGATTATGTTGACGTCGACAGCTTCAAGACCCACGAATGACTTCGTTGGCCTAGTTTCATATTCAGGGGGCGTCGATTATGTTGACGTCGACAGCTTCAAGACCCACGAATGACATCGTTGGCCTGGTTTCATATTCAGGTGACGTTGTTTATGTTGACGCCATCAGCTTCAAGACCTATGGGAAACTTCGTTGGTTTGGTTTCATCA
The DNA here is from genome assembly GCA_014218235.1 of Colocasia esculenta. Taxonomy (NCBI): domain Eukaryota; kingdom Viridiplantae; phylum Streptophyta; class Magnoliopsida; order Alismatales; family Araceae; genus Colocasia; species Colocasia esculenta. The sequence goes on along the minus strand of CM024757.1, from coordinate 58,471,103 downwards.
TCTGGGGACGTCGATTATGTTGACATCGACAGCTTCAAGACCCACGAATGACATCGTTGGCCTAGTTTCATATTCAGGTGACGTCGTTTATGTTGACAGCATGAACTTCAAAACCTACGGGAAACTCCGTCGGTCTGGTTTCATCATCTGGTGTTGGAATTGGTGACCTGTAATGAATTGGAGTGGCCAACAATCAGGGGCAATCTATTTGGAGGTATAAGGTCAGAAACCTTTTCTTTTTAATGGTTGGCAAATGCCGATTTGAAAAATGAGTTTGAACTCATGAAGGCATGGAAGCCCGATTTGAAATTGTGAGGACGTGAAAGTCTGATTTGAAATCATGAGGGCGTGGAAGCCCGATTTTGAAAGATGTGGGCACAAAGGCTCAGTTTGAAATCATGGGGCAGAGGAGCCCGATTTAAAATTGTGAGGACTTGAAAGTCCGATTTGAAATCATGAGGGCGTGGAAGCCTGATTTTGAAAGATGTTGGCACAAAGGCCCAGTTTGAAATCATGGGGGCAGAGAAGCCCAATTTAAAATTGTGAGGACGTGAAAGTCCGATTTGAAATCATGAGGGCGTGGAAGCCCGATTTTGAAAAATGTGGGCACAAAGGCCCAGTTTGAAAATATGAAGGCGTGGAAGCCTGATTTTGAATTTGTGAGGACTCGAAGGCCCAATTTGAAAGCACAAATTGGAGTCTTGAAATATGGGCTTCAACACGTGATTGGCAAATATGAATTTTAAGACATGATCGACAAATTGTCAATTTTGAAATATGAGTGCTTTTGAAATCATGAGCAGCAAGCTTGCCAATTTTAAAATATGAGTTTTGAAAACATGGTTGGCAAGTCGCCACTTTTGAAATATGAGTTCTTTTAAAATTATGAGCGGCAAATTTGCCAATTTTAAAACATGAGTTTTAAAAACATGATTGGTGAGGCACCGTTTTCGAAATATGATTTTTTTTTTTTTGAAATCATGAATGGCAAGCTTGCCAATTTAAAATATGACTTTTGAAAACATGGTTGGTGAGTCGCCACATTTTTTTGAAATATGAGTTCTTTTAAAATCATGAGCGGCAAGTTTGCCAATTTTAAAACATGAGTTTTGAAAACATGATCGGCGCATTGCCACTTTTCAAAATATGAATCTTTTGAAATCATGGAGGACAAGCTTGTCGGTTTTAAAATATGAGTTTTTTTATAAAAAAAAACATGATTGGTGAGACGCCACTTTTGAAATATGAATTCTTCTGAAATCATGAATGACAAGCTTGTCAATTTTAAAATATGGGTTTTAAAAACATGATTGACAATTTGCCATTTTTTTTCAATGTAGATGATGCTTGCATAAGGATAAATCCTTCGGCAATTTTATTAAAAATCTGGAAAAAGTATATGCACTCAAAATCCGGCAAGAAAACCCATGCGTGAACATAGGCATAAGCGGTGAAAGCCCGGTGCAATATGATCATGCGGGCTCATATCATCGCCCTGTAGAAAACATGTAATTTTGTTGAGGTATTATTTGTCTCAGAATCATAGTCCGACTAGCGGTATGGCTGGCCTCTTTATTTTTTGCTGCTCGTCATTGACGATAATACTTCAGGTGGCCCTAAAAGAGCCAGTTGAGACAACTTCAATGATCGGGTCTCATGCTGGGTGGTCGGTGTAACCACCTCAACAAGCGCTTTGTTTATTCTTTTTGTTTCATTTTTTTACTCATTTTTTGTAATTATTTTTTGTCATTCTTTCTTTTTTTTTTTTTGAATGAATATTTACATCCATGGACGTTACATATGTGATCAACACATGTCCTTAGAGTGACTCATTCTCGGTGAGCTGATCCTTGCTTGCTTGCTTGCGATGGGCCAAAGATCTTGAAGTTCCCCTAGGGTGCACAAGCTTCATCTGTGTATCGAGCCTCTTGAATTTCTCATGCTTTTCTAGCTCGTATATTACAACGTGCATCTGACCCCACATTGGCCAGTGCAAATTGTCATATGCCTTTCTTTTCTATTGCATTGGAGCCCCATGAGATCGCGGCGGGTACACCAGGTACTCACCCACTTGCAGTTCTCCTTTTCTTATCAAGGACTCAATTTGATCTTTAAGGACATAGCAATCCTCTGTAACATGCCCCAGTAGCTGATGATATAAGCAGAACCGAGGATCGTCTTTCTTCTTGATGTCTTCCGACTTTTTAGGCTCGAGTGGGACAATTTTGTTGTGTCGTTGCACCCATTAAAAAAAAATCAGTGTCTTATCTTTTGGGAAGGAGTAAGGCTTCTGCATCTTCTCTTGTAGAGGAATTTTCCTTCGCCTCGACAATTTGTCAAGCGAGGAACTAGCTTCCCCTTCAGCAGCTTCTAGAGTCTGGACATGCCTCTTCCTTTGGCTAGTAGTATCAGTAGAAGAGTACTTGGTGAGGAATGCCTCAATATCAGTGGCAACATTGTTCAGTCGATCGAAAGTTCTGATGTCAATGCCACCATTCTATTGAGAATCTCCTTTTGCAAGTTGCTCTTGCATATACTGACAGCATCTTCTTCAGATAGTGGTTGCTTGTATTTCTTACAGACGTTCATCCACCGTCGGATATAGTCTCGGGCTGGTTCCCCACCTCCCTGAGAAATGTCATGTAATTTAGTCGCCGAGATTGCTTCCTCGGTCATATAGGGGCCCGCTTCAAGTACTCCCTGTCTGCCTAGTCTTTCTGCCATAGGATTGATAGGGCGATTTGAATATGTGCACCTACTTGATAAGGACCTGCAAGTTGTTAGCCCATGGGTCACATTTCTCATTGCCTCGGTATGGTGCAGATCATGAACCCTAGGGCATGGAGCTGGACGACCATGAAGTGTAGCAGTAATGCTATCACTCATCCCTGTCAGCTTTATCAAGCTATTCATCAATGCTGGATCTGCTAAGCTTGGGCAGGTATGGGCCGGTTGCTTAGACACCCTCTCGACTTGTGGCTTTAGGGTAAACTCTTGGCCTTTTGTTGAATAGATCTCCGGATGTTCCAGAGTCATTTGATATGGGTGTGTGAGCAAGATGCCCCCGGTGTGGGCTGGCATCGACTGCGACACTATTGGCAGAGTTTGGGATGAATTGATGTCGCTTTGCAATGCTTCAACCAAGCCTTCCATTTCTTTTGATGCCAAGATATATGCCTCTTTTTCTTGAATCTGCTTCCTCAGCATTTCAATCTCCAGTTGATATCTTTGCGATTGAGCTACCATGATAGGATTATCTGCAGGTATGCGGGAAATATTAGCCAATGACTTAGAGCCGCATTCCTTTTTGATATTTGAGCAGGTCCTGTTTGGAACCTCAGTGATGGGATTGCTTGGATCAGGGTCAATCCTTTCTCGTACCATTTGAGGAGCATGGGATGACTCAGACTGCTCCCTTAATGCCAGGAACTCAACAAAAGATGGTATTTTGCCCCCAGCTTCTTGATTTTTGTACACCTTCAGTGGAGGTGGAGCTTGCATACCTTGGATCTCTGGCTCCGAGGTCTTATAAGATGCTTCTCTCCTGAGAATAATGGTGTGATTCATCAGAGGTAGTTTCTCCAACCTTCTTCTGGATCTTGTTATAGACTCAGGGTTTGACGATCTAGTCTGATTCACCCCATTGGAATTATAATTGATCTCTTCCCCCTCACCGTGTTTGGTCGTATCTGGTAGGGATGATATAGTGTTGCTGGATCTGATATAGTTGGTATTTTTTCCCCCAGAGCAGTTCTTCTTGGGGTTGAGACATTTCTTGTTCAGCTACTTCTTCTAGCTTCAACATTTCTAGCTCCTCCCATGGTACATATTCTTGTAGTTGGACATGATGCCTTTTAGGTTGCTCATATTTATCCAACTCATCTATTAATGTTTGCAGTTGTTCAAGTGACGGGTTGCCCCCTCTGTACAATGGTAGAGGTGTATGCCGCCTTCTGTTGCTAGTATTTCTCATGGAGATCACTTGGGGCTTTGCCAGATGCCATATTGGAGTGACAGTTGGCAGAGATGGCTAAGGCATCATCCCTGGAGCGTGCCTCTGTAGAGTAGGCTGTTTGGACAGCTTTCTCATTCCCTTCTGAGGCACCTTCTTCCAACTCTCTTGGTTTCTAGTAGGGGCTAGAATGCAGTATTCATAACTCATCTGCGTACTAGCTTCAGAAATCTCTTCTGACAGTTGTTGGTATAGTGATACCATGTTAGCTGTTGGCTTTCGAACAGGGGCTTCATGTGGTTGAGGTGGATTCACCTTATATTCTCTCATCTGTAGCTCTCCCTTCTTGATCAAAGACTCCATGATGTCTTTGAACACATAACAATCCTCTATGTTATGTCCCAAGACTTGATGATATGGGCAAAACAGAGGATCATCTTTCTTTTCAGCTTCCTCGGGTCTTTTGGGTGTTGGAAATGTAATCTTATTGTAATGAGTGGCCCATTCAAACAATATTTTTGTTTTCTCCTTGGTGAAAGAGTATGGCTTCCTAAATTTGTCTTGGAGAAGCATATTCCGCCTTGGAGCCTTAGGTTTGGTGCCAGAAGACCCAACAGCCTTCCGCTGTTCGAAGTTTTTTAGATCGACAGTATTTGCCTCTTTTTCGAAAGGATTTTTATTGGTTGGCTTGTCCTTTTATTCCATTGATGTATTGTTGGGATATCTCGCCATGAAGGCTTCAATTTCTACTGCCACATTGTTTAGCCTGTCGAATGACCGAATTTCCATCCCGATCATTCTTTCCAATAACTCTCTCTTCAGGTTCTGTTTGTAAATTTGCACTGCATCTTCTTGGTGAGGAGGGCGCTTGCATCTCATACTAAGGTTCCTCCACCGCTGGATGTAATCCAGGGCAGACTCATTGCCTTTTTGTTTTGTTGCATAGAGTTCGGTAGCTGTAACCTCCCTTTCTACAATGTAGAACCTTTCTCTGAATTTCTTTTGCATATCTGCCCAGTCCAATATAGACCCTGCTGGCAGGCCAGAGTACCATTCAAATACTAGGCCTGTCAAGGAGGAGCCAAAGAACTTTAGTAGGTAGGACTCATCAACGGCCAGGTCGCCCATCGCATTGATGTAGTAGGCTATATGCTCTTTTGGGGATCCTTGTCCGTTGAATTTGTCAAACTTTGGAGGCTTAGTCATCCCCAATGGTAGCTTTTTCATAGCATGATGTGGAGGATAGGGTACCCTATACACATCAAAAGGATCATGTTCTCCCTTACCCCATTCGGTGAGCTTCATTTCAATCATCTGCTCCACCATCAATTTGCTCATGGTTGCAGGGTCCACTTGCTGAGGATAGAAGTGGGCTGGCTGATTGTTCGGGGTGTTGATAATAGACACTGGTGGCACTGGGGGCAGCTCTTGACGTTCAAATTGCTGCTCAGGAACGTGAGCAGGCAATGACTGTTGTTGTTGCTGCAGAAGATGACCCTGTCGCAGCTGAGACTGTTGCTGCTGCTGTTGCTGAAAGAACTGCGGCGGCAAGAGTGTATATTGGGTCTGTGGACACTACGGCTGAGCTGTAGCCACTGGCATCTGTTGAAGTTGCTCATTTCTTGGCTGGGCCGAAATCCTTACTGACCCTGAGGCCCTTTGAGGGGTTTCTCCCAGACCTTCGGCCTCTCGGGCTACATGCTCTTCAGTCTCATTGCCTTTTATTTACCATTTAAGTGCATCAATTTCAGCTCGATATTGCTGTAGCAGCTCCAGGATGGCTGGATCTAGGGGTGTGGCAAGAGGAATCTCTTGCGTTGTGCCCCCAGGCATCATTTCCGACGGCGGTGGCGGGGGAATTTCACTATTGCCCCCACTGCCTTGGGTGGTAATCACATTGGCAGTAATTGTCGTCATTTGGGTTGGGGAGGTGCTAACTCCTCTGTATGATGTTGTTAGAGCTGCCGCAGCTGCTCTTCTTCTTGTAACGGCACCGGGCCTCTCACCCAGTTCCGCCAGCTCTTCATCATCAGTCAGCAAGGATCCATAACGGCTTCCTATGCCAGCCACGTGACATGCAAAGATTTTAATGTTCCCGTTTCGGTCCCTTTCGACCCTTCGGGAAGTTTGAGGAGGAAAGGATAACCTTTCAAAAACTGATACCCGGGGTTTGGCTCTCCCAGTTTATTCATGATCGTGTTCACATGGAACATTGTTCTCGTCAGTACTGCTCTCAGCTTCTACCTGAGGAGCTCCTTTACCTCTTTGCATTCTCGCTTGCCGCAGCAGGGCATTCGCGAGATGGGGGATGCAGTCGTACACGACCTGCGTTGCCCCCTGCCGGTCACATGTGGCTGAGAGCGCCAGTGCGGGAGATCTTTCCCGAATAGGTGGAATATAGGCGGACCTCCGGAGTTCTGCCTTTTTGTTGTGGAAGCGGGCATAAGCACATGCCCCCCCCCCCTGTCGAACTTTGGCCTTAAAGCCACGAGGTGGTCTCCGATAGCTGGGGACTTCCACAACAGTTGTTTCTTTTGGCATCTCTTCTCTTAGTATAGCCTCTTCCATCTTGTTCTTTTGTATCTTCTTAGGCCTCCAAACTTGTTTGAATTTGACTGGCCTAGGGGGCAACTTGCCCTTGAAGGTGTTGTACATCTCCTTCTTGCCTGCTAAGGCTTGAAAGGGGTTCTTTACGGGTACTATGGTGGTAACCCGTTCTGGTATAGCCTCAGCACTTTTGTCTTGCAAATAAATTCTCATGTCACCGATCCGCACACTCTTCCCTGAATCGGAGACTCGCGCACGGCGAGTGACAATGTTCTCATGCTCTTTTACCTGTTGGAAATGTTTGTTGGTTCTTTTTCCCTAGCTCTTGTTTTGGTTGCCATGCCCCACGTGATGGACGCGGCAGCTCAGCTTCTTAGGAATCTCTTTGACTCCAGCTTCATGAGCAAGTTCAGCTCCAGCTTTTGCTTCTGTTCCAGCTCCTGGGTGCAGAATATTGACGAATGCAACCCCCAAGAAGTTGGGGAACTCCACAACCGGAGGGAAGCTTCCGAAACGAGTCGGTACGGCAAGGTAGCCGTACCTGGCATGATCTTGGACAACCAGGGGTCCAAAGCGCACTCCAGCCATTGTTTTGTTAGTACCTGCCAGTTAATTCAAAACGACAGTTAATATCGAGTATAAAGGCTACGAGGCTTTCTATTCTGGCGAAGAGATGAAGGGAAGTTTGGTCCCACCGGGCGTGCCACGCTGTGGAAATGGATTTATTAAATAAATCACAAATCTTTTTTTTTAATTCTATTTATCATGTTTCTCATGTTCTCAAGGATGTGTATTGTTAATCCAAATCCCGTTGGGTGCTACTCGAGCGATGGAGACGCGAGATGAATCGGCAATTTGCATAGCACAGGCGTGCCAGCCACCGAAGTGGCAACCAAGTGTTCTGCCTCCGAGAGTCGAAGGAATTTAAGTCTATTGTGCGCACCGTTTGACTTCGTCAAACGAAAGTAGAGATCGGGTCGGGACCAAGATCCTGTCGTTGCCTAAACGCAACGATGTTAATTACATCTCTCTGAGAGAGAAAACCCTTGATTAATCGCCAGATTAGAAAGTCTCATGGCCTTAAAACAGAAACATCCGATAAAGGTGCAAAGTGCGTGCTGAAGTGAAGCCAAAATGGCAAAAAGAAAGATGTCTATTGATAGCATTTGACTCATTGTGATTATTATCATCTTCACATACAATTTTGGAGGCTTTTATTCATTTATTCATTTGATATTTGTCAATTAATTCCAATTGTATTCTCTTTGTTTCATTTAATATATGATAGTTGTAGTTATGCTGGTGAGTCGGCAGGGTCCTGCTGAACTGGTGAGTCGGCAGACTGCTGAGTCAGCAGGCTACTAACTCAAGTTAGTTGGCAGAACCTTGCTGCAACATGAGTCGGCAGGTTGCTGAGTTGGCCAGGCTGCTGAGTCGGCAGACTGCTGAGTTGGCAGGGTCCTGCTGAACTGGTGAGTCGGCAGACTGCTGAGTTGGCAGGGTCCTGCTAAACTGGCTAGTCGACAGACTGCTGAGTCGGTAGACTGCTAACTCAAATGAGTTGGCAGAACCTTGCTGCAACATGAGTCGGCAGGCTGCTGACTCGGTCAGGCTACTGAGTCGGCAGACTACTGAGTCGGCAGGGTCCTGCTGAACTGGTGAGTCGACAGACTACTGAGTCAGCAGCCTGCTGAGTCGGCAGGGTCCTGCTGAACTGGTGAGTCGGCAGACTGCTGAGTCGGCAGACTGCTAACTCAAATGAGTTGGCAGAACCTTACTGCAACATGAGTCGGCAGGCTGCTGAGTCGACCAAGCTGCTGAGTCGACCAGGCTGCTATAGGGCTGCCAAATCACTTAGCCAACATGATTTTTGAAGTCTTTTAATCTATAAAGTCTTTTGGTCTCATAAGGATGTGCGAGAAAATTCGGCAGCACCTCCCCTTACTCGTAGCGAAAGAGGAGGGCACAGTACCCATCCACCATGACGGAGACGGCACCAAAATAAGGTGTTAGCCGCAAGCGGCGTCACCCAAACGGCACACGATACCAATTCCCGAGGCTTGCCTACGAGGGAACTGATGAGTACCGGGACCGAAAACACGTAATCTCATAAACCAAGGCTTTCTGACTCATCACGTATGAGGCTTTCCGACTCACCGGTTCACATCTCTCCACTGATTCTGTGAGTCGGGAGCCTGTTGATTCCTTGCCGACTCACCAGCCAGAAACACAAAACGGTTTAAACTTTACGGGGAAAATTTGGCAGCACCTCCCCCAAACTCATGAGATGTGGGGGAGGTCACGGTATTCATCCACCATAATGGAGATGGTACCAAAACGGGGTATTGGCCGTGCACGGCGCTACCCAAACGGCACACGGTACCAGTTCCTGAGATATGGCTACAAACGAACCGAAGAGTACTGAGACCGAAAACTGTCCGGTGGATGATCCGATGATGTACGAGACTAGAAACTCGGGCGTAGATATCATATTATCTAACCCGAGGCCTCATAGAGTCTCATTTCTATGTGAGTCGGCCGGAAAACTGCTCTGCATGCATGAGTCGGCAGCCAGCAGTTCTGCCAGGGTGAGTCAGCAGCCCTCTTTTGTAAAAGAACGGCATCCAAATCACGGCGGAACGGCATGAAACTTTTATAGGATGGACTGAGGCATGTCCCGGTCAATTTCAAACATTTGCACGGGCGAAATGCCATGCTGATCAATCTCAAATTGCGGAAAACGCATGTGCTGCCCAAGTGAGTCGGCAGGCAGACACACCCATCTATTTTCAACAGGACGGCCGCTCGAATCACATCGAAACAACACGAAATTTTTATGGGGGGAACTGACATATATGTTGACCGATTTCAAACATTCACAAGAGCAATAGGTCGCGCCGATCGATCTCAGATTGCTGAAAACATGCATTCTGCCCAGTGAGTCGGTAGCCAGCCCAGTGAGTCGGCAGCGACCACTCTCAACGGGACGGCACCCAAATCATGTCGGAACGATCCGAAATTTTTGTGGGGGGCACTGACATATATGTTGATCGATTTCAAACATTCACGAGAGCAAGAGGTCATGCCGATCGATCTCAGATCTCCGAAAACATGCATTCTGCCCAGTGAGTCGGCAGCCAGCCCAGTGAGTCGGCAGCGACCACTCTCAACGGAACGGCACCCAAATCACATCGGAACGATCCGAAATTTTTATGGGGGGGATTGACATATATGTTGATCGATTTCAAACATTCACGAGAGCAAGAGGTCGCGCCGATTGATCTCAGATTGCCGAAAACATGCATTCTGCCAGTGAGTTGGTAGCCAGCCCAGTGAGTCGGCAGCGAGCCTTCAGCTGTGATTTCTTTGCCTGCGCGGTCTTCTCTCCAGACAAATTGGGAAAACGTGATGTGGACGGGCTATTGGGGGCCAAATACTTCCCGTTCGAGTCCTAGGCGAGGCATGAGTATTGCATTACCCAACCTTTTGTGCTTGAACTCCGAACTGGGGTGATTCGGCAGCAAACATTCAACAGAGATGGAGCAGAAACACAGCACAATGGCAGGCTTTAAATGGCAGAAAAGAGGTTAAAAGCAGGGCAGAAAAATGAGGTAAAAGTATTCCCATGTCTGGATAAGGGGTTTACATCTCTTCCTCACATCAGGAGATTGGATATTAAGGACATCCATCCCCCGAATAGGATGAGGTTTGACTACTAAATAAAAGAGAAACAGTGAAACAGTAAAAACTCAAAAGAAGCATCGAATTGAGGGGGGGGGGGGGAGAAAATAGTCATTAAACCAACAAGCACATTCTATTGCATAAAGAAAGAGTTAACATACTCTATCATATATAAAGTTCTCATGAAACTGAAAAAGGGGGGTCTCAAGTGACCCACGTATACATGAAAGGGGAAAGGGAAGACATGATGAGGAAGAAGGGACTCTTTCTCTCTTGCTTTCTCTCTTGGCCCCCTCACCGATCTTCTCTAGTAAGCTGCTACAGAGGCACCCCTTCCAAGGAGAGAACCTCCTTTTCTTCCTTCTTCCTCTGCCCAGGAGCTCTCAAGAAGCCCAGCCCCCACCTTTCTCTCTTCTCTGGCAGCTCTCTTCTCCACCGCCTTCCTCTTGGCTTCTTTTGCTGCTGCTGCAACTCTTTTACCCGATGGAGAGAGAGAAAGAGTGCTCAGCCCCCTCCTTCTCTTGGTCTTGGTTTCTTGCTCGCCTCCCTCTCTACTGCGCAGGAAGAAGCCCCCCTCTCTCTTGGCCTTCCCCTTCTCCTCTTCCTTTCTGCCCAGGAACCAGGAAACCCCCCCCCCAACTCCTCCTTTTCCCCACTGCTTTCTTGCCCTCACGCAGCCAGCCCCCTCTCCTCCAAAAAAGGGTTGCAATGGGTCTGGAAACTTCTTTTTTGGCAGGAAACTTTTTGTAGTGGGGGTGAGAGGTCTCTTAAAATGACCTCTTGTATGGGGGTGCTTGGGCCACTAGATAATGGGCCAATAGATGGGCCTATCTTGCTCTGTTTTATTTTTTTTGATGTCCACATATACTCAAATCAATCAAAAAAAAATCTATCTATGTAGATGTCTAAAATATTTATTCAAATTAATCTCTTGCTTTATGTCAGAAGTTTAGGTGTTTATTTTTTCGTTCAGAAGATGTCTTGCAGTTAATGCTATCAGACGCATGGGGCATCTGACAGAGGCTCACCTACCACTGTCAGAACCTCAACTTACTTTTTGATGTAACTGTCTATCTATCTTTAATTTCCCTGAACATCAGTCTGTCTGAAGATTCCACACTTTGCATATATTTTTGACGCACCTACCTCAAAAAGTATAGAGGTATCAATTCTTTTTTGTCTTGTCCTTGTTGCAGATCATTTATTAGGCACGTTTTCAGCATGGATCTTTCAGAGAACATTAATTGAAGATTGTCCTCTAAGCTGTGAAACTATAAGCATGGTCTGAAGCCGTTGGAAAGCTAAAAAGCTGAAGAAGTAATGGACAACAAAATCTGATCTGCATCCAATGGATCCAAGGTCACTCCTCAAATGGCTAGATCTTCAACGAATAGTTTCAAAGGGAAACATTCTCTAAAGATATATAGAAGCCAAAGTTTAAACAAGAGAAGACACCAAGTGTGTGAAAAATAGCTAGCAACTCTTGAACTCACTTCTGCCTTCTGCTAGCAAGAGCTTCCACAAGCCTTCTTCTGAGCTGCAAGTTTGAGAGCTTCCTCTGTCCGAAAATCTCCAAGCTCTCCTCTTCACAAAAGTCTTGTTTTTATTTGGGTGGAAGTTGTGAAACTAGACATTCTTCTAGTCCACCCTCCTTGTTTCAGAAAGGATTAGTGCTATAATTTTTATTTGGTTTCCTTTCTAAATTTCCTATGTTTGCTCACTCTTCAGCTTGAGGATTATGGACTACATATCAAGACAATTCCTTTATTGTGTGAAAACACAAGTGTTTTTCATTTTTGTCTGTGTTTAACCCGCAAGAGGTTTGTTCCTACTGTATCCCTCTTGTGAAGGGAAGACCTTGTCAAAGGTAGTCTTGTACCCCTATTGAGGGAAGACTTGATTGGGAGCAAGTGGGCTTGTAATACCTCTCAAGGGTGAGAGAAGGCCAAGTATTCTTGGCAGTTAGTGAAATCTCAAGTGGTTTGCTTGAGGACTAGACGTAGGACTTCCATGTGGGAAGGGCCGAACCAGGATAAAATTCCTTGTGCAATTGTGTGATTGTTTCCGCCAATTTATACTTGAATCACACACTACACTAAACTCTAACAGTTCTATTTAGTGTTGTCTAATTTCAAATAAAATTTTAAAAGCACAAGAAGTCCTATTCACCCCCCTCTAGGACATCATTAGTGCCATTTCGATCCAACAAAGTGATCAATGAGATCAATCACCCTTATCTTTTGAGTAAGTAGCATGTGTACTAGTTTATATGGAATCTATGATATCCATTATCAATGGGTCCACCGACTAAGAATATTTAGGAGTTACGTTTATATGATGACAATCTTATTTACCATAACTCCTTATGATTTGTCATTAGCTACATAAATCTATAGACTTGATTATGTAGAACGAAGACAATAGAAATAACACGATAAATATAAATGTCCATTTATTATAAATGGAGAATATAGATTGTAAATATTTCAATTGATTGATTGTAGGACACCCACATCTAAAACTATTAATTTTTTATTATAATAAAAAATTAATCATTTGATCATTGTTTAAAAATAATCAAGTGGCCCCATAGGCATGTGATACGGTTGCTCCAAAGATATCGATTGGTGAATAAAGATCATCAGTTGGTCTCACTGCGACTCCTGGAAAGTTGAAGTTAGATATCGATTGATGAATAAAGACCATCAGTCGTAGTCTCACTGTGACTTCTCTATAGTCAAAGTCCTATATTGATTGATGAATAAATATGACTAATCGAAGTTTCCACATATCAATTGTCTTCACTTATCGATTGCTGCTATATATGTATATATCGATTGTCTTTAAGTTCTGTATCGATTGTCTTTAGCATATCGATTGATGTTATTTTGCATAGAGATTGATGTAGTATTATTCCAATTGACTTTATAATCCTTTATGCAATCGATTGATGAACAAATCAAAATATGTTAATATTCTTTTGTATATATTTAAATATACACATAGTTCTACACTTCAATTCTTGAGAAGGTTTCCCTAATAAAAGTACATTATTTTATTACACTTATGCAATTTGAACTCCAATCTATCTAATGTAGATCATGTACTTGTTCTCTACACTTTGATTTAACATTCTTTATTAAGAACATATCTGAAGTACAGTATGTTATAATGTTTCCAAGGCAGTCATCTGTTCTACAAGATATCTGCAAGTGTCCTACAAATTGACAAGTTTTCAATTTTTAAGGAAAAGCTTTTTACAGATGTATTGCGCACGAAGTATGTGTCCATATCTCTTTGAATGCTCACCTATCCCAATACTCCTGAAAGACAGACTTCTTCTCTGAAACAGATAGACATATCTTCAAAATGATGTGTCTCTTGCTTTCAATTATTATTTTATTTTTTTCCAAGTCTAATCATGAGATAGAGAAAAGTCTTTGCATGGGTATGATATTTGCAGACATTTATTTAAGTTGTCTATAGAACCATGCAACTATCCAAGTAGCCTGGAAGCCGTTGAGACTTAAGATCTGCTGATGGACTTCTCAAACAGTCCTCCAACTCACAATGTTCAAATGTGTGAAACATCTATTTTCCAATGGGAAACAAAGACTCTGAAGGCTATATAAGGAGTTGAAGTTTGAAGATCATAAGACATAGAAGAAAAGAAATATACACACCCAACTACGAACAAGAGAGCCACGAACACAATCTGAGGGAAAACAATCTGTGCAAGCAGTCGACTTCAAGTTTTTCTCCTCTCTCTTTTGTCTTCTTCATGGAGGATTCAAAAGTCTGAGATATGTTCTTCAAACCACCTTTGAGTCAGAAAGAGTTCTGAACATTCAAGTCCATTTGTATATCTCTTTTCTGATCTCTTGTGTTTGCTCATTCCCTTAAGCAGGCACACATTCTATACTTCGTTTAGTGTAGAAACTAGCAGGGGGTTTGTTCCTTGTAGTTCCCCTTTGGTAGAAGGGAAGGTCTATGGTTGTAGGTGGTTGTTTACCCCTTTTGTTTAAGGGAAGACTTACTGGGGAGCAAGTGGTTGTAATACCTCTCATTGGAGAGAAGGCCATGAGTTCTTGGTAGTTAGTAGAAAATCCCAGGTTGTGATTGGGGACTGGACGTAGGACTCCTGATTGAGAGGAGGTCCGAGCCAAGATAAATTCTTTGTAAACTTTGTGTGATTGATTTCGCCAAGTTACACTTGTTTCACACACACCACACCAAGTACTAATGCTACTATCCAAGTGTTATCTCATTTTCAGATAAATTTTTAAAGTGCAAAAAGTCCTATTCACCCCCCCCCCCTCTAGGACATCTAAAGCTCCATCTCGATCCAACAAGTGGTACCAGAGCTGTGGTCTTCTCTGAAATATCAAAAGATTTGAGAAAAGATGGTAGCAGGAGCGCATAACTATGAAGGACAGTCCGTGACAAGACCATCATTCTTTGATGGTGAAGATTACCAATATTGGAAGATGCAAATGGAATGCTTCATTCGAGGCACAAACTTTGATATGTGGCAAGTAATAGAACAAGATGATTTATGTTATCCTTGCTGATGATACTTCTGCATTATTAATAGCTAATAAATGAAATATGTCTCTAAACTATAAGGCTAAAAACTATCTATGTTGAGCATTATCTAAGAAAGAATTTAATAGGTTATCTGCATGTAGATCTGCCAAAGAAATGTGGGATAAATTACAAGTAATATATGAAGGAACTGATAAGGTTAAACAAACTAGAATAGACATTCTTGTTTCTCAGTATGAACAGTTTAAAATGCTACTTAATGAAAATATTACTCAAATGTACAATAGATTTACTAATATAACAGTTGGTTTACGTTCATTAGGTAAGAACCTTACTAATGAAGAAATAGTTAGAAAAATTCTCAGATCATTAACTCAATCTTGAACTCCTAAAGTTACTACAATTGAAGAAGCTCATGATCTTACAGAACTCTCGATAGATAAACTAATTGGTTATCTCATGGCTCATGAGATTAATATGGAAAGATTTTCTAAAAGTTCTTCGAAAAAGAAAATGCCAAATGTCTTGAAGGTTGCAGATTCGTCCTATTCATATTTTGAATACTCCAAAGAAAAATTTGAAGACAGTGATGATGAAGTCATGTTGTCCAGAAGACTTCAAAGAATCCTTGCCAAGAAGAAGAATTTCGATTCAAAAAGATACTTTAAGAAAGAAAAGAAGAAAGAGCCAACATGCTACGAATGCAGCCAGTCAGGACACTTCGAATCAAAGTGTCCTAAACTCAAAAAGAAAGATTCAGTAGAAAGATATGAGAAAAAGAAAGGTAAAGAAATGAAGTTTAGAAAATACATAAAGAAGGCAATGGCAGCCACATGGGAAAATGAAGAAGGAACAAGTTTAGATACATCAAACTCAGAATCAGAAGAAGAGCAAGTAAATCTAGCCCTCATGGCAGGACTAGATCAGGTAACCTCTGAAACCTCATTTACTTCATGTTCAGAGTTTGATTCTGATAGTTTAGAAGATGCATTTAATGAACTGTATGATAAATGTAAAATTGTTGTTAAACAAATGAAAGTTCTAAAGTTAAATCTGATAAATAAAGAAAAATCCAACACTTTTCTAAAAATTGAAATAGAAAGGTTAGGACAGCATTTAGTTGAAACCAAAAGAATAAAAGAACTGTTATGTGAAGATTTAAAAATTAAAAATGGTAAAATTATGAAACTTGAAATTAATCTAAATGAATTAAAAAATGAAGAAAAAATGAGAGAAGAAAATGATTATTTAAGAGCTTCCATAAACAAAATAACAACTGCAAAACATCTTTAGTAGTAAAACTAAAAGGTGCTAGAATAGGTAAAAAGAAGTATGGATTAGGATATAAACCACCAATAAATGAAGAGAAAATCATTTATCCTGAACACTATCCAACTCCCAACTTTGTCAAAGAAAGCTTAATTGGAAAATACAGAAAAGTAAACGAACATCACCACAAACAGAAAATGAACAGTGTAAGAACAACCAAAGAATGAACATAATCTATATTATTCTCATTATAACCAATTAGGACACACCATTAGCACCTGCACCGCTTGACAACTACACTGGAATCTGAAATCTAACCTTCAAAGACCCAAGAAAGTTGGAGTACCAAAAATCTCAACTTAATTCTGTTTGCAGGGGCGCCTAAAAACATCCAAATGGTACTTAGATAATGGACGCTCAAGGCATATGACATGTGATAGAAAAATATTCACAAGTTTTAGAAGTGAAATTGGTCAAGTTACATATGGTGACAATGGAAAAGAAAAATTGATAGGATGTGGAACAATATGAACTAAAACAAAAAATCTAATAGAAGATGTTATGTGTGTTGAAGGATTAAAATACAACCTCATTAGTATCAGCCAACTATGTGATAAAGGTCACTTAATGAAATTTCAAAATGACAAATGTGTTATCTTAAAGAACAGCAAAATAAATTTTGAAGCTCAAAGAGTGAAGATCGTACACTTTACAACTGGAAGAACTGAAAGAAGTCAACCTGTAATTGGCAACTACAAAGAGTGAAGAGACTGATTTATGGCATAAAAGACTAGGGCATGCTAGTACCTCAGTGATCAGGAAATTAATTAGACATGATCTAGTTGAAGGTCTTCCAAAACTCAAATTGAAGAAATCTGGAATCTGTACAGCTTGTGCAAAAGGGAAGTAGACCAAGACATCTTTTCAATCTAAAACAATGGTAACTACTTCAAAATCATTAGAACTCATTCATATGGATTTGTTTGGACCTATAAGAATAGTGAGTCTTGGAGGAAAAGTCTATGGCTATGTAATTGTGTATGATTACTCAAGATACACTTGGGTATCTTTTTTGGAAGCCAAATCAGAAACTTTCTCAGCCTTCCTGAAATTCAGTAAAATAGTACAGAAGAGCTAGAAACATGAGATAATCAGCATCAGATTAGATCATGGTGGGGAATTCAAAAATGGAGAATTTGTTAGATTCTGTGAAGAAAATGGCATTGAACATAATTTCTCTGCACCAAGAACACCTCAACAAAATAGAGTAGCAGAAAGAAAGAACAAAACACTACTAGATATGGCCAGAACAATATTTACAAAATATAATCTACCAAGATACTTCTGAGCAGAAGCAGTCAACACAGTCTGCTACATTATCAAGAGGTGCATGATCAGACCAATATAAAGAAGACTCCATATGAACTCTACAAGGAGAAAAAGCCAAACATTCGTCATCTTCGACCTTTTAGCTGTAAGTGTTTTATTTTGAATAATGGTAAAGATAATTTAAGAAAATTAGATGCTAAAAGTGATGAAACTTTTCTATTATGATATATTTCAAAACCTAGAGGATATAAGGTGTTTAACAGAAAAGTTTTAACAATTGAACAAACTGTTCATGTTTTATTTGATGAAACTAACCCTTCTATTAAGAGAATAGAAGAAGAAGAAGATGTAGTCAGAGACTTGT
Organism: Colocasia esculenta; assembly: GCA_014218235.1. NCBI lineage: Eukaryota > Viridiplantae > Streptophyta > Magnoliopsida > Alismatales > Araceae > Colocasia > Colocasia esculenta. The sequence continues at coordinate 58,453,416 of CM024757.1, read as the reverse complement.
GTAGGGATCTGGATCAAACTTCTCTTGAAGAAAAAGAGAAAGACAAGAAAGATCCTCCAAAAGAAGAACTCCAATAACAAGAAGAAACAAAGAAAGGACTTCCTAAAGAATTGAGGTATCACAGAGATCATTCAAGGGAAAATATAATAGGTGATCTTCAAGATAGGGTAAGAACCAGAGGTATGTCCATTCCTTGTGATTACACTACATTCGTATCTCAAATTGAGCCTAGGATAATCAATGATGCACTGACAAATGAATCTTGGATCCTAACTATGCAAGAGGAACTTAACTAGTTTCAACGCAGCCAGGTCTGGACTCTTGTACCTAGACCTTTTGATTATCCAATTATTGGGATCATATGGGTCTTCAGAAACAAAATGGATGAATCAGGGGTAATTACCAGAAATAAGGTCAGGCTGGTAGCTCAGAGATATTCTCAAGAGGAAGGCATTGACTTTAATGAGACATATGCTCCAATTGCTAAATTAGAGGCAACTAGAATTCTATTAGCATATGCATGTTCTTTAAATATCAATTTATATCAAATGGATATAAAGAGTGCTTTTCTGAATGGTTTCATAAAAGAAGAAGTTTATGTTGAGCAACCGCTAAGTTTTAAAGACACTAAGTATTCAGATTATATTTTTCGTCTAAAGAAGACCCTATATGGCCTGAAACAAGCTACAAAACCTTGATATGAAATACTAAGTGCTTATCTTCTATCACATGATTTTTCAATAGGTAAAGTAGATAGCACTTTATTTATTAAGAAATTTTCATAAGGAATCTTATACAAATATATGTTGATGACATTATTTTTTGTTCTACAAATGAATCACTTTTCAAATTCTTTGAAAATCTAATGCAAAGTGAGTTTGAAATGAGCATGATGGATGAGCTTAATTATTTTCTTGGCTTGCAAATCAAGCAGACCAAGGAAGGTACACACATTTGTCAAACCAAGTACATTTTAGATCCACTTTCAAAGTATAGTTTTGACATGTGTAAGCCATTAGGAACACTTATGAGCTCAGGAATAAAGTTAGATAGTGATCCAATTAGAAAGAAATTAGATCAAAAGATCTATAGAGGTATGATTGAGTAATTACTCTATCTCACTGCTAGTAGACTAGATATAATGTTCAGTATATGTTTGTGTGTCAAGTTTCAGGCTGATCCAAAAGAATCTCATATTAATGTTGTTAAGAGAATTTTAGAATTCTTATTAATACAAGTAAATTGGGTTTATGGTATCTCAGATGTTCTAAATTCAAATTGCTTGGATATAGTGATGCTGACTATGCTGGATGCAAAATAGATAGAAAAAGCACCAGTGGTACTTGTCAATTTCTTACATGGTGCTTAATCTCTTGGTATTTTAGAAAACAAAACTCAGTAGCCTTGTCCATAATAGAAGCAGAGTACATTGCAGCTGGAAGTTGCTGCACTCAACTGCTGTGAATTAAACATCAACTAGAAGACTATGGTCACAAATTAAATGCAATTCCAATGTTGTGTGACAACACAAGCGAATCAACCTGACCAAAAATCTAATCCAACACTCAAGAACTAAGCACATTGAGATCAGACATTATTTCATCAGAGACCATGTAAGTAATGGTGATATTTTACTTGAATTTGTTACTACAAACCATCAATTAATTGATATACTTACTAAACCACTTCCTGAAGATAGATTTACTTCAATCAGACGAGAAATAGGGATGTGCAACCCTGAATAAATGCTTAAATTATGTGACTACATTGTTTGATTAATTAAATATCAACTTTTCTAACTCCCTGATAGTCGACTTCTCACAAGTCAGAGTTTAGGTAGTTGAAGTTTTAAGCCATATTTCAAATTCAAATTTATTCACTTCTGAGGGAGATAGAATGATAATAAATGTTTATTCTCTTTTCATCTACTCAATCCCAGTTGTTGATCTCACGATCTATGGTCTTCAACATACTTACCTCTTTTATATAAGCTCCCCCCTTCTCATTCCAAATCACCCCATTCGAAACCGCTCCGACTCCTTCGTCTTCTTCCTGGTTCTCGAGTCTGTCTTCGACTCCGAAGAACTTTTTTGTGAATCTCATGATTTCATTAATCCTTCTGAAGAAAGGTAGGATCTTTGACCTTATTTGGATCATCTTATACCTTCTTCACAATCTCTCAAAGACATTTCCATCGTATCTATCTAGATGGCCTCTTCTAGGGCTCTGGATGCCTCTTTCTTTACTCCAAAACAGTTCCAGAGGTTATCCTCTGCCAAAGCTTCAATATGTCCTGGAAAGATAGTGGATTTCTCCCAATTGACCGGCCAGCTAAGTTCAGTAGCAGATACACTGGAAGCTATGTTGGAGAAGATTGTGCGAGATCAAAGAGACAACATTTGAAGACCCCATAAAGGCATTTTATGTGACTCTCACAGTTTCTATAGATGGGTCTTTGGAAGGCTATGTCAAAGGTATGAATATCACTTTCTCTAAAGATATTTTGGCAGAAATTTTAGATTGCCCTACCTCTGGGCACAAGATCAATGAATCAGCTCCATTGGAGAAGCAAAGATTAGGGATTATTAGAAGTAGAGGTAGTTCTTACAAGAAGGGGCTACTTATCAATGAACTCTCCACTGAGAAGAGACTCCTCCATGCCATCCTTACCACTATTATAACGCCAAGATCAGGGACCCACTCTTCCATCATAGCCAGAGATGGAAACTTGCTTTTTTGGGCCATTCAAAGGCATCAAGTTAGTCTGACACCAGTCATCATGGAGAGAATGTCAGAGTCCAAATTATTACATGAATCTTTCCCTTATGGACCTTTGTTGACAATTTTGTTCAGAAGAAACTCTGTGGATTTAGAAGAAGAATTATCAACTATAGTTAAAGAAAGGATTGGGCAATCTACTCTTCGCAAAAGTCACTATTCTCTAGAGGATAAAACCCAAAAATTTTAGATTAAGGATTCTGTGCCAGACTGAACACATGAAATCTTTCTTGATGTGGTGCAGGGTACATCTTCTATTGCTCCTCCACCTCAGTCAATGACAAATAGAAGAGAAGATGTTGATTCTATCGAAGATAAATAAGCAGGATCCTCTATTGAGCTACATCTCCCTGAAGAAACAGTTGCTCAAGTTATTAGAGATCTTAAAGGAAAATCAGTTGTTCAGGAGGAAGGTCCTCCAAGTCCCATTGCTTATGAACTTGTTATGGAGGACGATTTCCATCATGTCTCTCCACCACATGTAGAGACCCAACCAAGGTCTCAGGGGGAGACAAGTCGGACCATAGATGATGTTTTTAATTTGGTCCTTAAGCAGTAAGACATGATCAGTGTACTTCAAATGCAGATACATCAAATTGATGTAAAATTTGATTTCATGTCAAATGAAGTTCAGCAGATGAAGGATCTGCTATTTTAGTTTGTATGTAATTCAGATAAGAGCAGCCCTCAAGTACCAACAACAGAATCACCAGCAAATCCAGCAACAACACCATCTTCAGCACTAGCAACTCAAGCAGAACAACCAACAGAAATGCTAGTAGCACAACCAGCAGAAATGCCAACAGAGTAGCCAGCAGAGCAGGTAGCAGGGCAGGCAGAACAGGCAGTTGTAGAAGAGCAACCACCAGAGGCAGAGGCATCTAAGTCTCATGTCCAAATATTCAAGAGGAGAGTTACGATGAAGCTAGTCAAGTCAGGATCTATCCTATTTCCTTCCTCCTAATCAACACCCTCCTCAAATCCTAATCCCTCACCTACTCCCATGCCAACCTCACAACTAGCAACCTCCTATTCTTCTCTTCCTCAAACTTATACTAGCACCCAAGAAACCTTGAACATCTCAGAACTTCACATGTTACCACCCTCCTTTTTCTCATCTCTTCCCCGCTCATCCATTCTTACCTCTAATCCTAGCACTCAACCATTAGCTCAATTAGTGTCTAGGGTAGAGCCTCCCTCACAGGTTAAGTAGAAAATAAAAGGAAAAGTCAACAGAACAAAATATCCTCCATGTTGGTATGTGTTCATCTATCATTCTTAGAAGAATTTTGCTTTCTTTGAAGAATTTTTGAAGATCAAGATCTTTCTAGAAGTCCATGGATGCCTAATTATAAATTCGAGGATTGGCTCCCTCTTTTGATTAGGACTAAGGAACTCTCCCTAGATGATTTGAATGTCATTACTCAGACCAGTCATAGTCTTAATCCTGATGAATTTCTGTCAGTATACATTGGTGAAGCAGTAAAATATAGAAAAGCCAGAGCTAGAGGTGGGGGTCCATTAAATGTTTTTACTCCTTTGGGTTTAAGATTCTTTTATCTGTTTGGAACTCTCATCAAGCAGCATCAAGAAAGCTTTAGCAAAATGAACCTAGCCGATGTTAGCAGGGGCCAATGGGTTATGTTGTTAAGAGGACAAATGACAATCTCGCCCTCCATGACCATTGGATTGCCCTCCAGCTTGTACCCCAGCCTGATAGGTGCAGTTTCCTCCAAAAAGGAGTTTGCCCAAGTGTTTTCAATAGGCACATCCGACTAGCTGTTAAATTTAAACTCAAGTACTCCAAAGTTCTATCTTTTCATAGGTTTGTTCTAATTCACACTACAAAGACTACCGAAAATCTTCAGAAATTTCAGCATAGTTTTGTCGAATCTGAAAGGATGTCAGAAGAACAGTGGGCACTGTGTTATCCATAAGAGGCTCAGAAGTGTAGCAAGAGAAAACTTCATCCCTCCTCCTTTATGGCTAAGAATTATGATGCCCTTAGGAAATCTCTTTCTCTCAAGTGGGAAGACATATACAAGCTTTATTACAAGGCCAAAGCAGTAGCTCAATCACAAGGGCTTCAATGGAACATTACCATACATGATTTTTTGCACAAAGCTGCTAGTAGGAAGTTCATCTCCTTGAGGGAAAGTCTGAGCAGTGATGCCTATCATCAGAAACTCATGTGGTATCATCGCCAACACCTCAAATCCTATAGGAAAATTCCTTCTGTTGGGCCTTCTTACCATCTAGATCTGTCTATCTTTGAACATGTATTTCCTGATAATGAGAAGAAGTTGTGGAAACTTCTACAACTCTTCTTTGATCAACTCCCACCTTCTCTCTATCTCCCTAAACCCTCATGAACCAGATCTTTACTTTTTGTCTAGATGTTCTATCATTCAATAGAAAATCATCTATTTGTGTTATTAAAGTATTATTTATTGTTGAGCAATTGTTTTGAATATGAAAAAATCATGTTCTTATCAGATTCATGAGAATGCATATAATACTCTTTGCATATGATAAAGGCTCGTGTATATTGTACTGCACAACCTTTATTAGACAATAAGTGTCAACACACGAAGTATGTGTGTCGACACATATAATACATTGTAGCACTCGTGAAGAAAATTTTATAAGTCCACAATATATATATATATATATATATATATATATATATATATCATGCTGACTTCGACTCCTGGAAAGTCGAAGTGAGATATTGTAACATCCCTTCTCCTTGGTCAGCTACCTGCTGATGAAGGTAGCGATGTATCGGTCTATTGCCTGCTGAAGGCGACGTGATGGCTGTTGCGTTCTGGTTTAGAATGCAACGGTCATGTCGTCGCATTCACCTTCTGACCGTAGCGTGCACTTTTGTCGTCTTACTGTCGAGACAGTTGGGACACATGTCGAGGCACCTGTCAGTTGAAGGCGACATGCCAGTCGTCACGTTCATGGTGTCAGACATGCATGAGTGACACGTGGCTGGTCCAATTGTCAGCTCTGACCGGGACTTTGAGGTCTCGACAGGGTTGCTGTCGCATGCATTAGTGAACGCGACCACCAAGCTGTCGCATTCTCAGATCCATGGCTTATTAAAGAAAGGCCATCAGATCTCTTCCCTTCTTCCCCTTTTCTTCTTCCTCTCCTCTTCCCTTCCTCCCTTCTATCCGAGGTATGCTGTGGATGTTGTTTTTCTCCGACTTGGTGGAGATTGACGAGAGGTGGATCTTCTTTACATGTAGGAGGCTGGACCTTGCTCGTGGACGGCGTGAGCATGGAGCTTGGAGCGAGGAGGTGGTGGCCATGCACACAAGAAGACCCCAACGGGTTGGCTCTTCTATTTGAGGTAGGGACTCTCGACTTTCCCCCTAGTTATTGCATGCTAGGATCACCTTCCCCTTCTCCAAGCCCTGTAGAATCCATGCTGGGTGTGTGTGGATGCTTGGTTTGATCCTTTGAGCATGTTTGGGGTTGAGGTTTGAGTGATTTTCATGTGTGCATGTGAGGTTTCATGAGTGTAGATCACTCACATTGACATGCATGGGTGTGGATGAGGGTGGTTTGTATTCCTAGCATGTGTTTTGATGATTCTCCATCCTCCCCTCCCTCTGTGTACACCGAATTTACCGTTTAGGGGCATTTTGGGATGTCTTGGGTTGGCACCTAGGCCTCTGTCTGTGGTTGCGACAAAGTTCTTGTCACGACCCAGAATGCGATGTGTCACCCTGTCGCCTTCTAGTCTGGTAGCATCGCTCACCCTATCATGTTCTGGTTGCGACAAGGTAGTCGTCACCTTCAAACCTGGTTTACTGTGGGGCTGTGTGAGGTCTCGGGTGGGCACCTGAACTTCTGTCTGTGGCCGTGACAAGGTCCTTGTCACAGCCCAGATCGTGGCACTTCCGCAGTCACCTTCTGACCCAGGTCGCGATAGGCTGGGTGTCGCATTCAGGTTGCGATAGCCCCTAGATCGCCTCCTCTAAGAAAGCGACAATGACTCTATCACCTTCTCAGACAGAGAGTGACTGGCGACCTATTTGGAGATTCCTTCCACTGTGTCTCTGGTTTCTTGGCACCTATGTTGTTCCTAGCATAGTCCTACACTAGTCATTCGCTCGGTGCTTGGCACTTGAGGGCTTGTCCCATTAGAGGTTGTTATTGTTACCTGGGACTCCCCGTCCTCGCACACGGGTTGAAGGAGTTCTCCTGGTAGCGGGAGTGCTCGAGTTACGGACTCTAGAGCTAAGGGGAAAACAGTGGGGACAGTGACGTAGTGTAGCACCCCGGAAATTTTAATTACAAAAAAAAATCAAATAAATAGAAATAAATAATTTCCATAATATCAGAGTATTTAAAACATACGTATCATTATCGTATGTGCTAAAACACGTCGGAAAATTTCGTAAAAATTATAAATCAACCCCACACATTATTCCTAAGTGTGCCATGAAGAAACTCGTGCAAATAAAAATCTGATTAACCAAGTGTACATCACATGGTGACCGATTATCCAAATAAGAAAACAAGTCGGAAAACCGTTAACACGGAAATACGACGCAATCATAAATTAAATAAAAATATTGGAGAGGCTTCCAACATTATATATTAATGACCCAATATCATAATTAGGAAAATAGACCACATTTGGTCCAAAAATCAAATGAAGCAAGAAAATGCATGCAAATTCGCAACTCTAATTAAGCTGAAAATAGAAGGGGGTAATTAGGGCAAACCCCAAGGCAATTAGTCTTTCTTGGCAACTCAAATTCATACTTAACCATGGTGGGAGGTTTCCTAAAGCCTCACACACTATAATGGAGGAAGAAATCCTCAAATTAGGAAAGTAATATGTGGAAACCGCAACTTGGCTTTCCTTGTTGCAATAGGACTCCTAAAACCCATGGTTGCTTAAATACTCTTCACCCAAACCCTAGGGACGAGTTTTACAACTTGCTTGGGTCGTGTGGAGGAGCTCTTGGTGGCTGGAGAGCAGGAGATCAAGCATACCAAGCTCATCTTCTTCCCCTATTCGTCTACTTCGACCTGTGCACACCGTCTCCTTGGAGTCGACCAAAGGTAGGGTAAACCTAAATCCCATTGTGCAAGGCTTATACCCCTGGAAAGAGGGTCAAGTCTACTTCCTAACCCAACTAGAATGCACAATTTTCGTGCAGTATACACGGAGTATTAAGCGTTCTTCAAACAGTGGTTTGAACAAGGGATTTCTGAAGAACGAAACTTCATCAACCCACAAGGTAGGTTTTCTCGGGCCAAACCTTAACAAATCCTATATCAATGTGTAGAGAATCAAGTTAACTTTCGTTTCCCACTGATTTCATCATTTTCCATTTAGTACATCATGAGTTAAAGGTGTTTTTCCAAAGTCGCACTTGTTAGGGTCATTTCCTGTTCAAGTCGATTTATCATGCATCTCGAGGTCGTTTTAAATTATTTAAAAATCATAGTTTGCATCTATTCCATGTTCCCTACAACTTTCATATTGAGACTTTTGTTCGAAAATCCCTATTTTAGGATATATAAGCGTTGCATGGATCGAACCCCCCTGAGTGCAGTTTTTCTGCGTTTTCGGTTTGAACCTTGAACCGCGTCCGGTTCAGAGGACGCATTTCAAGCGTCTGGTATCTCGACGCTGCTGGGCAACGTGATCCTCTGAAAGGCGTCCGTGAAACCCGACGCATTTAACGCGTTGACCCGTCAATGCCTACGTGGGTCTGCGCGCCGCCTAGGAGTCAGTGCCGGTCTGATCCGTGGCGGGATACCCCGACGCGTTTCAGGCAGTTTTCCCGCCCAAGCTTTTATTAAAAGATTTTTCGTAGACGCGTCCAGATCCCTTGATGCTATTCAATCATGAATGCGGCCCCCAGTATGGACGTGATTTTGGAATTTCACAGTTTCGCTGGTTTTCACTGTGCAATGTGTTTTGAAGTGCGTTCACTGTGTTGGATGCATATTTCAATGCTTATCCGAGGTCTGTTTAACATGGTATCAAGTGTGTGATTTGCACGTCTTGGGTCTGATCATTACATGATGTCTGTTTAATGGATTAAAAGTGTTTAACCTATTAAAAGTTATAATTACATGAATATTATCCTAATTGCTTTCTTAATGACATGATCATTCATATAACTTGTGATTTACTCTTCCTACTATTCTACCATGTTAAATGATAATTGTTATTCTAAAACCTTGCAATCCATGATCCTTTAAATGCATAGTTCCATCTCATGTTATATTGTTAAGTGCTTTCCGCGAGTTTGAAACCGGTGGATTGTGATTGAGATGCGTACATCACGACACACTTGCACATCTAGGCAGCCCTTTCTTGGAGATTTGGAAGCTCTCTATCGGTCATTTCGAATCGGTAGACTAGCGACCTTTTCTCTAAGACCTCCGTAAATCTCCGCTCTCCATGGATTCCCACATGGAGGCCGAGTTGGTTGTACCATTGAAGTTCTCTGGAGATAGCGTGCACTTCCTCTCTCATCTTGTTCTCGTGAGTGTGATTTACAATCTAGACTAAAGCCATTAATGTAAAAACTGAACTAAAGTATAAATCGTACCATTATGCTGCCAAATTTATCTCTTGGCCATTGTTATCATGAAATCATGTTCAATTTACTTATTACTCGTTCTCATCATCATCATGAACATGACATTACATATGCTTACATCTTGAAACTCTCATTGGCCATTATTAATGATTGTGGGTATCTACATTTAAAATTTAAGTGAGATGCTGACTGGGCACGGCGAGTGTCCAAGGGCTCCAGTCTAGCCCCAATGACAGAGAGTCATAAATATACTGTTAACCATGGGGTATAATGATTACTGGTGTTGCATCTACGCTGGGAGTCGTGCGTGTCGTGTTGAATGATAGATACAATAACCACATACACGTGTCCTGGTGTACATTCTTGGTGGATCTTTCCTTGGTATACATTAGTGTCTACGTGCCTGATTAGTGTTACATGATCGTGCTCGTGCGTTCTTGCTTGCTTGCTTGTGTGATATGGCCATCCTGCATTTAATGCAATTAGTGATATCTCGCGTTCTTGAAAGCTATTGACATCAAGTGAAATCTTGCGTGCTTGTAAAAAGTGATATATTGCTAGTTCTATCTTGTTATCTTGTTCTAGATTTTGTCCTATCATGATCACTCTATCTAGCTTGTTCATGTATCATATTTTAATGAGTTTTATTCGTACATGCATATCATGACATTCATCGTGCTTACCTAGTTCTAAATTGTTAATCACTTATATCATTGCCCGCACATTGAGATATAAATCCTACTGGGCTAGTTTGCTCATCCCCTACTTTTAACCATTCTAGGTGATTATGACATTCAAGAGGAAGAGCAAGTCGAGGATGGGAATGTGTCCGAGTGATGAGCGTTCCAACTATGAGTCTAGTTATAGTAGTTTGCTTTGAATGTTAGATTCATGTAGTAGGAAGTGAGGAATAAATGTACATTTTTATTTTTATTGAGTCTTTGTCCTGTATTAGTTCCTTTGAAACAAATATGAGATCTGAATACAATTTCCATTGAGTTCAATATTTGGGCCCTATGATTATGTATGTTGTTATACATTTAGTGCGTGCTAGCTAGAGGCTTATTTGTCGACTGTTCACGTCTCGGGATATCAACTCGAATTATTCCGAAATATTATCCACTGCGTAATTCTCGAAACGTGACACGTAGAGTCGTTTGCAGAGTCTCTTAGCTGAGTCTGCTATGCCGAGGTGGTTTAGGCGTTCTTCTGATGCAGATCAGCTAGTTCTTCTTACTACCTCACTCTACATGGTTCCCGTACCATCTAGAGAGGCCAGGAGTGGGACCGTAGTCCAGCCAGACTACGATAGTTGTGTGGTTACGTTTAGTTCCACGTCTCACTCTGACGAGAGGTGGTACACATGGACTGGTGGTCGAGGGTAAGGTGCGTAGCGCTCCTGACTGGTTGACTAGTGGTAGTTATTCTCCATATCTAGTGCCTTTGTCCAGATAGTTGTTCTCTATCTGTGTTTGCAGTCTTAGGGTTCGTCCCAGTGTCGTGGTTTACACAGGTTTCAGTCCCGACGTGTTTAGACCAATGGCCGTGTAGTTTACTTTACGCTTCTGCACTTACTCTGTTAGTAGAATAGATTATTTTGCTTAATTTCTTGTAAACCATATATCTATTCTAATTATTAGAACCAATGAGAGATTGGTATTCCCTACTAGGCTTCTTCGTGAAACTCCTTTTCAGATGAGATTTACAGTAGCACCTTCCGCAGTGGGCAGAGGAGACCGGGCCATAGTAGACGACGTCTTCCTTAAGCAGTGTTCCCCTGTACTTCTTGGTACTTTGCCCTTGGGGTATACCCCTAAGGGATCTATTATTCCCTTCTTTTAGTACTTGTACTTTGTTACTTTGGGACTGTACTAGACTCGTACTCTGTATTGGACCCTTTTCCTTTACGTTAGTACATTTTTAGTTCTTGTTGTCGTCATTTACTTCCTTTACATATCTTGTTAGATTGGTCTGTTAGCCCTTCCGGTAGGGCTGCCAATGGACCTTCGAATTCTATTTAGCCGACCCGTTTCTGCATTTTTTATAAGATGCGGAACTCCGAAAAGAACTTTCTGATAGCTTAGCGGAAGTGGAAATGGATATCCGAATTCTTATAGGATGCAGAAGCGGAAACACCCAATTCCGCATCCACTTTTTTGTTTCCGTTTCCAATAACTTTGAATATATATTATATAATATTTTTATAATAAAATCTCCTCAAACTCGAAGCTTTGGCTCTTAAATTTTTAACTCATTGTCTCTCACCTCTCATCTATATGTAAATGTCATCTATTCTAGTCCCAATTATTGGCAGTTTTTTTCTCTAATGATATTTATATCTACATATATTGATTATCTATTACTCAACCATTATATATCACTATACCAGATGACTAACCGTGTGATGCACGGAAAGTTTTTAGATTTAAATATTTTTAATATATTAATATATCTTAATTTATATATATTAGCAAGATTTAAAAAATTACAAAGTGATATAAAACTGTTACGGATAGTCATTTTTTAGTGGTATAAAACTGCAAGTAAACCTTACCATTGGTATTTTTAGACTTGGTTTGGAAGATTTAGAAAGATTTTAAAAACTACAACGGGTAGTCGTTTCTTAGTGGTATAAAACTGCAATTTAAAAAAAAAAAATTGTGCAAGATTTAGAAAGATTTAACATTCCGATTTTAGTAGGTTTCTTCACAACTTTAGGTGAGAGACTTGCCTTCTTAAAATAGCTGCATTAAAGAAGTGAGGTAGGAGAGATATTTGTGAGTTTTGGTGGGAATATGAATGTCTTGGTGTTCTCACGTGGTTGCTCCAAGATTGAGTTATATTATAATAGTATAGATGATTTTACCATACTAACTTGATCTTGTTATACTTCATTTAGTAAGGGTCATTATAATGTACATGATGAAGAAGATATGGTAGAAAAAATTATTAAATTAACATTTGAAACTATTCATAAATTTAATAATTAATGTACTTGTAAATTTATAAATTAATTATAATTGTACAAATGTTGTCACATTCGAAGTTTCCATTTTGTTTCCATTTCCATTTCTGAATTTTCGATAGAAAGTGGAAATGGATGCGAAAGCGAAAACACCCTTTTCCGTTTCCGTTTCTGACTCTGAAATTTCTTATAGGAAGCGGAAACACCCATTTCCGATTTCGACTCCAACTCCGACTCGTTGGCAGCCCTACTTCCGGGTCTTCGGGCCCGAGGGCGGCGGTACCGGTGGTCGGATTCTCGGTCGGAGCCGGGGATCTGGGCTCCGGGGCCGTTACAGTGGTATCAGAGCAAGGGGTCTATCAAAACTTGTAATGGAAGTAAGTGACAACGCAAAGTCCCATAGGAAGTACAAGTAACACTGCTAGCCACCAGGTTAAATCGCTAACTTGATTAATAGTATGTGTCACAGGACATGGCTCCGCATAGATGTAGACAAGTCAGAGAGCTGATGGAGCATCAGGACGTTGCGCTGGACGAGTCAGTCGCAGCAGAGCATGCACTGGCAGATGTTTAGCCTCAACAGGATGACCAGCATAGTGTTCCGTGGTAGCAAGGAGCACAGCAGCAATAGTGGTACCCACCCCCACCTCCGTTAGAGGTGATAGAGCAGTGGTGGAGAGCTATGTTCCAAGCTCCTTGGCAGTACCAGCAAGAGGACAACAGTTGTGTCACGCCCCGCCAATTTAGCAGCGGAATAAATCAGAGAGACGTGAGAAAAGTGCATAGTAGAGTAAATTGCACCACAGTTAAGTAATTCAGAGCATCTAATGAACAATAATTGGATAAACTATTTATTTCATTGAAATTTCACTAAGACTATTATAACCACTAATTTAGAGCCAAATCATAGGCTCAATGACATCATTTCATTGGAAAGAAATCTAAAACAACAACTACTAGACTCCATGGTACTAGGGTAACTTCATCATTTGACTCCAAGTCGCTCAACACTCGGGTCCTATCCCATTGGTGTGTGTAACGTCATCGTCCGACTTACCTGAGACACAATAACAAATAACGAAGGGTGAGCTTCAGTAGGAAAATCTCATAATCAAGCATGCTAAATAATGATAGAGCATGTCGTGTAAAGTCGAGAAAGTAATAGCACAAGTAACATGGTTCAAATAGCAGATGAATCAAATATAGCACAATGAATATTGATCAAGTCATGATAGAAAATGATACCACATGATAGAAAGTAACGTCATTGTCAAGCAATAGCAAGTAACATGTATAGCAAGGAGAGAGAAAGTAGTTGGTCATATAGAGAGTAAATTGCACTTTGATTGATTTTCATCAATCGAGATAGTATAGCACTTTTGATTAACTTTCGTCGATCGAGATAGTATTGCACTTTGGTTATCCGTAGATAGCCGAGAAAGAATATAGCACTTGTTTGTCAATATATAGCACTTTATTTTTAATAGACAACGAGAGAATATAGCACTTTGTTTGTCAATAGACAACGAGAGAATATAGCACTTTGTTTGTCAATAGACAACGAGAGAATATAGCACTTTCTTTTGATTGTCTTAGATTAATCTTGTTAATATGGCACTTGGATGTAATGCCGACATCCTGATCATTTTAACTCCCATGGGCAAATGGCACTTTTCGGGTGCTCCTCCCAGGACCAGATCGGGCCCTATTGCGCTGGCATTGGTTATTTTTGTTTATCTTTAGACAATCAGTTAATGGTCAATAGAGAGTACTAAGAAATAGATAAGAGTACGAGATGAATAGACAAGATAGTAGAGAGAGTGTGAATAGATGAGCGAGTCGAGTATAGATGAGAACTAAGGGTCAATGCACATGAAACGTCGAGTAAACGGCGAAAGCAACAGTTGCACAACACGTGCAATTGGTGTTGGCAGTCAGATGGAATTCACTACCCTTCCGGTGGCCATGTTATGCACAGGTCCAGAGGTCCGACATGATTCAAGCTAAGAGAGATAAGGCCTTATGGATCTTACTGATCCCTAAAGTGTATCATAAGTGTTAGGGTACAACCAGCTCGTCGACCATGAGGGAATCCATGGACAGAGGAGACTTACGAAGGCCTTAAACAAGGATTCACTAGTCTGGCAGACGGAATATCCGACGGAGAGTTCGTCCAAGTCAAGAGAAGGTGTATATATAAAAACAAGTGCCCGACATTCTAGAGGAATTCTAGAACAGTGAAGCGTCGATAACGGTATTCCCAAAACATCACGAGAAACGAAGACAAGTCCATTTAAAAATAGGGCAATTAAATATATATTTGAAATAAATTACCAGATGTATTTTGAGATGTTTTCATGCCAGGTCAAGTCATTATTGGGTGGTTCAAGTGTGTGCATGTGTTAAAGAGAATCATGGAGATGAAATGATCAAGTGAATGACTTTTAATTAACTCATTACATATCCAAGATTTAACAACTTCGTTTACTGCATTTAAGACAATTAACAAGGGTATAGACACGGTAGAAAGTTAGAGCATCACAAATCATGGGTTTTCATGCAAAAACCCCAGATCGTGACGTACCCCTGTAAGGGTCGCGACAGGGTCTAATCAGAATGCGATAGGGTCGTTTGTAGGTCGCGACAGGGAGGTCAGGTTAGGAAGCCAGATCGCGACGGTACTCCCTGTCGCGTTCAGAACGCGACAGGAACTGTGTCGCGACCAGCCCTGAGAACGCAGCCTATCGGGCCGTCGCGTTCTCAGGTCTTGCGCCTGAGTCCGAGCGGGAAAAGGACCATGCATTGGATTGCGGTCCAGGTTTCTATATTTTGACATAGATTCATTCAAAAATTAAGAACTAAATGTACAGTAGTTGAAAAATTACAAAATCACTTGAAAACTATTCTAGACATGAGAGGGTATATATGATAAATAAGAATTTGAAATCTGACATGGTCTTGATAGGTTTTAAATATGAACAATCACGAAGAACACAGAGCATGGTATAGTGAGGGTAAACGATTTAATTCGCACAATATGATGGGTGAAAATTAGGGCTTTCAGGGGCAAAATATTCATGACATCAATCAATATCTCCAGAAAAATTTTCGTAGCATGGTGTCAGGTATACATGGAGATATAAGTTAAACATGATGGTTCGGGGTCAAGGTGAATGCAGAACTTCAAAAATATAGAACAAAAGATTGGGTTGACGAAAAATCATGAGACAAGAGGGGTTTTGTTCCTGATACATGGAACAATCTACAGACGAAATTACTTAGGTTTTGCTCATGAGAAGGCCTACCTTTGACTCGTTTGATCTTCTAGGGTTTAGAACTTGAAGAACGAAGGTTGGAGCTTGAGCAATCCTCCTCCCCACAAATTCTTCCTCTCCTTGGCCTTCTCTCCACGTCCAGCAAGCCCCAGCAACGAGTTAGGGCCGGCCATGGGGTGTTTGGAGAGTATTTATGCTCCTAGGGTTTCCCTTTCCTATTACAACTCCTATTCCTCTTAAATTCTGAGATTACCTAATTCCTCTCATCCTTCCAAGCTTTCCACCTCCTATTTGGGTTAGGTTGGGATGCAATTTCATGGCCAACCAATTAGGGTAGGGTTAGGAATCCAATTCCAACCCAAATCACTTATTTTAATGTTTTAATACCCCTTTTCTATTTAGGTAATATTTAAGATACGAATTTTGGGTATTATTCTATTATTCCTCTTTTAAAAATCCCAATTTTTGCCCAATAACTTTTATATGATCCATTTAACAAAGCCCATCACTTTATAGAATTTAACTTATGGGAATTCCCCTTTTAATTAGAGAATAATAGAGTTACAGAATTTATTATATTTTTCTTACTTGAATTTATTCATGGGCTATGAGAGGTCCATTGGTCTAATTTCGATAATGGGTCATCAATACATGATGTTGGAAGTCTTTCCGACATGTTCATTTAATTTAAGAGCATGTTATATTTCTGTGTTAACAGTTTTACGACTTAGTTCCCTAATTTAGATAATTGGTCGCATTGTGACGTACACTTGACCAAATCTAATTTTTCGTTGCACGAATTTCTTCGTGGGACACTTAGGAATAAGGTTTGGGGTTTGAATTATAATTTTTACGAAATTTTTCGATGTGTTCTTGCACATACGATAGTGGTACGTATGTTTCTATTATTTCAATATTATAGAAATTATTATTTCAAATTTTTAAAATACGGAATTTTTTCGGGGTGCTACAAGTTGGCAGAGATGGCAGCATAGGAGCGGCCACCAATGACTCCGTAGGCAGCACCAGTACAGCGAGAGGTACCATTAGTGGTACGGCAGCAGATTCCGATAGTGGCAGCAACACCCGAGGACTGCACAACACTTCTGGAGAGGTTCCTTCATCTTCGGCCTCCAACCTTCTACGGAGACTACGATCCTGACTGAGCAGAAAGTTGGGTCCATGAGCTCGAGCGAACCTTCGAGACCATGTACTGTGCGGAGCAGGATCAGGTGAGGTTTGCAGTCTATCAGATGAAGGGGTTAGCCCACGAGTGGTGGAGAGCACAGAGGCAGACTTATTTTCAGGGCATGAGGCTAGACTATATCACTTTGGAGCAGTTCTTAGAGGTTTTTCACGGAGAGTACTTCCCCGACTACGCACGCCATGAGAGGAGGGACGAGTTCCACGAGTTGGCACAAGGAGATCAGACCGTGGCGCAGTACCACCAAAGGTTTGTACAACTTTTGTGGCACGTCCCTTACGTAGCCACTAGTGAGAAAGCTCGCACTGAGCGGTTCATTAGTAGGTTACGATCAAAGTTGAGGTGGGCCATGGCTGGCCACCTGTGTGAGACCTTGGCGTTAGCAATAGCCAGGGCTACCGCCTTGGAGAGGGAGTTTCGTCTTCAGCCGCAGCAAGGAGGAGGTTCAACGAGGTCTACCCCATACCAGCACCTGCAGATCTCTCTTGATTTTTTATTTGTTATTATTGTGAATGTTTCATATTTGTTGTGATTGATGATTTTATGTTATTTGTTATTTATTGTGGATGTTCCATATTTGTTGTGATTGATGATTTTATGTTGTTTGTTATTTTATGTTATTTGTTTTTAGCAGATTTTTGAATTTATCTTTGTTATCTATTTGTATTTTTAAAAAATAAAAAATATTTTTGACGGATTTTCTGATGAAAAAATGTCGGCATACTTAATTTCTGACGGAAAGCATCCGTCAGTAAAACCGTTGGAATTTTCAATGGATTCTCGACGGATATTTCCCGTCAGAAGTTTCCCACTTCCGACGCTTTTGTCTGTCAGTCAAGGTATCAGAAGTTCCGACGGACATCCTGACCGACTATTCCGTCGAAAAATATGGTTTCTGTTCGTCGGTAAAACAGTCAGAAGATTTATTTTCCGACGGTTATTTCAGTCAGAAATATCGACAGAAATTTGTTGCCATCGGAATTTTTGCTTTTTCTTGTTGTGGTTATACATTCTGACATGTGTCATAAATCTTGTCAAGACACCAAATGATTTTGAAACTTAAGTGAAATTATGTTGTTATACTACCCGATTGAACTCATGACATTTGTACTACCTTTAACATCCTTGTGTCATCACCTTTCTACTGGAATCTTAAGAGTTAAACTCATGTTACCATGAGCTTATTCTTGAAATTTGTTGGTGCTAAATTATTATTGGAATGATCGGCACTAAATTGAGACTTCGGTCTATTGACTAATGTCTGTGTAAATATGGGCTCTATTTGATCTTGGGGAGGAGCACCCTTACGTTCTTATAACAGCGGGAGTATGGACTTATGGTGTGTGACATGGCACCGTATGAATTGCAAGATTGAATGTGCCAGCAAAATCGTTCACCATATTGAAATGAAAGAATTACTTAATTGATTGAATTAAATGATTGATTGTTACATGTAAAGATATGGCCAATTCTATATATTGTTTTTGTATATACTATTGTTCATTAAATTCATGTTCATTGTCTATTGGATAATTGACTACATTAGAATATTGTCTTGTTCCATTGTTCATACTTGTCATGTGAATCTTATTTACTGTCAATTGATTATTATCAATTTGATACCTATCATTCCGTCGTTGTAGAACTCCTGCTTGTTAACATGTTATGAGATGTAAATCTTATTAGATGTAAGTTGATACAGATACTTAATATTTTTTAGATAATAAAGAGGAGGACATTGATATAGAAGGGGACGGATAAGAGTGAAGAGCATGCCACATATCTTTAAAGCAATGTTAGAGTGTTATTAGCTACATAGTAGAGTCCATGAACCTATAGTAGATTATTTCCTTTGAGAGTATTATATAATTTGAATAATGAACCATATATTTTGGCTCTAACATTTGTAATTGTATTGGAGTTGAGTAATTTGGCATTTAATGACATTGTGAGTTGATTTTATTATAAGTGTTGTTTAATATGTGATGTCTAATAGTTGCAACAACTTTTGGCGTTATTCTATGTATTCCGTTTTATAAATACAACAGGATGATGGTGGCTCAAAACACACAACCATCTTTCATTAGATCACATCAAGTCATTACACATAAATTGATGTGATGGTTGAATGATACTAACAAGAACAACGGTGCTAACATGGGCAACTAATAACGAGTAGCAAAAGTAATGGCAGCATTGACATCATCGAATTGCGTGGGTAGTTGATATCTACTGTCAAAGTAATTAATTATTGTTAACCCTAAGAAATATTTTTCAAAAAAAAAAAAAGAGAAAGAAAGAAAGATAAATCGTAAGAAGCACTTTTCCTACAAGTTTGGGTGCATTGGCCGAAACCCAAATGGCCCAACTGGAAGGTTGAATGGAATTGAACCGAACTAAGCTTGGATTTGCCCAGTTGGCTGCGCACCTGCAGCACACTCGGGAGTGCAGGGATCGACCCCTGCGCCAGACTTGAGCTTAGGCGCATTTAGGTGGATTTTCTCAGAGCTCTCTTTCAAGGTTTCAAGGTTGGAGCAGGGCGGGCGGGAGGGAGGGAGCCCGGTTTGGAACCCAGGGCAATGTGTGCGCACCCAATGGCGATTGCCGCTGGACCAGCTAACCAAAATATAAAATAAAATAAACTTGGATTCCATTGAGTTAGGATCAAGAGCGGATGATGTGGAGGATTTCTAACCTAGCATTGATTGTGTTGTGTTGTGTTGGGAGATTGAACTCAGGTTGGTAGAACTGTTTTCCGTTTGGGCGATTGAACTTAGGTTAACGGTAGACTTTGTTTTTCCATTTGGGCTTGTCTCCCTTTAAACAGGATCTTAAAACTGCAGCATGGCTTCTGAGACATTCCCAATTAATGATGTAGCTAGATGTTTTATGTTATCTTGGCATGGGTTGTAAGTTAAGCTTTGATTCCAGCCCACCCAAGACGCAGCTATAGTATTATATGCAATGTCACCCGTCGTGAGAGCAGAACTACCCACTCCATGGATTGTATCACCCTGTTAAATAAACTCTTTCACTGGACTTGCAAACACTTTATTTCACATGCAAACTTTGCTGTGAAATACTACTTCCTGGAAATTTAAAATACCATAGACATCATAGAATATGTCGTAGAACATGATCATTTCCTTGTGTTTGAGTCAAAACGAATTGTTTTGTGTTTCTTGAAACACCCTTAATTGTCGGCTCTCAAATGAGTTGACCTATTTGATGTTTTCTTCACCTGATCTCGATTTTCAAAGCAAAAAGAAGAGAAACATATGAGCACTAAAACTGTTAGATTTTCATTTCTTCCGAATTAGAAAACCTATGATTTAAATTACCAGTACTTCACTGCGTTTTGTGCCAAACCAAATGGCACCCCAAAACCAGCACCACCCTTCATAGGATTTCTCAGTTCGCATATGGTGGAAAACCTCAACCAGAAATTATGTACAAATGCGGCGATGATGCACTAAATTCCATGTTGGGAATAGATGTCAATACACATGTAAATGGCTACCTCAACGAAGAAAAGAGTTCTATCTTAAATACAACAAATCATACATCAAAGATCTTTCCAAACGTTAAAATCTGTTGTATTACTACTATAATTGATCACATCATCCTGACAGCCCAAGAAAAATGTTGTTCTTACAGGATCGATGTTAATCAAGGCATGAGCCGTTCCGCTCGGACTTGCAGCAACAGCAACCTCATCCACGCCGATTGCAGATTCAGCATAGCCATTTTCTTCAAAATGAGGGTTTTCCAACTGCATAATCATCACAGGAAAAAAGTTAACCATATTAAAATAGTAGTATCTGCTCTGATATCAGAGCAGACGTTTAGACAGTGTGCATTTGAAGACATACCCTAAATTTTGTCATGGCACCCCAAATGATAAATGTCTCGTTGCAAGTGTGATGTCTATGGTTTCCCCTCACACCACCGGGACGAATCTCACCTATATGCACTGAAGCACAGGATTTCGCTCCTCCTGTATTGAGACGTTTCCTCAAGCAATATCCACCAGTAATAAAGAGACCTTGAAATTAAATGAACTTTTTTTGGAAGGTGAAATTCAATGAACTAATACTATGGACTATGGAGCCATAAGACCAAGAGAATCAATCAATGGAAGGTCTTTAGCAAGATACTCACTCGGCTCTTAGAAAGAAGAGAGTTATCTATAAGACCGAAAAGTCACCTCTTAATGCCATCATGATGGGGAAGAATTGATCAATGCACATGTTACCAGGACCAGTGAGACAACAGTGTAAACAACCTAATGCATTCTTCTATTCTGAAATATGTAAAATAAAGTGAAGAAACCATTACGTAATGTAACTCATTGGTGGGTGATTCTTATAGCAGTCTTCTGAAAAAGAACCATACATTACTGCACATAGTGATATTTAACAAGATTTTCCTGTTCAAAAAGGAACAATGTTATTTATTTAAAATCCTGCATGGTTTATTATCCTGTTATCGACCTCCTGGTGTTTGGGCAAGAGGCCTAATCTGCGTCAGCATAACTAGATAACGTGGTTGTTGTTGTGGAGTTGTAGTATAGTCCTTTTGCTGGAGAGGATTTGAGATATCTGACGACATGTAACACATCATCCCAATGAATGTTCGAGGGAGAGGACATGAACTGGCCGAGTAAATTAACTTCATGAGTTATGTTTGGGCGTGCGACAATGAGCTATAAGAGACACCCAACAATACTCCTGTAGGGAGTGGGATCTGGTAGGGGGTGGCCATTGACATGGAGTTTCTGTCCAAGTTCTAGTGGAGTGTTGGTAGCCTTAGCAGCTGGGAATGCTATGTCATCCAAAAGATCCAAGATGCATTTATGCTGGTTTAGAAAGATGCCTGCAGGTGACCTAGTGATTTTGATGCTACGGAAGTATTTGGTTTGTTGAGGTCCTTTAATTGAAATTGATGCCGCAGGGAATTGTTAAGGTAGGTGATCATCTGAGGGTTGTCACCTGTGAGTAGAATGTTGTCAGCGTAGGCAAAGCAATTGTGATTAAGTTGCCATTCTATGTTTAAACAAAGATTAGTCTACGTGTGACTGATGAAAGCCTACTACAAGGAGAGCAGTTATAAGTTTTGCATACCAATTTTTTGAAGTTTTTTTCAAACTGTAGATGGACTTTCAGCAATTTGCAGACTCTATTCTCCCTATGTCGATGATGCCTTGGTGGCAGTTTCATGTATACTTCTTCTTGCAGATAACCATGGAGGAATGTATTATTTCCATCCAATTGATGAAGGGGCCAAACTTTGATGGAAGCAAGAGAAAGTAGGCATCTGATTGTTGTAAGTTTGGCCACAGGAGCAAATGTTTCCTTATATCAAGCAAACTATGAAAGGAGTGAAAGCTACAGCTAAAGTAGCAAAAGGTGCAGTCAAGAATATTGTGAAATAGTTTTTGCATGTAAGAGTCCCAGTACATACAACATCCAACCCTTACTTTCAAACTATATTGGATTCAGTGGGAGAGGTTGGGCCAGGATTGAAAACACCAACCCCTAAAGATATTTATGAAAAATATTTGGAAGAAGAAATTTAAGAGCTGGAAGAATGAGTTGCCTCTTTTAAAATAGTATGGATGATGAGAGGTTATAGTATAATGTGTGATAGATGGACAAGGATTATAAGTCAGTCCATGACAAACTTCCTTGTATATTGCAGTGAGGGGATAGTGTTCATGAAATTTGTTGATGCAAGTGGACAAATTAAAAATACATACTATCTTTTCAAGCTTATGAATGAAATAGTTAATGAGATTGGGGAAGAAAATGTGGTTCAAGTTGTGACAGACAATGAAGCTAGATATAAGGAAGCAGGTAAGAAATTGATGGAGAAAAAAAGACATCGTTATTGGGTACCTTATGCTACACGGTCTCTAGATTTGATGTTGGAAGAAAATGTGGTTCAAGAAATTGATGTATGACTACTGTATTAGAAAATCAGTTTGATTTTATGCCAAGTAAATCTACAACAGAAGCTATTTTCTTATTATGGCAGTTAATGGAAAAGTATAGAGAGATGAGAAGAGATTTATATATGATTTTTCTTAATTTGGAGAAGGCATATGATCGAGTACCGAGAGATTTGATTTGGTGGACTTTAATTAAGAAGGGAGTTTCTTAAGGATATGTCGACTTGATCCAGAATATATACGAGGGTGCCACTACTAGAGTGAGAACTATTGCTGGAGAGACTTGTGAATTTCCGGTCATAGTAGGTTTGCATCAAGGTTCTGCTCTAAGCCCGTATCTCTTTGCTCTGGTTATAGACGAGGATCGAGGTAACTAAGTAATTGCATGATGATATCCCTTGTGTATGCTATTTGCGGATGATATTGTCTTAATTGATGAGAGTATTGATAGTTTAAATGTCAAGCTAGAAAGTTGGAGACATGCCTTAGAATCTAAAGGTTTTAAAATCAGTAGAAGTAAGTCAGAGTTTATGCATTGTAATTATAATAATAAGAGGGTGTTACATGAAGATATGGTTCAAACTGATGGACAAGACATTCCTAAGAGTAGTAGCTTTCAATACTGAGGGTCTATCATCCAAGAGAATGGGGAGATTTATGACGATGTGGCACACATAATTAAGGTAGGTTGGCAAAAATGGAGAAGTGCATCAGAAGTCCTCTGCGATCGTCGCATACCAGTGAAACTTAAAGGAAAGTTTTATAGAACGGCAGTGAGACCTGTATTATTATATGGTACCGAGTGTTGGACAATGCGAAAGGAATATATTAACAAAATGTGTGTGGCGGAGATGAGGATACTGAGATGGATGTGTGGTAAGACTAAGAAAGATAAGATTAGGAATGAGCGCTTCCGTGAGGATTTGGAGATAGCTCCGATTGATATAAAAATGAGAGAAAATAGACTTAGGTGGTTTGGACACGTGCACCGTCGCCCTAACTCGACGCCGGTTAAAAGATGTGATAAAATCTTAGTGGATACCAGTAAAAGAGCTAGGGGAAGGCCTAAAATGAGATGGTGCGATGTTATTAGGAAAGACTTAGACGATAAGATGGAGCTAGGGGAAGGCCTAAAATGAGATGGTGCGATGTTATTAGGACAAGCATGTTGTTGAGCTGGTGTCCAAGGCCCAGATGATCACATCTTTTATTTATGGACATAACAGAATCTTACATATGATGAGAGCATGCACTGATGGACATGGCATCCTTCATCCTAGCCCAACAAGATTTGCCTCCAACTTTGTTTCATTGGAGAGTTTATACAAGTATAAGCATGAGTTGGGCACTCTCATTCATAGCACTGATTATTTGGCACATGTTGACACTTGGAGAGGAGAACTTAGGGATGTTGCCTATGACATAGCTAGCTTCATAAGCCTCAGTTTGGTAACGAGTTAACTTAAAGTTAACTCAAAGTTAACTCAGAGTTAACTCAAAATGTAGTTTGGTAACAAAAAAAAGTTAACTCAAGTGGGTTAAATTAAAAGTGGGTCAGATGTGAGTTAACTCACAATTTTTCAGCCCACCTCTAGAGGTGGATTGGAGTTAACTCAAGTGGGTTAACTACCTTTTTCTCTTGGCGGTACACAACATTAATTGCTACTTTCTCTTTTCTCAACACAACATTAATTGTTTTTTTTTTTTCAAGTCATTTTTTGATATGAAAGTGGGTTAACTCACTTTATCTTGCCAAAGTAATCCCAAGAGAAAGTGGGTTAACTCACTGTAGTTAAACTGAGTTAACCCTGTATAACTTTAGTCATGGGTTGGAGTTAACTCTAACCCCAACCCATTGCCAAACTGAGGCTAAGAGACCACTGTTTCTGGGATAGGATCTCTTATTATTTGAAATTGGTTGAACCTCTAGTAAAGGTACTCAGGATGGTGGATGGAGAGGGAAAAAATGACAATGGGTACTTGTACGAGGCAATGGATAAGGCTAAGAAACAATTGAAAGTCCATCTTCACTATGATTTGTATGCAGTGGGTAAATGCATTACCTTGTACTTTTATTCAAGAAATTTTAGTATTATGAATTATCATCTTATGTGGGTATAAATTGATTCATGACATTTCTTTAATCCCAAAAATTAATTCAGTAATTCCATGCAAAATGATGGCGAAGTGCTACAAGGAACAATAAATGTTATCAGTAGATTATGTAGGAGCACTGACGTCTAACGAACATCTTGATGATGGTGGAGGTTTTTTACACCTCTTATAAGCAAGGTTTGAAGCATCGCCGATTCGGATCGAATCGGGTTTTCCCTTATTCGATTGAATTGGATGTAGATATATATATATATATATATATATATATATGTTATATATATGTACATATATTACCCATGTGAAACTACTTATTTACTTGAACATCATTTAGGTAAATGTTAATATTTGTAGTTTTATTTACTTAAGATATTACATGTAAATAAAGAAATACCCCCACATTTGAATCCAATAAAAATATCAAAAAATCATATCTCTTACCAATAAAAAGTCAACTCTCCCATCGAAGAAGTATATATATATATATATATATACATATATTACCCATGTGAAACTATTTATTTACTTGAACATCATTTAGATAAATTTTAATATTTGTAGTTTTATTTACTTAAGATATTACATGTATATAAAGAAGTACCCCCACATTTGAATCCAATAAAAATATCAAAAAATCATATCTCTTACCAATAAAAAGTCAACTCTCTCATCGAAGAAGAAAATCGTGATTTTAGTGATTCCATCAAAATAGCGTCTTTTTAATCTCTCATAAATTGGCTATCTAAAAATTTCATAATTCAAGTAAACTTAATATAACACTAAAAATCGAAAGTCCGATGAAAAAAAGTCAAATATGCATATGACTTCTTCAAGGGAACCACTCTCCTACTGACAACAACTAAGTCCTAGTCGTAGGAGAGTGACTCCCTTAGAGAAGTCACAAGCACGTTTGATTTTTTTCATAGGACTTTAGATTTTGTGTTCCACGAGATTTATTTGAATTATAAAATTTTTAGTTAGAACAAATTACGAGGGATTAAAAAGTCGGTATTTTTAATGAAATCACCAAAATCGCATTTTTCTTCTTCGATGGGAGAGTTGACTTTTTATTGGTAAGAGATATGATTTTTTTGATATTTTTATTAGATTCAAATAGATGTTACTTTCTTATTTAGATGTAATATCTTAAGTAAATGAAACTATAAATACTAACATTCACTAAAATGATGTTCAGGTAAATAAGGTATTATACATATACAAAGAGAATCGGGTATATGCATGTATATTCGTATACATGTGTATACTATATAATATAATATATATACATTAAATTATACATATATTAGGCGAATCGGACCGAATCGGCGTATCAGGGAATCAGATTCTCCCTAATCCGTCACGATTCGCCCGAATCAGACCGATTCAATCTGATTCAACAAACCATGCTTATAAGTAATTTTCAGCCCTAATTTGTAGAATACTAACATTATACTAATGTTAATTTTTTGCTTCGTTAGATGGATAGATTGAAAATGAACCTAGACATCTCCGGGGATAAGGGATTATGACCTACAACAAGAAGTGAAGAGAATGAATCCTAGTTAGTATTTGAATTGGTGGTATGAAATTAATAGGGTTATGGAGTTGAGTGGTGGGTTATGTTGGATTACAAGACTAGACAAACAAATCCTCTCGCCAGGATTGCAATTAGAGTATTGAGTTAGACATTTTCTTCTAGCCAATGTGAGAGGAATTGGAGCATTTTCTCACTGATCTATACAAAAGTGAGAAACAGGCTAACTACCACGAGGCTGGAGAAGTTGGTCTACTGTCATTACAATATGAGACGAAAGATCAAGTGTATCAAGGAAAGAGAGAAAAGACGAGCAGAGATTGACGAGCTTGCATGGCAGGCCACAACCATCAGATACAATAGAAGACAGACACTGACGGAATCATTAATGTTGATGAATTGTTGGATGAAGAACACCTCTGAAAGGATGGGTGGAAACAAAAGTAGTATGGGATGTCCTGAATTTGACCCTCGAGATCACTTATGGGCAGAAGGAGAGTTAGATGGAGTGGAGGCTCGAAACCCAGAGCTTAGAGTTAGGGAGGATCCAGTTGCTAGAGAGAGACGACAACACTCTACCTCACAATCAGAGACATATAGATTGCCTACAAGCCACCCTCAATTGAGAAGAGCAGCCATGCAAAAAGAGGGGAGAGAATCTAGCAAATAAAAAGAAAATCTTACATATATGAGGCAAAAGAAGAGGAAGTTTTTGACTCAAGTAGCTGATGATGATGATGAGACACTTCCACTTGAATCGAAGGTGCCACCTGCGCAAGCAGCACGACGACCAGTTCGTAGTGATGATTCAACACAAGCCAGTAGTGGTAATGATGATGATGGGGTTGCTATTGGGGCCACAAGAGCTGGTCATAGAGACACAGGATATATTGGGCCATGATTTTTGCAGGGTATGGGGCTTACTACAAGCTATGTGCAAGAAACAGAACATCAAGGAAGTAGTGGAGAAGGACAAGGGGGATATGAAGGCCAACAACATCAGACAACCTATGATTGGCCACTTTGGAAGCCACATTATGAATCAGGATGTTCATATACTCTTCAATTTCAGTTTCAGCCTCCCACTTTACCATACTCAGATTAGCAGTTCCCTTCTTGGAACACAAGGAGGATGGGCACCATGGCCTGATACAGATACAAATGAAGCAACAAGTTCATATAAACCTGCATGGATATGGTGCAAAGTTTCTTCACAATCAGAGGAAAGTTCTAGCCAAGCATATACACCAAAAGGGATTCAAAGAGGAATGCATGAGTTAGCAAATTCCTTCTTTGGTTATGGTTTTGAGACTATGCAGACTGATGAAGCATATGGACAATCAAATGATGATGGGTCATCACGGTCTAGATAGCAATTTTACATTGTTCTTATTATAATGTAAGTTCTCATAATCTAAATCAAAAACAAGACTTCTTCATTTCATGCAAGGGATTTCAACTTTTATGTTTATCATAATTATCATTACTTTGTAATGTAATGTGAATATTTGCATGTGATTTTTACAAAAATGTGAAGTTCTTGATTTTTGCATTTTTTTCTCATTTTTTCTAATATGTGTAACATTTTGTAAAAATAAAAATTAATTTTTAATATGGCCGATCCTGGATCGGCCAGAATCCCTGAGGATCGGTCGATCCGCCGATCCAATCCCGATCTGGATCGGGATTGGCTCTGACCGATTCAGGGGTCCGATCCTTCTTCCATGATTTTGATCCAGATCAGGTGATACCACAATCCAGGCATGGATCTCCCTATTCTCCAAAATAATAGCCCCCCTACTCTCAAAAGTCATCACTTTAGGAGTAAATTGTCCATCAATCAAAACCAAACTTGTTTGTCCCACCCAGGGAATAAAAGATCACTTTTTGGAACAGATGGCTCCCGTTCGGTTCCAGTTCCAAGGCTGGTTCTGGCCAAAAGCTGCCCACCAGAAGCAGACAGTTTCCCATTTGGTTCGCCAGATTCTGCACTTTCTGGTCTGCTTCACCTGTTTTTAGTGCAGAAAGCCCACTTCATGGTGCTAAAAGCATAATTTTGTAAATGTAGGCACAATTCTCTTCAGCAACAATTCTCATACTACTAATTATCCTTGCGTTCATATTCTTAACCACACCAACACACTATGTACAGACTCAATCTCCTTAACGTTAGCCAAATGGTCCAAATCTCTCTTTAGGGCTTATTTGAAGGTCTTTTCAACATGTAGGTCTTTCCTTGAGTCCTTGTCTTCTATGCTTCTTCATTAGCTAACTCATAATAAAATTAGTTTTATACTTGATTTACATAACATTGAATTAAACTTTTTTAAAACTAGTCAACAATGGAGACTGTGCTCATCTCCAGTCTGATAAATTCATAAAATTAATGGTAGCAATCAACTCTACCTCTCACTTTGGATTTGACAACTGTTGGTCAAAGTTTACATCAGATTTTCCATGCTAGAAGGTAAGGAAACAGAATAAAGGTAGCTTACATCCCAAACTAGGACTATAGTTCCTTCCACCCACAATTGCAACCCACAAATCTCTCGGCATCTCCAATCCAGCCATTGCCAGAACCCCTACATCTCTTCCCCCTTCCTTCTTGGGCATGGACCTATGGGCAGAAAATAACTGAGAACAGGAGTTTTGACCACACCCTGTGAATCCTTTCATAACACAGATCGACTTCCTCATCCCCAGCATGGATGGCAAGATCGGAATCGGGGTCTGGATCGGCCATGGCCGATCCCAATCCAAATCGAATCAGATCGAGGGATCCGGCCGATTCTTAGGGAATCTGGCCAATCCGGATCAGGCACGTTAAAAAAATGAAGAAAAATCACCGAAAAATCAGGGGAAAAAAGAGAAAATCATGAAAAATCATTAAAAAAATCACAAAAAATAGGAAAACACGTACAAAATTCATTGAATATAAACACAATGAAATTCATTTTTTATCATGTATATGCATTTGAATGTAAATAAATTGGATTAATGAGAAATTGCAGTTTACTTGAACATCACCTTGAGGCATGGTTATTTACCTAAATATCATTTAAGTAAATGTTAGTATTTGTAGTTTCATTTACTTAAGATATTACATGTAAATAAAAAAGTACCCCTCATTTGAATCCAATAAAAATATCAAAAAAATCATCTCTTATGAATAAAAAGTCAACTTTCCCATCCAACAAGAATATCGCAATTTTGGTGATTCCATCAAAATAGCATCTTTCTAATCCCTCATAATTTGGTCTATCTAAAAAGACCTAGTCAGTAGGAGAGTGACTCTCTTGGAGAAGTCACATGTACGTTTGACTTTTTTCACCGAACTTTGGATTTTTAGTGTTCCATAGAGTTTATTTGAATTATGAAATTTTTAGATAGACCAAATTATGAGGGATTAGACAAACATTATTTTGATGGAATCACCAAAATTGTGATTTTCTTCTTAAAAGGAAAAGTTGACTTTTTATTGGTAAGAGAGATGATTTTTTGGATATTTTTATTGGAATCAAATGGAGGGTACTTCATTATTCACATCTAATATTTTAAGTAAATGAAACAACAAATATAAGGATGTTTAGGTAAATAAGGTAAGTGGAGAGAATCGAACTGCAGCGGGTGAAATTGGGTGGATCGTGTGGAATCAGACTCGATTCTGTCCAATTCATGTCCATCTAGTCCGATTCCACCTTACATCGTGGGTGGGTCGGCATTCCCCCCCCCCCCCCCCCCCCCCAAAAAAAAAAAATCAGATCAACAGAGACCGATTCCGGCTCGAATCAGCCGATTCCGATCCTCCGAGTCGGCCGATTTTGCCATCCATGATCCCCAGGGGCTTCTCACCACTGCTACCTCTGATGAGGACCACAACTGCAGATTGCAAGGGGTTCTCTGGTCAGTCTGCATACACCGCAGCTATGGCCTCAGCTCCCATGAGGACCACCAATGCTGATTCCAATGTGTTATCTTCCCCCACTGCAGCTTCCCTCTCCTGTCAGCTCGTGTGGTTCTCTTTCTTCCTGATGGCAATGCACAGGTGTATGCTGCAGCACCCTTCTGCCTCACTGATTGTGGTATAAAAGCTGTTCATTACAGTCACCACACATATCAGGGATTCAGGATAGATGTTCACAAGCCCATGTACTAGATTTTATGCCCAACCTTACTGACCATGCACAGATTCAAGATCAATTAATCTGGGGAACAGATTTATGTTGAAATCAAATTAGTGAGATCCACAAACTGTCTGCAAAATACAAGCAGAGATGGTCAAGAAAAGCTTATGAAGGAATGTCGGCAGAACAGATGTGAGGCACTGCAGCATGCTGCTCTCCCCAATGTACTGATGAAGCATAACATGTAAAACTGTGTGCTCCACCATGCACCGACATTCAACAGTGTTCGTAAGTTTGGTCTAGCAAATACCTTCCCTAAAAAGTTTGTACTGATGAAGCATAACATGTAAAACTGTGTGCTCCACAATGTTTGTAAGTTTGGTCTAACGAATACCTTCCCAAAAAAGTTTGGCATAAAACATAAGGGGGTTTCCATCAAGTTGCCAGTTGGCGAAGAAACTGTCAAGCTCTTGGGACTTGTCTATCAAAAGCCTTGGGTTAACCAGAATAAGGTGTAACGATAGCATGTCAAGGACAACAATAGTCACCAAGATCTACCAATATCATCCCTAAGGCTACCAGCATGATAATCTCCAAATGATATCTGGAAAAAAAACTTCACTTAGTGTTTTAACTAGATGAAGGGAGATGGAGTAGCTGTAGGTCTTCCATGAAAGAAGGAAAATAGATTACATAAAAATTAATGAGGATTTGAATCAGAATTTTGCTTCCTTATAGTAATAATAAATTTACTCTTGCCAGAAAACTTTAAACAGGGCCTAGTGAGATGTATTTCCGTGGATAACTTTGGGAGGTAACTATCTGGACATGTTTGGTGACTAAATCTTCATGAGGTATGAAGCTTATGAAAGAAATGTGGTTTACTAGTAAGAATAGTTGATGACGAATGTTCTAAGGGAATTATTACCATGCTGCTTTTGTATTCTTCTAATCTTCTTATTGCATTGTACCACCAAAGTCCCTTAATCTTGCCAATGATGCTACAACATTTTAAAAGGGAAGAAAATGAAAAGAAAAAAAAAACAGTTGTATACCCTTGCCGTAAGAGCTCTCCAAAATGCAAAATGGTGTGACGCAACAGAGATGCTAGTTAATCTGGGAGTCAATCCTACAATATGCAGAAAGACTTTATATTTTAGAGTGTTGAAAAGACAAATTGCTGTTACCAGCCTACAGTGTAGTGATATCACCAAGAACAGAATATGTTGCCATTCAAAAGATCCCAATTCCAACATTCATCATCCTTCAGTAAATTTTCTTACCGTCCAGAGAACTAGGTCTTAGCACTCTAATTAGCAAGGAGTCTAACGGGAAAAATAGAAGTGTGTGATTCAACCAAGAGGCATCTGATTCAGAAAAGCACATCAGGAAACCCTTTCTGAACCGATGATGGAATGCATCATCAAGTATTGAAGATTTTTCCGACAACAGATCAATAATACACTTAAGCAATTGAGATATTTGCACCCAAATTGGATCAGATAAATTCTTCAATCATGTATTCCGGAGACCCCTAGCAAATGACAAGAACATGGACTGCTGATATCACATAACTGAAAGGATGAAAACCAGAAAGGTCTGCACATCAGTTGAAGCGAAGAAGAACCGTGCAAGAAAGTTAGCACATCAATCAACCATAAAATTTACTCAAAAGAGCTCAATTGCCAACTGGATCCAGTGAATGTTGGAATCCAGAGTTCTACAAAACTCGTTCCCAATCAGAGAGCACCCCTGAAGAACGAACACATAGAATAAACAAACCTAGCGAGATAAACGGTCTTCTCGAGCAACATTACAAGATACAAATGTGGAGACAGACATTCCGAATTTCACAGTCAAACGAAACACACAAACATAAAAATCCTACTAACCGGATATGCCTGCATGTAGAACAGCGGTAACTGGGTTGAGGAGCCAACCCCTCTTGTCCCTGAGGAACTGAGAGGGGAACTCCACCGAGCTGTACCGCACCAGGTTAGTCTCCGCATCATTCGAATTACTCGCCTGGGACTGTATCCGCGAAGAAGAAGAAGAGGAGGAGGTGGTGGTGGTAGTGGCGAAGGTGGAGGAGGGTTTGCCGTTGAAGGGAGGGCGGGGTTGCTGGAACCTGAGGGAGACCCAGGTGAGAAGGATGAAGACAGAGAGGAGGAAGGGGAAGGCATGTGGCCTCTTCAGGAAGACCACGAGGGACGAGATCGGCGAGGACGCCGGGAGCTGCGGCGGCTGGGGTGCCTGCTCGGCGGCGATGTTCTGGACGTGGATGCTGCTGCTCCTCCTCGGGTTCGCCATGGCATTTGGGCTTACTTCGCTGGCAGCAGTGACCGGGGAAGGAAGGCGGTGACCCGGTTCGTCTTTGATCGCCGAGGTTTCGAGCCCCGGAGGCGTCCTGGTTTATGGTACTGTGGCACGGTTGTTTGGGACTCTGGGGCAGGGTTGGACGTACCGCGGCGTACCGCCGCGGTACGCCCGACCCGTACCGTGCCTGGGCGCGGGCGGGGCCCAGGCAAGGTCGGGTCGCCTGGGTTGGTTTTTTTTTTTTTTTTTACTTTCATTTTCACATCCGATGTATTTAAGGGATCCACAGGATGTCTAATTGAGATGAAATTTTAAACATAATTAATTAAGAGATGATACAAATTGTAGCTATTTTATTTTAATTTTTTAAATTAATTTTTCACCAAGTAAAAATTGTCTTAAAAATTATTAGATCGACTTAATCTCAACATCTAAGAGATTTAAATGGTGTCTAATTAAGATTAAATTTCAAACATTAGTTAATTAATAGATGATATAAATTATAATAATTTTAGTTTAATTTTTTTAATTATTTTTTTGTCGAGTAAAAATTGTCCCAAAAATCGTTAGGACAACTTAATCTCAACATATATGCATTAATAACTCATGATATTTATATTTTTAGAATCAGTACATTTTTCTAGTAATTATGATGACTTTAAATTTGACTTTATTTTCGGAACCAAATGTCGTCACATTGAAGTACGTAGAGGGATCGCCGTACAACGACAAACTCTGTGTGCACTTAAAGGGTCTAAATGGTGTCTAATTGAGATGAAATTTTAAACACAAACTAATTAAGAGCTGACAAGATGAAGATCAAGTACCATCCCAAGCCACTGATGTCCATGTCACAGTTTGAGATCTATTTGAGAAAGACATGCACGGGCTCTACGTGAGAGCCGGGCGGAGGCATGGGCGAGGGGTGACTCAGAATTACATTGTCTCGATGATACTGTCTCATGTAGGCGAAGGCGTCCGCGACCGTGGCCATGTAGACGAACACTAAAGACTTGTGTCATGATTTTGGTATGATTGTATGGTAGATACATATTAAATGGTTGTGGTAGGTTGACTCCAATGACTAAATAAATTTATTTATATTTTTCAACCTCTTTATGTGATGCTCTTATATTTTACTCATTTTCTTTTGGAATTTGCTCATTTCAAATATTAACCAAGTCACAAAATTAAAAAAATCAATCAAACAAGTTATTTTTGCCACCGTACCTCAGCGGTACGGTACGGTTCTATACGTACGTACCACGAAAAATACGGTACGGTCGATTCGAACGGTACGGCGAACCTTGCTCTGGGGACTTCTTTTACTTATAACCTCACATTTCATAAACATAACTTTTTTACACCCTCTATTTCATAAAATAACGGTTTTATCCTTGACGTGTTTGAGAACTGGACCTTATTGTGAAAGGCTGGAGTTTATTAATGTCGGAACTCGGAACTTTAGTTTATCACAGTCACAGTTTTGTTGGTCAAGGAATATTCATTAATTAAGAATCGGACATCAGTTTTAAATTTGAGCAAAATTTAAATGAAGTCCTTTTCAATACGAGAGAAAGAAGTCACTTGTGTTTTTAACATGTTAATGGGAAAAGTGGTGAATTTTATATCATCAACTTGTATTCAGCATATCATGGAAATAAATATCTTTTGTTAAGGATAATTATGTCAATGACCGAACATGTATGGTATGGAGAGAAAAAGTAGCAGACTGCAATCCCACGAACGCCAAGTGCCGCAGCGGGGGTAATAAAATCATATTTAAATGCGTTTTTGATACTTATCGCTTAATTGGTTGAGACTTGAGATAGCAAATTGGATTGGTTTATCAAAATATTAAAAAAAAGAGAGAGAGAGAGAGCAAAGTGGAATCCCATGAACGCCAACTGCTGGACCGAAGAATAAAATCACATATGCTTTTTTGAATATTTGATTCTTATGACTTCATTCTGACTGATAGTACGTAGATAGACTGAAAGAGATACATAATATTGCATCCATCCACATATATTGACCGATAATTATACATTGAACATGTAATAATTAGTTTTCAAATTAAAATTCCACGAACGCCAACAGTGTAACGGGGATAAAATCATACATGCGTTTTGATTCTTATCACTTGGTTTGCCAAATATCATAAACCATCAGGTTACTTTGACAATCGAAAATGGAGCTTGTATCTAGTTATGAAGGTTTAAGATTCGGTGAAGATAAAATTATCAAAATTTATAATTTTATAATACGTGAGATGATGAGATCGAGTTGTTAGGACTTATTCGTTCTTATTAGAGAAAAATTAAAAGCTTGGATTGATCATCTCTTCACCAAATAATTCTTTTTTTTTCTTTTTAAGAAGTTATATATCAAAGTGGCCATTAATCTATTTTTTGGTAAGTCATGAAGGGCTTATTTAAAGTAATTTGATTAATTTATCCAACTCTTATGAATTAATATGCAAGTAGGAAGGAGATAGATGGAAGTAGGGGCATTGGATAAGTAATCCGGACACTTTTCTCTAGATGGTTTATCCGGCCAGATATAAGTGTTATCCGTGGATTAAGAGTAATCTATCCCATATTACAAAACTATGCATGCGGACAAGTCCCAATTAACTTTTCCCAACTAGTTACCAAATCAGCTTTTTAGAAAAATCTTCAAAAAAGTCCAGGGATAAAAGCATGATAAGTTATTCCTATGTTTCTGTGCCCACTAAGATAAATAGTTTGTACATTTTAGTCAAGGACGTATGCAAATTTATACTTGATTAAGAGCTATCAAATCAGCCTTTAGGAAATTTTTATTAAAAGTCCTCATCTTATATATATATATATATATATATATATATATATATATATATATAAACTTCCGAAACATTTGGTATCAGAGCCTTGTTATAAATGATAGTAATAGTATTCAATAATCTATATGCTCTTTTGCAGTTGATAATCTCCTTTCTCATAATATTGTTGCTGGTTCGTGATCTCGTTCGAAAATAGTTGATGCTTCTTCCTGACGAAGAATATTCATCAAGTAGAAATCTGAATAGAAGAAAAGTCCGACTTCTTCAAGTTTCCAAGTAAGTATTCACCTTCTGTTTATATTTGTTGTGCTATCCACATCGGTTTAAGGGTTGTAGTGAGTAGTACTGAGTGATTTTGTGTGTAGTACCTCAGGTGTTCGGATTAGACAGGGAGTCTAAGAACAAGAGGGAATATCAAAATACTCAGGAATATCTATGGCTCTTCCACATATAGAAGATAACACAATAGTAAAAACAGTAGGAGAATCCTCAGCCCCTAAGATAGGAGAATCCTCAACTGAGATAGCCTGTATGGAACTAAATTCAACAAACTTTAATCATAAAACTCATAATGGATTAGTTAGTGATCAAATTAAAGTAAATTTTCAGAATATATTCGATCAACAAAATACTATAATAGATTATCAAAGAGAAGCTCATAAAACTTTAGACAAAATAACTTCTCAACTTACTGAAATAACTATTAAACCTAAACCTAATACTCAGATAAAATCAAATTGGTTCATGCCTGAATCAATATTTGATTATCATAAAGCACTAAATCTGCTTCAAAAGAATACCAAACAGAAAGCTATAGAATCTATCTTCACTTTAGAAGAAGATTTTAAAACCTTCGAAGATAATAAAAATAACATAGAACAATTAACTAATACTTATTTAGCAAATCCAACTACGGAAAGTCTAGCACAGATACAACAATTCTATGAGAATAACTATGAGAATTTCAAAGAACATAATTATAATCTCACTTTTGAAATAGATTTAGATAATGAGTCAATAAAATCGCAAACAGAAGACATATTAGCTACAGAACCTATAATAGAAGAAGCTCAGTCTTCAACAAGACCACAAACCTCTGCACAAAAAAGACAATATGATAGTACTCAACATGCATATAATTTCAATATCCCTTATAAAGTATTTAATTCTAGTCAACCAGAAATACCTCCTAATGAAAAACTATTTTTTGATAAGTATCAGTTTTTCAAAACTGAATCATCTACAGACCCATATGTTCTGAATATAGATAATATTGATGTCTTTAAAAGATCAGAAGCAATAATACTTTGGTCTAGAAAGATAGCAGCTTTACCCATGCAATATCCTAATCTTACCCATGAAGAGTTATTTAATCTTGCTTTAAGTAAACTAGAAGGAAGTCTAGTTTTTACAATAGAAAACATATAGCATACTATTGAAATAATACAAATTAAAAATATTCTTAGTTTTCATGATATGATAGGACATTTCCGTAATCTCTTATTACAATATCTTTGTGTTAGTACAATAAGTGATCAAAAGACTATAGAAATAATAGAATCAACTTTATCTCGTATGAAAATATGTAACATTTGTTTCATTGAACCATTCTCTAGGATGTATTCATCTTTTGTATGGAGACTCCCGTTAAGTAGAATAAATCAAATGTGTCGGAAGTTTTTTTTAAGTTTGATGAGGTTTGACGAGATATGGGCTAGAAATGTGTCGAAAGTTTTTTTAGGTTTGATGAGGTTTGACGAGATATGGGCTAGAAGAAGAAGGGCGAGCTAGATGGAGGAGGAAAACAAAGAAAGCTTCTTGCTATTCATTTTTCTCGTCCCCTTCACAACCCGAAGGGGTAGGTGTTTTATAGACTGGACCGAAGGATCCAGAAACACTATTACAAGATGCTTTCTTATCTCGAAAGACTATTACAATATTCCTTCTTATCCTAAATACTATTGAAAAGGTACAATTATTATTGTAGAAACATCACTGTAGAAGGTTCTTTCTTATCTTCTGTCACTTTCAGTCTTGTCTTCTTTTACTCATCAGCAGATTCCTCCTTATCTTCAGATATCTTCTGGATTGATATCCATGTCAAAAGTATCATCTTCATTATTGTGGTTGTCGACGAATTGAGGAATTTCGTCGAATATCTTTTGACTAATTGGTCCCAGCAAAGTTGTATCAAATGGTGTACTGCTTTCAGGATGATGTGCGATGATTTTGAACTTGTCAATAACTAATATTCTTCCATCACTCCATGATGTTGCTGATGACGGGAACTTGTTATAATTCTTGATCAGGCAGAGATTTTTCTTCTGTTCTTTGTTCCAATCAAAGGTTTCTGGAGGAGTCTTCTCGTAGTACAGCAGATATGAACTTTGAGGAGTTATTTCTCATATTTGAAGAGCAGGATATGTCCTTCCAACAGTTGGTTCGGGAAAAGATGATCTTATTGAAAACTCAATTATTTGTATAAGCTCTGGAAGCCAACTGACTATTGTTTTGATGATCATTGGAAAATTCATATTCATGACTTGTTGTCGTGATATTATTAAACACTGGACTATTCCTTGCTCAATAGCATATATGGCTCTATTATCAATCATATCAAATGTTAGGGCTATTCTTTTCATGTGCCAGATACTTATGATATTCTTGGAATATTCTTGATATAAATTCGGAATCGGATCATACCAAATATCTTTATCAATTATTTGAAAGACATCTATTGGCATATGAAACTTGCAATATTTATATAAAGCCTTTCTCTTTATATATTCAAATTTTGTTGTCCATATTTCTTTCCGAAAAAGATTATCCAGAATATCAAGTTGTTCTTTTGGAGAAGCGCTTTCTATCCAATTTTCCAAAAATGGGACTATATTATTGAGAAGCAGATCCTTATATGATATCTTCACAGTTGCCAATTCTTTTTCATATTGAGATATTTGTCCTTCTCTGATATTTCTTTCTTGATGAAACTTATGAATGAAGCCTTCCATGGAGGCAAGGCATTCATCTAACTGTCGTATGCTAGAAATATATTCTTGACTACT
This sequence comes from Colocasia esculenta, assembly GCA_014218235.1. Classification (NCBI taxonomy): domain Eukaryota; kingdom Viridiplantae; phylum Streptophyta; class Magnoliopsida; order Alismatales; family Araceae; genus Colocasia; species Colocasia esculenta. The sequence continues at coordinate 58,414,685 of CM024757.1, read as the reverse complement.
CTGTAGTCCACCAGTAGTTTTCCAGAGATTATTGATTATATCAAAAGCATATCGGGTGAGGTTATTTTGGCATCTATAAGTGGTTTTCCCTTGGGCCAGATTATGGATTATTTTCTGGTTGTGGCTATTGGACATGTCTACCTTGATGGTTCCTTCTGCAAAGGCAAGGGTTATTATAGAACTAGTTTTAGTGATTGGGTTTATTGGGCGAGGTTGGCTTGATTGGTTTGGTTGGCGAGGACTATTGACTGCTCTCAGAAATGGAAAATTATTCCCCTGTGGCTGCATGCTGAAAAGGACGAGATAAGAAATCAGCAATAATATTTTGATAACCAGGTATAAAAGATATAGTATAATTGAAATCTTCTAATAACATGAACCATCGAATTCTACGGCTATTTTGATCTTCTTTTCTATTTTTAAGATAATAATATAGGCCTTTGTTATCAGTTTTAATATTAAATTCATATGGTAATAACCAATGTTTAAAGTTTTTAATGGTTTTTAATACAGCTAAAAATTCTTTTTCATATGTAGAATAGTTTATTTCAGCTTTGCTGAACTTACCAGAAGTATATCCAACTATATCTTTTGAAGTTTCTATTGTAACAATGCCTGCCCAATAAATTTGACTTGCATCAGTAGAGACTGTTAATTTATCTAATTGTGTGGGGATTATGGTTTTAGGGATTTTAGTTATTATGGATTTAAGATATTTTATCTCTTTGATTTCTTCAGGAGTAAGAGATATTTTAATTTTATTTGTTTCCCATCTAGAGGCAATTTTTTCATTCCCTTTCTTGTATTTCTTGTTTTCTGAGTTAATTTTTTGTTGTAGATGTTGTGTTAATTCACTTAGTCTTGGAATATATCTTCTTCCATAATTGAGTATTCCTAGAAAACTTTGTAATTGTTTTAATGTAGTGAATGTATCAGGAAATTATGTTATTTTGGTAATGATATGAGTTTGTAGCTCTATTTGACCATGAGAAATAATTTTTCCTAAGTATTCAATTTGTTGTTTACAAAGTTCTATCTTTTTTGGTGAAAGGATTACACCATGTTTGATTAAAATACTTCGTGCTATATTGAGATGTTGAATATGTTGTTTATATGTATCTGAAAAGACAAGGATATCATCTATATATACAGTTATAAAATGATCATAGTCTTTAAAGAGAGAATTCATCCATTTCTGAAATATTTGAGGAGCATTTTTTATTCCAAAAGGCATTATCAACCACTCAAGATGTTCATATGGAGTACTTAAGGCACATAATTCTTTTGTTTTTCTATCAGCAAGTTTTATTTGCCAAAATCCGGATTTAGCATCAAACTTACTAAACCATTGTTTATTTTGTAGTTTTTTTATGATACTTTCACAACTTGGAATATGAAAACCGTCAAATTTAATGTTTTTGTTGATCTTTTTATAATTTATAACCATTCTTGGTACCTATTACTGTTACTGTTACTGCAGGAATGAACATGCGGTTGAGGCGCTTCTCGCCAGACGGAGCCGAGACGCCAAGCCGATGGATCCCTTTGAGGCGCGCTTGGCCGACGAGTGACGCTTCTCCCGACCTTCCGACCTGACCTACAAAGTCCGCCGAGTGGGCTCGGCGGGGAGACACTCCGACGCTCAAGTCAGTTGCTAGCCGAGCAGAATGGCGTAGCGTGGGGGGAGAAATAACGTACCTTGGCCTGTGGAGTGTCTACCCTTTATATAGTGTTAGGACATGTATGTGTGAGCTGGACGAGCCGTCAATCTCGCTGGGAGTTACCGAGATTCCTGCCGGATTGGGTGTCGTTGCTTCTGTAGAGCTGCGATGATCGTGGTTGCCACCTGTAGGTCTGATCGCTGAGATCGTGGCCTTAATGGTCGTGACTGGCGGTTCCGCGAGTCTTGGTGGTTACCTTATTTGTCCGTTGACCCCGTCAGGACTGATGGGGCGCGCGAGGGCGCCGAGCTCTAGGTCAGCGTGGCCTGAGCTTTGATAACCCGAGGTGCTCAATAGACTTATTTGAGGATGTTACGAGAATGCTCGGGTCGAGATGTGGACAGGCCCGCCTGGGCCGAGCTGCAGATACTGAGGTCGGATGAACCGAGCTGTGGCTGACGTATTTGGTGATACAGAAAAGATGTCGGCCAATGGCCTTATTGAGGTCGGATGACCCGAGATCCGAGCTGATGGGAATGCCCTGATCAGTTCGGACGTCGCCCTTCTCGTTGACTGTCGAACCGGACTGGTTTTCACCCGAGGTGAGGTCCATGCCAATCAGCCAAAGCTGTTGAATGTCGGGCTATCCTCAGAAGTGGTCGGCTACACTCGGGGTTGGCCGACCTGCTTGGAAACCCCGTAACAGTACCAATACAATTATTGATCCATATAGTTTCGTGGGGGAGGTGTCTCCCATTTGAAAAAGCACTTAAGCAGGAGGCAAAGGTGCATGATACAATGAAGTTATTAGTTGTCCGAACGTGTCGTATGAAATCAAGATTGCGATGGCAAAGTATTTGAGACAGGTTAGGGTAGAGAAGAGATTGCAGACACATATCACATTAGAAGATGACGAAAGAGGATCAGAAGATGAACAACAACTCCCATCATAGACCCCTAGTATCCATGTCATAGTTCGAGATCCATTTGAGAAAGACTTCCAGCGGGCTCTACGCGAGAGCAGAGCCGAGACATGGGCCAGGGGTGACTTAGAAGCACATGTTTGCGATAAAAGAGTCTCATCCTTACAACCCTCCAGATCGCAAGGCTTTCATTACTATTTCATTGATTCTCCTTGCCATTTAACCTCTTCCCTACCCCAAAGAAAGAGAAACACATGTCTAGATATACAGGACATTGACCTATATGCCTTTTAGAGGGAGCATGGAAAAGCAGGCCCGAATTGAAGACTCTATGCAGAGTAAAGAGCCAAGATGGCAGTTGGGTGAGACTATTGCCAAATTTTGGCATCATCCAGGATTAGTTTTTAATGCAGCAAATAGTCCATACTAAAAGTCAATGGTGCAAGAGATCTAGAATCATGGAAAGTATGTATAGCCTCCCACAACAAATGAGCTTGCTGATGTTTACCTAGAGACAAAAGTTGAAGAATTGAAAACTTACATTCCCTCTTTCAAGAAAAAATGGCAGAAGTATGGCATCACCCTTATGTGTGATGGATGGTCGAGCACCACAAAAGTAGTCTCATAAAGTTTCTAGTGTACTGCGACCGACAAGTCTTCTATCACAAGTCCATAGATGCTTCTGGCCATATTCATAGTCATCAATACATTTTGCAACTAATAGAGCAGATGGTGGTGGACATTGGTGAGGAGTACATTGTACAGATGGTGACAGATAATGGGTCAAACTACAAGAAGGCATAGGAAGAATTGATGGAGGAACATCCTCAAATTTTTTGGAACCCTTGTGCAACGCATTGTGTGGACTTAATGTTAAAAGAAATTGGTCAACTTCACCAGGTAAATTTCATTGTTATCATTGTTTCTAATATTATATGTAAATTTCTTGCAGCTTCAATAATAATGACAAAATAATATTGTATAAACATGCATGTTAAGTAGGTCATTGAAGTAGCACAAAATATTACACGATACATTTATAATCACACCCTTGTGCTACGATGAATGAGATATTTATGTGGTGGTGAGATATTGATGCCAACCATTACACGCTTTTCAAAAAATTATATTGTCTTGGATAGCCTCTTGAAGCATAGAGATGGATTGAAACAGATGTGTAGAAGTGATCAGTGATTATCTTCACATTTCACTACTTTACGCGATGGACAGGAGGTGGAGGGTTTGGTGAGTAGCTCTAACTTTTGGTCAAGGGTCAGTAAGATTGTGCAGATGATTAAGTCTCTTTATGATGTCCTGAAACTTGTGGATGGTGATAGAACACCAACGATGTGCTTAATATATGCAAAATTAGGGGCTACCGAGAAATGTATATTTGCAGCATCATCCAAGTATACACATATGTTTATAGAGATTGTCGAGGATAGGTGGGATTGTCAAATGAGTAGAGACTTGCATATGGCAGGTAATAAATATCAATCTCTATCTATAACCTTATGCAAGTTTCATGTACTGACATTCATCATCCTAATTTGCAGTATATTTTCTCCATCCTAGATTCCAATATGAGCATGAGCTTGCTTACCGATATGATTTTGTTGGGTGCTGTGACTTCAGTGGTAGATAGAATGTCACGAACTCATGACAAAACTGCAACCACCTTTAATGAGGTACATATTTTACCAGTACTATGCAAAGTCAAGAATCTTTCATGTGAAACATGCCATTCATAGTTTTACATTGTCTTCTACATTGCAGTTAAAATATTTTCAGGAAGGAATTGGTTCTTTTGGTGACGTTTCGAAAATTGCATCCCGACAAAAAGTTTGATCTAGGTATATACAATTCACATATGAAAGTTGAAGAATTGATGAGGACGATCAGATGAACATTGCATTTGGTTTGTAAGAATTGATGGTTGCATCCTCAATATTTTTGTGAATGTATATGTCATGAACACGAGCATATTTGTATGTGGCATTTAATGAACAATAGATAATTGTGTTGGGTTGGCTTGGATAGTTAAATGGAGTTTCTTATATTTTTTAGCCTCTTCATATGATGTTCTTATATTTTGAAGTTTCCCCATTTTAAATATTGATACAGTCACAAAAAAATCAAACAAGCCTCTTTTTGACCTTATCTTAGCAGTAGGGTACCGTACCGTACCAACAGAATGCGCCATGTCCAATCCGTGTGGTATGGCCAACCTTGTTAAGTGGGTCCCTCTACAATTGATGCCCATCTAATCTAATCGTGGCTGGGGCATGTACTACTTGTCTGCTCCAGATCGGACAATAATTCGATCTCTTTATGGCATTGTTTCTTTCTATAGAATGTGTAAGTTGGTTTTTCGTATGTCCAGCTTCAGGAAAAGCATGCTCTGATGTTTGTATCAAGGTTTGTCATGCCAGGGCGAACCCAACCATATGGATTGAACCGTGCAACACTGACACGGTTCAATTCGGACAAAACAATAATAACAAAATATTAAAACAATAAACAAAGAACAAAAGGAAGAGAACCATATTGACCATGCTAGAGGCTCGTCAAATCCCTAGTATGATACAATACAACTGTGCCGCTGCGTCTATATATATCCATAGGAAATGGTAGGGTGACATTTTTTAGCACAAACTCTCCTTATATAAAAAAAAAGCACAAACTCTGACATGGTAATATTCCTTTTCATTCAAAGAGAGCAGTTTGTGGCCATTTTTTAGAAAAAAAAAGCAATGGAAAAGGATATTCATATAGGAGAAAAATAAAAAACCATGAGATATTTAAATGCAAAGTAGGAGGAAATGGTTCGTGTGCGATATCATTTGAGTAAACATATAAAGGTTCTGAGGAATAAGTTGTTGATAAAAGTATAAATTACAGAATTTTGTCACTCTTGCATTCGTATTTGAATGCATACATATGAAATTAACTGCTGTAAAAAGTCAAGAAAATGTAATCATAAGATCGAAAACTTCACTTCCTGTGAAATTATAATCTTTATTTTTCTGCATTTCAATTTATTATTTTACGTCATACCTAAAGATGATGATTGCCGTCCGATACCGCATCAACGGTCCGGATTCACGGCCTGGTTCGAATTCTGTTGGAGACGTGGACCGTGTGGGCCGGCTGCTGTGCTGTTGGAAATATCAGCTTCGTCTCCTCTTCAGCACGTACAACTCCACCCTCTTCCTTATCCTCCCCGCTTCCTCGCAACCCTGCAGGAAGAAACCCAACCCCCCCCCCCCCCCCCCCGCCCCGCACCTTGCAGAACCAGAAACCCGCTCCGTTCTGTGGGTGTGTGCCCATCAGACCCTCTTCCTGAGGCATGGGCTTCCTCCGGCCATCTTCCCATTGAGGCCCCAAGCCCCCTCCTCACCCCGCCATGGAGGCCTCTTCTCTCCTCCCAACCCTCCCCAATCCCTCCTTGTCTGACCTCTCCTTCTCATCCTCCCTCAGTCCTTTTTCCATCCGAACGCACCTCGGTTTGACCAAATTCCGGCGACCCGTCTTCCAGAAGAGCCTGGTCCATGCCGTCGCTGTGAATCCTCAGCAGGAGAGCCCCCAGAACAGTCCCCAGAGGCTGCTTAAGGAGCTCGCCGAGCGTAAAAAGGTCGCCTTTCCGAAGAAGAAAGTCCCGCCCAAGCGGTTCATCTTAAAACCTCCCTTGGATGACGCCAAATTGATCCAGAGGTTCCTCAAGAGCCCCCAGTTGTCTCTGAAGTCCTTTCCTTTGCTGAGCTCTTGCTTGCCGTCCTCCCGGTTGAACAATGCGGACAAGACCTGGATGGACGAGTACCTTCTGGAGGCGAAGCAGGCGCTTGGGTACCCTTTGGAACCCTCCGACCAGCTCGGGGATGACAACCCGGCGAAGCAGTTTGATACATTGCTCTATCTGGCTTTCCAGCACCCCTCGTGCGAGAGGACCAATGCGAGGCACGTCAGGAATGGACACTCGAGGCTTTCGTTCCTGGGGCAGTACGTGCTCGAACTGGCATTTGCGGAGTTCTTTCTGCAGAGGTACCCGAGAGAGTCCCCGGCACCCATGAGGGAGAGGGTCTATGGGTTGATTGGGAAGAGGTTCTTACCCAAGTGGATTAAAGCTGCTAGCTTGCAGAACCTGGTTTTCCCTTTCGATAATATGGACAAAATGATACGGAGGGATCGAGAGCCTCCGGTGAAGTAAGAGAATCCTTCCCTCCGAACCTTTTTTTTTGTTTTTTGCTCGTTCTTTTCATACTTTTTGGCTTATCTCTCAGTTATTGTTTTAATTGTAGGATGCATGGTCTCCTTACTTAATTTTCTAAGGATAATTACTATAGAAGGCATTCAAGGTGAGGGCACAAGGGCATGGGAGGCCATGTGAGGGATGCAATTTGATTACCACCACATTTTGGGGCACAAGTTAGTCATGCAAGCAACCAATCTGAATAAGCATATTTTGAAATCTAAATGCTTACTTGGTGCATAGCCCATATGAGCTCTTCATTGAAAGGGATTTGATGGCCTCCGGTCCATTTTTCTATTTAGCTATATAGGACCCGCATTGGAAGTGGCCTTGTGACATTGCTCTCTCTTTTAATATCTTAAAAAACACCCAAACTACACATATAATGGTTCTTTGTCAGCCAGTTGAAATTCTCATGCATTTCGATGCATTTTATGCCCCTTCCATTTGAATAATGCTCTATATCTATTGAAATTTGAGGAGAAAAAGAGACTAATACAAACATCTTTCTTAATTTTCGACTCTTTCTCAGAGAGTTCTAGCTCTGTAAAAAAGTCTTGCCATTTCCGATTTTTGGTTCAACATTAAACTATCTTTCACCAGATATATGAGCATCAGGCATTTCACTATGGAAAATCTAAAGCTTATGAGGAAGAATGAAATATCACTGTTTTTTAATCGTTTTTGTTCTTCTGGCTTTATGAGATTCTGAGATGAAAACTGGCAAAATCTGAATGGCTTTAGCATTCTAGACTGCTGAACATGTTGGTTTTGACATTCCATGCCTTGCAGCTGTTATGATGCTAATCATCATACTGGGAAGTGACTTGGAGGTACGCCAGACAGATAGGTAGAAGCTGTTGAAAGGAGAGTTCATGATCAATTAGAACAGCTTACCTGGAGTTTATCTTCAGTGTCCTTAAGAGAATTATATAGTTACTGGGAGATGATGATCATGATTGACGATATTGAACTCATGTTCTGTATGTTTATTAGTTTTGACATCCATTTTAAGAATAGCCTGGGATATTCTTCTGTTATGAATGCTGTCAACTAGAGGGACTAATAACGAAGAAATGTTATGTTTGGGGACTAAAACATAGAAAATCAAGATACATGGTCTTACTTCGAATATTACGAGTATTCTGGATCAAGATTAAAAAAACCATTTTTTTTGTAAAGACAGATGAGTAATTGAAAGATTTCTGCACTTATTCTGTGAATTATGTCCAACCTTTCTGTGACCATCCACATTTAAAAAACAGAAATTCTGTCCAACCATTCCCCCGCTGTAGATCATATAAATATGTGAACTGTAATGTCATCTCCACCAAATATTGCTGCAGTAAATGAACATGACCAACACATCACTGGCGAAAATCCCCTCTTCCTGCTTTCATTTTTGAAAGTGAAATGTTTTTCTTTCTCCTCTTTACTAGACTTTTCCTGTTTCAAGTTTCTTATATTTTCTTGGCTATGTTCAGGTCTGTGTTCTGGGCACTGTTTGGAGCAATATATTTATGCTTTGGCATTCCAGAAGTTTATAGGGTACTTTTTGAAGCATTTGGAATGGATCCAGAGGATGAGAGCTGTCAGCCTAAACTGAGGCGGCAACTTGAAGATGTTGATCATGTTTCTGTGGAATTTGAGGAGAGGCGGGTCAGCTGGCAGGATGTTGCAGCATACAAGGCAAGAAATGATTTTCTATTCATTGCTTTGTTTTTGTAACTACATCATTATCTTTTGGGCTTTTGCATATTACCCATCTAAACCCTGTAGATTTATGCTTATATACCATCAATTCTATGAATCATCAAAAATACCCCTGATATATCCAAATGGTTGCACTTGTGCACTGCCTGTTTTTATGCTAAAATATGTTACAAAAATTTAAGAGTTCAAATATGCCCTTAGGACATATGGTCTCATCATATCCTTAAGAACCCTAACTTGAGAGCAAATTTGTGATTTCCACGACATTGGTATAACTATTTTTGCTGATTCATGGGACTGAGGTTATATGTGAATAGAACAATGTATAGGGGTGTATGACCCTTGTGTTTCTCCCTTTACTTTTGGAATTTGCTGCATGTGTCTATAATATCAAGGTTAACACTATTGTTGCTGAACAGCCTCCAGCAGATGTGCTTTTTGCACACCCAAGGCTTTTCAGGGCATGTGTCCCGCCTGGTATGCACCGGTTTCGAGGAAATATCTGGGACTATGACTGCAGGCCACAGGTCATGCAAGTGCTTGGATACCCACTGCCAATGAACGACAAAATTCCAGAGATGACTGAAGCCCGAAACATTGAACTTGGACTTGGACTTCAGGTATTTTTCCTGATAATCTTGTCACTTCTTTTTAAAGGAAAGAAGCGATACACCACCATTTTTACAGTAATAGCTGGCATCATGCATCCAGAAGATCCGGTATAGGATGCCCAAGAATTTAAAAATTCGAACATGTAAATCAAGCGGCAGAAATGGATGATGGCAGTATGGGTAATGCCATATTTTTTGCACAGCAGTATGTGGACGTGCACCCACCTCATTTCATAACAATTCAGATGTATTAAAAGCTCAATGCACTTTGGGTGTACGAAGTGTTCCTAGGAAATGAGCAGGGAGTGTCATATTGGATCTCAGTTTTGTCTTGGGGTGGTAGGAGAGAAGCGATTGCATGGAAAGTTTGGGAGATTGGGAATGATAGTAGAAATATGATGAGCTTGTCTTTCAGTTTAATTCATTTGTCATTTATTTACGACCTGATATGAGAAAATTAAACAGACTAATCATAAAAAATGCAACAAACATGAAAAGCATTGGTTGAAAGGTGTAGTGTAAAGATTGCAACATGTAACAAGTAGGGAGGGGGATTGATCCTCCACTTTGGTTTGGAAGTGGTCAGCAGTTGGTGAGATTCTCCCTCCTCCCTTTTATCACTGATGGTTAATGGTCTGTACAAATTGACCATAGCTGGGAGCTTCTCTCCCCCACCACTGCGGCCATCACCTTGTCCTCTGGCTTGGTGCGTGGTTGATGGTCAGTAGACAAACTAACCAGGATTGGGAGCCTCTCTCCTCCTACACCTCCTTTTTCTCATTAGCTTGCCGATTAACAATATGTGATGGTCCACATCAGCAGGTGGGCAATGGCAAACGATTTGATAGAAATCACATTCCAAGTCCTGGTATTCAAAGCATCGTAGTGTGTGAGGGGTGGAGGGAAGGGCCGCATGCTTGAATAGACCAAAAGCAAGGAAGAAGTTTACAAAATAGTATTTTATAGATAATGTAAGATAAAATATTGATCAAATTATTAATTTAAAATTTAAACAATAGGTGTGCAAAAGAAAATGATATAAGTTTAACATTCATCTATGATCTGGTGTTTTTATGTTTTTATTAAATAATATAATTCTCTAGTTTAGTTGTTAGATATATTTTTTAATTTTAAAACTAGGAGTCTTTTGTTTGGATGATTATAAAACAAAACAAGATATTTTATTAGGTTGTTATGATTTTAAGTATTTTTTATACTGGTTTTGATTTCTAATGGGTATGGACTGTAAACTAAAACAAGAAAATCTAGTGGCACAAGGACCACTGTAGTTCCATTCGCAACATTTCGCGGTCAAACAAACCACTGAAAAATGCCGAAAATGGACCTATCAAAGAGTTTTACAGTTTTTTAAGGAAACAAGCAAACCCCAAATGGAACTTCTAGTATAAGTTTGCTCAAGTATGGAGTTAATTGAAAAGTGCATGCACCTTTTGTGAAAAACCCTCACACAACTTGAATCGCTGACTCATCTGTGTCTAGACAAATGGACATGAGTGTCTGCGTCGAGGCAACAGAGGTGCAGTCCAACATGTCCCAGGGACCTTAATTGATCCAGGGACCTTAATTACTTATGTAGTAGCAGAAGATTCGAGATCGCCATCATTTGCCTCTGGCCTCCAATTGAACACCTACAAGTCAACGGGGAATAACATATGAACCTAAGCTCAATCAATGAAATGCATGCCACCAATTCCATGAAATGCTTCCACAGATTTAAGAGAAGAGCAGGATCAGAAGTTGAACATTCCAACATTAGATTGTATGTGTGAACATCCTCTTGCAAAACCAGCTTCTTTCTATTGCTCCCATAGTCTTCTACTTTTCTCCTCTCACTTCCACCTGAACTACATCCATTCTCTCAGACTCCGGGTGCAATGGTTTTAATTGCATCCTCAAATCCACCCATCCCTGCCACACAGAGCCACATCAATTCTCTCAAAACTCAGGGCATTGTGGATTGAGACTGTTAATTGCATCCTCATTGACAATAACTTGATGTTCTTTCACACCATTCCAAAAGAATACTCATAGATGAGGACCATTGACATACCTGCAGGTAACATCATACATCTTGCAAATGCATTCTTTTCTTCTGTATGCCTAATTACACTTGTGCTTGTTAGAACATCCTAAAGGGAATGAAATCAGTAATTCTTTTGTTGGTTTTAGATGTTGAAATCATTTTTTTTTTAAAACATGGATGTTACCATGGGTATATTAAAATAAAAAGGAATGTACCAAGGATGGCCAGTGACAGACCATATACAAAAAATCTCCACACCAAGAGAGTGTGTCAACCTAACTCCCCAAAGACAAAGAGTGAGTTATGGGGACCCACCTTACAACAATGACTAGCCTAAAAAACCATTTTCTCACAAATAAAAGGAAATACTCTCTCCTTTGTTCTAGCCTCTCTTTTGAATAGTCTATTGTTCCTTTCATTTAGATGTTGAAATGATGGCATTCAGAATCTCTGATTTGTTTCCCATGAATGCAGCTCTGCTTTTTGCACCCTTCAAAATATAAGTTTGATCATCCTCGCTTTTGTTTGGAGCGGTTGGAATATGTCGGCCAGAAGATCCAGGTAGTCTTTTTTTTTTTTTTTTCATTTTTCCCTTCTATTTTATTTTCCCTGCCTTTCAGTTGTCAATTGGCAATTGATGCTTATTATCATACATGGTCTTAAATATTTGGCATACTCTGTGACTTGAAAGTTATGATGCCATGATACCAGCAATGTCCATCTTGCAGTGGAGACAGCAGAAAGTGTGAGTTCTATGATTCATTACCGAGTAATTGCATTTTGCTCCTCAGGATCTTGTGATGGCAGAGAGGCTGCTCATGAAACATCTTGATGCCCCTGGGCATTGGTTACAGGAGAAGCACCGACGTTTATTGCTTAATAAGTTCTGCGGACGTTATTTAAGGGACAAACATCTTCACAAGTTCATCATATATGGAGAGTCGGTCCAAGACTCATATGAACATAACCGGAGGCTAAGAAATCCAGCCACAACCGCTGTCCAGCAGGCAATTCATGGGGTGGCATACTGTGTCTATGGGAAGCCTGATGTAAGGCGGCTAATGTTCGAGGTTTTTGATTTCGAACAGATCCAGCCCAAGGCAGTGTGAATCTTGGGTTTGTACAGAATGTTGGATTTTTCCCTAGGAAATGAGTCCTCATATCCATCATCATTCATATCACTTCCAATTCTAGACATTCTGTTAGAAGGTAAACTTAAAAGAGCCCATCTTGATAGTGGGGTAAATTTATGTATTCCAGCAATGAGCACTAGGCAATGTTTCTGAAGGAATTAAAATTTCTGCAGATAGCAGGAAGGCAAGGCCCGTGGCATTGGAGGATCTTGATTCAAGTGGGTCCGTGCTAAAAGCTGTGTTAATGTTGTAGAAGGACGAATGATCAGCATCTAAAGATTGCGTACAATGGATTGGTTGCCTTCTTCCCAACAATCTCTAAAAGATATTCGAGTCCTTCAGGGAAGGGTTCTACCTGATATTATTGCTTTAGCGTCTCATTTTTGCTGTTGAATTCATATATCTTGGTCATCGGCATCTCTTTTTTTGGCGTAGCGGGTTCAAAAAGAATCATGGCTTTGTGGAAAAGAAACACTGAACTTTTTAGTATATATATCTAAAACCACCATCTTGGCAATATCAGGATAAGAAGGGTTAAACCTAAGTTATCCTTTATTCTTCGAATGTTATGTCTGAAAGAAGCGAGGATAACGCAACTGTTTTAAGTTTTCGTCGGTTGTGGCTTGCAATGGGGGATAAGGACTACTCGCGTATTTTCGGTGCGTAATTGGCGATTAATGATGAGAGAGTGCGGCAATGACTTGGGGTCGGATACACCATATAAGGTGTTAGTCCAATTGAAACTATATGGGGTGGAGATGGAAGGGGTGACCCAAATTTCAAGAACTTGGGTTGTTGTACGTTTATTATTGACCTAGACTATGATAAAACTACTATGGTAGGAGAAACAATGACCTCCCGTACGTGGATGCCTTATGTGCGGGCCTCAATAGGAGTATTTATGTTTTTATGTCATTTCTCATAAAATAACTGTCACTTTTAACTTATTATTTATCGTTTTTATAGGAAGTTAGTTAAAGATGATAAATAACTTCAACTTCATTTTTAATATAAAAGTTAATTTTATTTTTTAATTGACTATTTGTCGTGTTGTCGCTTTTAGCATTAAAAGTGACAACTAATCAACTTAAAAAGATAAATAGTTTTTTTTTTTGCATTGAGAATGAAAGATGGTGGGGCTTGCACACTTCACTATAGTTGTCAATAGATGTGGATGATATCTTGATCCGTGTAGTGATATGTCACCCCTCCCGGCCGGTTAAGAGGCAACATGCACATTAACCAAACAGAAGCATCTTACACATTGTTATGGGAATATTTTTTATGCTACATGCAATATATTAGCAGATTAAACACAAGAATTGTGTATGGTAAAAATACTAAATATACAAATTTCTGTTGCAACATCGAACACCCGTGCAAAACACCACATATATGCAATATCATAATTTGTTCAAATTTACACGACAGAAAATCTGAATACAAAAAGGGTACAACCATCACTTAAACAACTTTCTAAAGCCCTAGAGGTTGCATAACTTGAAGCATGAGTGCAGCAAGAGGTTGGCTTGAAGAGAGGACCGCATCATGAAGAAGAATTTGAAATGGTTTCAACAAAGGCATGAGTTCCAAAGGAACTCAGTAGACAAACTAGTAAAATGAAAAGCATAGGAGCATGAAATAAAGCACAATTATGAGGTTATAGAAGCACAAAAGTTATATAAAGTATACATCACAAGGAAGACTTAACATGTTGCATGTTCACAGATATGTATGAATCATATTTCAAAGACATGATTGCTTAGCAGGGATTCAAAATCTTGCAAATGGCATCAACAAAGCTCTCAGGGGATGCATAACATATAGCTAACCACCTACCGAAACAGGATGTTACATATACGTACATACTCAAATTTGCCCAACTTAATGAGTCTAACCACCCACGTTTAACTTTGTGGGATGAAACCGTCGTCACGGTTGACCCTTCATGCATGACGCCAACCATGAGGAGTTATAGCACCCCGAGAATTTCAGTAATTGAAAATTTGAGATAAATAGAAAATATGACCACTTAATAATTTAAAACTAGTTAAATACGTACGTACCATTATCCCAGATGTAAAAACACATCTAAAACTTTGTAAAAATCATACTTAGAATTTAAATATTATTCTCTAGTGACCCATAAAGAAATTTGGGCCAATAAAAATATTTTGGATTGAGTTTAAGAATTATTGTGACTTATTATCTTAATTAAGGAATAAGTTGAAAAACCATTATCACATATACATAAAGGGGTCATAAATTAAAATGAAAATTATGGATGGACTTCAAACATTGGGTATTGACAACCCAATGAAAGAATCATGCTATAATATATATTTTGGACCACAAATAAATTCAAGTAGAAAAATAACCATGAAATTTGAAAATCTTAACTAATCAAGATTAAAAGGTTAAATACACATCCAATACAAATTTATTGGACTTAAAATTGAGCCAAATTCATGGTTACAACCTGAAATAAGTTTCTATATCAATTCCATCACGAACTGGGGAGAGAAATCTCCAATTTGATGAAGGATACACCCAAATTCGTCCCTAAAAGTTTCCTAATCTAATTAGGCAACTAAAGACCTCTCTCTACATAAATAAAGCCTCTCTCTCCCATGGGACGACCCCTAGGGTTATTGGAGGCGTGCTTGGAGGCTATGGTGGCTGGAGATCTCGAGGAGAAGGCTGGAGCAAGGAGAACCTCATGCTCTTCCCAACTCGGATCTACAATGAACTGCACATAAGAGTCAGATTGATCATCACCAAAGGTTAGTGAAATCTCAATCAAATCAAGCAAATAATATACCCATAGAAAGCCCTTCAAGTCTACTTAGATGAAACTATTTTGCCCAATTTGAACACAGTGTGCTGGACGTATTAAGAAGATCTTTGCACTACTGCCAAAACTAGGGTTTTCGGGGAGCACAACTTTCATTCACCTAAAAGGTAGATCATCTTCATGCCAAACTCTAATTAAACTCGTCCATGCTTGCATCCATATGTATAGATCATGGTCTTACAGTTTTCCCCAATTATTATCTTGAGAGTCTCACGAATTAAATCTTGCATGATCTTGACGCTGTACTGTCGTGATTTAACCTTGACTTGTCTTACGAGTTCCATACCTCTTTGTGGAGTCATTTTTGGACCGAGTGTTCAACATAGAACTTGTTACCCTATGAGTGTAATTTCATTTGGCACTAGCTTCTCCAATGTTCGTTGACCGTACTGAGAGTATATGCCTAAACATGAACACTGTGTCAGAATCACGTAGTCAGTCACAATATATTTTATTACCAAGTCAAACAATCTTTGTTTCTTGATTATTTTATACTGCACAAAGTATTAGAAGTTATCTAACTAACAAAGGTGGTTTCACCAGATTTGGATCACCCTAGCATTTGTTTTGAATTTTCAAACCCATAGGTGTCAAACCCAAATTACCCAATCCAAGTGGGAGTTGGAAATAGGTAGAAAAAACAACCCAAACGTCATATTCAGGTGGCGACAGGTCGACACGTCGCTACCAGAATGCGACAACATCATGGTCGCGAGCCATACCAAAAATCAGACAGTTTCGTGGTCTTCTTCAGAAGGCGACAAGATGATAGCCGCCTTCATGTTCTGAAGGCGACATGAAATGTGTCGCCTTCTGCCTATGTCCACTTAATCGGCCATAACTTTTTCTATAGACCTCAGATTGACGAGCCGTTTTCTTTGCTAGATTCCTCATTGAAAGGGCTTCAATATGATATATTCATGTGTGATATTTGAATAAAAAAATCAATGAGTTATGACCTAAGAAGTGAAGAGATGAGACTGCATTTGCCTTCTAAGGGGCATACATCTCGGTTTTCGTCGTTTTGTGTCGTTCCTTGCATGTGTGAGTTTGATCTATTCTAGGAAGGTTATAGAAAGTATTATCATGCATTTAACAACCCTTATGAAAGTTAAAATATGTTCACATGATTTTTAATTGATCTTAAGTTCATGATCATGCTCTCTACGTGCCGATTATTCACATTCTTGCCTTGTTACCGAACTTGCTAAACATACAATGATACGTGCTAAAATTGGTCATGCATGGTTAGTGTTTCCTAATTTAGAACTCATGATACTTTCCAAGCATGGAGTTTCCATAAATGAAGTTTCTATAACTGGAGTTTCCATAATCAGATTCACACACGCATTGGAGCGATTCTCATACGCGGTATGCGCATACACTCTAGCACAATAGGAAAGCCCCTTCTTGGCTTGTGGTGAACTCTCCGTCGGATATTCCTTCTGCCGGACTAGAGACCCCTCGACCAACGCCTCCGTAAGTCTCCTCTGACTGTGGATTCCACATGGCCGACGAGCTGGTTGTACCAATGAAGTACCTGGAAGTTAGTGTGCACGTATCTCTTCTCACTCAGCATTCTTGACGAGATCTCTCTCCTCATCTTGACTTTCTTTGAGTGATCAAGTATAATACATGAAACCAAGTTATTAAAGATAGAATCTATGTAAATGTGTCGTTATGCTTCCAGATTGAACTCTTGACTCAATATTCCCAATGTACCCTTGAACTCTATATCATTATTGACATGACACTCTCGATAATCATTACTATTGACATGATAGTCTTGAACTTTCTCGACCAGTCTATCCTTATCGACACACATTGCCTTCTTGTGATACGTTCTTGAAGTACAGTAATGATATTGGAGTCATGGACTCAAAACTCGTTCTTGTCACCCATGAGTCGACGGGCTCATTGGGACACATGCCAGTGTTGCGCAATAGGAACCTGACTGAGGGCCCATATCTGGTCCTGGAGATTCTGGCAAAGTCCTGTTACTTATGGGTGTGATTGTCGGATTCGCCCCCGATAAATTCTTGTTTACCCCAAGGTGTTGATTGCCCAGTTTTCCCAAAGATGTTCATTGCCCCAGGAGTTGATTGTTAGGTTGATCCCCTAACAAAGTCGTGTGCCTGGCGTGGTACGGAATCATGATTGGTGCTTGGCATGGCACGTACTTGTTACACATGATAAACTTACTTGCTTGTTACATGCTACTGTGTGCTGGTCCTTAACCCGAGTGGCTGAAGGACGTACTTGCATGAGGCACCAGTAGATCCTGTGTGATATTCTTATGCAGTGCTCCGAGTGGGTTACTCAAAATGCTTGCTAGTGAAATGGCCATCTTGTTACATGCTATCTTGCTCTTGTTCATGAAGTTACCATCTTGCTAGATCATTGTTCACAATATCTTGAACTCTTGAATACGACCTTATTGCTAGATTGATCTTTACATCTCTTGATCTCACAATCTTGCAGGATACACTGCACACGTGTTACTACCTCCGTTTTAATTGCATTATACATAGCATGTTCATACCTTCTAGCTTTTAAACTGTTAAATACTTATATCATTGCTGGAAGATGTAAATCCTACTGGGTGAGTGCGCTCATACCTGCTCTCTTTAACATTTCAGGTAGTGAAGGTAAAGCTAAATGATGGGACTTGTGTGCCTAGCGTGGAGTATACTTAGAGAGTCCATTCCTAATTTTTATTTAGATTAGTCATTAATGTAATTTTTCCTTTTTTTTTAGAGATAGATAGATTGGTGAGCAAGGAGTGTTTCATTTGACATTGGAGGTTGTAATATTCTTTTTGATAAATAAAGGAAGAAAATTTGATTATTACATTGTGGGCCCTATTTGTAAAAGTTATTGGTCTATAGCTTCTGAATGCTTGCTTGTTCATCGCGTCTCCTAATTTATTATGTTGCTAAAATAAAATTGGGGGAGTGACAGAGTGGTATCAGAGCCTAGGCTTTCTAAAGTCCTAGGATACATTAGAGGGTAATTTGTGGCGCTACGTTAAAGGATCATGTTGTGAGGATCTAGGTTCCTATGCTATTTGTGTCTAGCACTAATCTAGGTCTCTTGTTAGTACCTAGTGAGATGGGTAGAGCCCGTGGTTAGAATAGTTCAAAAGATAATAAATTTATATTCACAAAGAATAACTTAGACTATAACTAACTATTAATCTTCTCTCAGGATCCTAAACATTCTTGGAGGTGGCAGCCAGGCATGGCCAATGGCGCGATATGCATAACACAATACATGAGTTGGCGCAGGCCTTGCAACAAGTCGCACAGGGTGGAGCTCGTGTCTGGGCAAGAGAGTTACATAGGAATTTTTGGGGAATGGATCCTCCTAAGTTTGATGCATCTCCTGACCCCGAGGAGGCTGAAAACTGGATGCAAGAGATGGAACGAATGTTCAATGTAATGCAGTGCACGGACCAAGAGAGGGTCTTATTGGCCACTTTTCAACTAGAACGTGATGCAAGGGCCTGGTGGGAGGCCACCAAAGCTACATTGTCTGATACTCCTACTACTTGGGCTGAATTCATAGAGCACTTCAACAATAAATATTTCTCTGAAAGGGTTCGTGAGAAGAAAGCTGTGGAATTCACTGCTCTTAAACAGGAAGGATCATCAGTGGCGGAGTATGAAGCCCAATTTGCTAGGTTGTCCCGCTATGCACCACACCTAGTCGGGACAGAGAAGATGAAGGCAAAAAGATTCCTAAATGAATTAAATCCATCATTTATTCCCCTATTGGCATCAATGGATATTCAAGTTTACAACGAGATGGTGAAACGAGCTCAATTAGTAGAAGATGCCATAGAGATGACCAAGGAAGATGATGGGAAGTCCACCCCAATGGAAGGACAAACCATTAACTTCAAGGATTATCAACCTAAAAGCTCAAAGAAGAGGTTAAATAAAGACAAGTGTCACTTAAAGAATAAGAAGCCTAAGAGAGGAGACCAACCACATGACGCAATCCTACCATTCAAGGAGAATTGTTGGCACTGTAGTCGAATGAGACATAAGGCCGAGGAGTGCTGGAGAAAGATGGGGGCTTGTCTGCGATGTGGAAGTAAGGACCACCAGATCAGTGCTTGCCCTCACTTGGAGAAAAAGGCACCTCAACATCAAGGCTAGCTACAAGTAATAAAAGGAAAGGAACCCTCTAGGAAGAATAGAAGGGGCAAAGTAATATGAGGTAGATTTACTTGCACTGACTTCATATCCTAAACATCATGTAATCTTGGTACTTCTTTTGATCTTCTTTGTTAGTATCACCTTCTTCTTTTGATCAAGTTGTAACTGCGATGAATTAATATATTTATACCAATACAATAACCTCGAAGTAATCTACTTGAAAAATTTCTTCTACATGCATAATATTAAGTGGGGGAGATTCGACGCAGTTTAGAAAGAAGAAATTGTCCTATGAATTTGGAGGCCAAATAGGATGCAGCACCCCGAGAATTTCAGTAATTGAAAATTTGAGATAAATAGAAAATATGACCACTTAATAATTTAAAACTAGTTAAATACGTACGCACCAATATCCCAGATGTAAAAACACATCTAAATTTTTTGTAAAAATCATACTTAGAATTTAAATATTATTCTCTAGTGACCCATAAAGAAATTTGGGCCAATAAAAATATTTTGGATTGAGTTTAAGAATTATTGTGACTTATTATCTTAATTAAGGAATAAGTCGAAAAACTATTATCACATATACATAAAGGGGTCATAAATTAAAATAAAAATTATGGATGGACTTCAAACATTGGGTATTGACAACCCAATGAAAGAATCAGACTATAATATATATTTGGGCCACAAATAAATTCAAGTAGAAAAATAACCCTGAAATTTGAAAATCTTAACTAATCAAGATTAAAAGGTTAAATACACATCCAATACAAACTTATTGGACTTAAAATTGAGCCCAATTCGTGGTTACAACCTAAAATAAGTTTCTATATCAATTCCATCACGAATTGGGGAGAGAAATCTTCAATTTGAGGAAGGATACACCCAAATTCGTCCCTAAAAGTTTCCTAATCTAATTAGGCAACTAAAGACCTCTTTCTCTATAAATAAAACCTCTCTCTCCCATGGGACTACCCCTAGGGTTATTGGAGGCGTGCTTGGAGGCTATGGTGGCTGGAGATCTCGAGGAGAAAGCTGGAGCAAGGAGAACCTCATGCTCTTCCCAACTCGGATCTACAACGACTGCACATAAGAGTCAGATTGATCATCACCAAAGGTTAGTGAAATCTCAATCAAATCAAGCAAATAATATACCCATAGAAAGCCCTTCAAGTCTACTTAGATGAAACTGTTTTGCCCAATTTGAACACAGTGTGCTGGACGTATTAAGAAGATCTTTGCACTACTGCCAAAACTAGGGTTTTCGGGGAGCACAACTTTCATTCACCTAAAAGGTAGGTCATCTCCATGCCAAACTCTAATTAAACTCGTCCATGCTTGCATCCATATGTATAGATCATGGTCTTACTGTTTTCCCCAATTATTATCTTGAGAGTCTCACGAATTAAACCTTGCATGATCTTGACGCTGTACTGCCATGATTTAACCTTGACTTGTCTTACGAGTTTCATACCTCTTTCTGGAGTCTTTTTTGGACTGCGTGTTCAACATAGAACTTGTTACCCTATGAGTGTACTTTCATTTGGCACTAGTTTCTCCAATTTTCGTTGACCGTATTGAGAGTATGTGCCCAAACATGAACACTATGTCAGAATCACATTAGTCAGTCACAATATATTTTTCTACCTAGTCAAACAACCTTTGTTTCTCGATTATTTTCTACTGTACAAAGTATTAGAAGTAATCTACCTAAAAAAGGTAGTTTCACCCAATTTAGATCACCCTAGCATTTTTTTTTTCAAACCCACAGGTGTCAAACCCAATCCAAGTGGGAGTTGGAAATAGGTAGAAAAAGCAACCCAAACGTCATATTCAGGTAGCGACAGGTCGACACGTCGCTACCAGAATGCGATAACATCATGGTCGTGACCTATACGAAAAATCACATAGTTTTGTGGTCTTCTTCAGAAGGAGACAAGATGATGGTCGCCTTCATGTTCTGAAGGCGACATGCAATGTGTCGCCTTCTGCCTATGTTCACGTAATCGGCCATAACTTTTTCTATAGACCTCGATTGACGAGCCGTTTTCTTTGCTGGATTCCTAATTTAAAGGGCTTCAATATGATATATCATGTGTGATATTTGAATAAAAAAATCAATGAGTTATGACCTAAGGAAGTGAAGGGATGAGACTGCATTTGCCTTTTAAGGGGTATACATCTCGGTTTTCGTCGTTTTGTGTCGTTCCTTGCATGTGTGAGTTTGATCTATTCTAGGAAGGTTATAGAAAGTATTATCATGCATTTAACAACCCTATGAAAGTTAAAATGTTCACATGATTTTTAATTGATCTTAAGTTCATGATCATGCTCTCTACCTGCCGATTATTCACGTTCTTGCCTTGTTACCGAACTTGCTAAACATACAATGATACTTGCTAAAATTGGTCATGCATGATTAGTGTTTCCTGATTTAGCACTCATGATACTTTCCAAGCATGGAGTTTCCATAAATTAAGTTTCTATAACTGAAGTTTCCATAATCGGATTCACACACGCATTGGAGCGATTCTCATACGCGGTATGCGCATACACTCTAGCACGATAGGAAAGCCCCTTCTTGGCTTGTGGTGAACTCTCCGTCGGATATTCCTTCTTCCGAACTAGAGACCCCTTGACCAAGGCCTCCGTAAGTCTCATCTGACCATGGATTCCCACATGGCCGACGAGCTGGTTGTACTAATGAAGTACCTGGAAGTTAGTGTGCACGTATCTCTTCTCTGTCGGCATTCTTGATGAGATCTTTCTCTCCTCATCTTGACTTTCTCTGAGTGATTGAGTATAATACATGAAACCATGTTATTAAAGGTAGAATCTATGTAATGTGTTGTTATGCTTCCAGATTGAACTCTTGACTCGATATTCCCAACGTACCCTTGAACTCTATATCATTATTGACACGACACTCTCGATAATCATTACTATGACATGATAGTCCTGAACTTTCTCGACCAGTCTATCCTTTTGACACACATTGCCTTCTTGTGATATGTTCTTGAAGTACAGTAATGATATTGGAGTCATGGACTCAAACTCGTTCTTGTCACCTATGAGTCGACGGGCTCATTGGGACGCATGCCAGTGTTGCGCAATAGGAACCTGACTGAGGGCCCATATCTGGTCCTGGAGATTCTGGCAAAGTCCTGTTACTTATGGGTGTGATTGTCGGATTCGCCCCCGACAATGTCTTGTTTACCCCAAGGTGTTGATTGCCCAGTTTTCCCAAAGATGTTCGTTGCCCCAGGAGTTGATTGTTAGGTTGATCCCCTAACAAAGTCGTGTGCCTTGCGTGGTGCGGAATCATGATTGGTGCTTGGCATGGCACGTACTTGTTACATGATAAACTTACTTGCTTGTTACATGCTACTGTGTGCTGGTCCTTAACCCGTGGCTGAAGGACGTACTTGCATGAGGCACCAGTAGATCCTGCGTGATATTCTTGTGGAGTGCTTCGAGTGGGTTACTCAAAATGCTTGCTAGTGAAATGGCCATCTTGTTACATGCTATCTTGCTCTTGTTCATGAAGTTACCATCTTGCCAGATCATTGTTCACAATATCTTGAACTCTTGAATACAACCTTATTGCTAGATTGATCTTTACATCTCTTGATCTCACAATCTTGCAGGATACACTGCACACGTGTTACTACCGCCGTTTTAATTGCATTATACATAGCATGTTCATACCTTCTAGCTTTTAAACTGTTAAATACTTATATCATTGTTGGAAGATGTAAATCTTACTGGGCGAGTGTGCTCATACCTGCTCTCTTTAACATTTCAAGTAGTGAAGGTAAAGCTAAATGATGGGACTTGTGCGCCGAGCGTGGAGTACACTTAGAGAGTCCATTCCTATTTTTTATTTAGATTGGTCATTAATGTAATTTCCCCCTTTTTTTGAGAGATAGATAGATTGGTGAGCAAGGAGTGTTTCATTTGACATTGGAGGTTGTAATATTCTTTTTGATAAATAAAGGAAGAAAATTTGATTATTGCATTGTGGGCCCTATTTGTAAAAGCTATTGGTCTATAGCTTCTGAATGCTTGCTTGTTCGTCGTGTCTCCCAATTTATTCTGCTGCTAAAATAAAATTGGGGGCGTGACAGGAGTCCTAACCACCCTAGAGAGTAGGATCAAAGTACGTTGCCAAGACAATCAGACATAAGATTTTTAAAGGTTACCCAAAAATGGTTCAAATCAAATATCTAGATTAAACATGTAGGCTCATAAATGACAAAGTACTGAGGAGTTGAAGGATGGCTCTCAAAAGGGCCACAAAGGGTTCGAACATGCAGGTTCATAAACGGAGATGATGAGAGACTTCCAAAGGGGTCAAAGGAGGGATTGGTTATGCCTACCTTAGTGTGGGGAAACCAACAGAAGGTCCACAGAGAACTGGAATGTCAAATCCACCAGGAAGCTACTACAACTCCAAGCTCAAGCCTTTAGTTTCCCAGCAACAGAAGATAGAAAAAGTTCGTTGGAAGTGGCCACCAAGGCTATATATGGGTTTAATTTTAAGATGGGCAATACTAACAAGGGGGTCCAGACACCTAGCCAACATGCAAACCAAAGGAAAATACAAATCTAGTGGATGAGATTGATAGTAGTATGAGTGGAAGGTTCTTCACATGACCAACAACGTGATTTGCAAAAAGTATGAAGTATGCAGACATGCATAGGGATCTATGCCAGAAAGTTGGCAGGCCAAAGGAGCTAGATGATGACAGCCATTCCATCAGTCTGACAAAATCACAAGCACTACAAGATTGTACTCAATTCTGGTTTGCTAAGAGGACAGAGGGAACATCAACTATTGACCAAAGCATCGATTACTAACTAAAACATCAGTTGCTATTTTGCTAACTAAAACATTGATTACCACCTAAACATCGATTACCAATTAAACATTGATTACTGACTAAGGGATGTTGATATACGAAGTTCTCACTTCGACCGACAATGATATAAACAGAAACAGTCGAAGCTTCACTTCTTCATATACAAAGTCCCACTTTGTCATATACGAAGCTTCACTTCGGCCGGCAACGATATAAACAGAATCGGTCGAAGCTACACTTCGTCATATACGAAGCTGCACTTCGACCGACAATGATATAAAAAGAATCGGTCGAAGCTACACTTCGTCATATACAAATCTGCACTTTGATCGACAACGATATAAACAGAATCAGTCGAAGCTACACTTTGTCATATACAAACCTGCACATCGACCGACAATGATGTAAACTGACCAGTCCAAGCTTCAGTTCGTCATATACGAAATTCCACTTCGACCGAACACAAATTCCCAACGGGGAACTCAAACTAAGATCCATATAGGGTAATTAACAAAGTACTTGATAATAATAATTCCCTCATTCCCATTTAAATTGTAGGATAATGGTTAATCTGAGGCAAAAATGGGTTAAAATAACTGAAAAAGTGCTAAGGGGCAACTAAGGGTTCGAAGTTGGAATGGGCTATTATAATTCTACCCCCCTTAAAATTAATTTCGTCCTCAAAATTCAAGATTTCTTACTAACCAATTGGGGATACACAATGTTCATCCCCTGTCACACATCTCTAGCCCTGATGTCTGATTACTCCCAAACCATTCCTAACAAAACATGGCTTACTTAATAGCCCTTGCAAGAATTGGCCTTTCAACTGGGCCTCCCTGATTTGGTCCAGTAGTGCAGATTTTACCTAGAACTAGGAAGCCTAAAACTCCTTGTTTCTTAAAAGTCAGAGTTTTATTTCGATAATTCAGTACTGCAAGGTGATTAGCTACCCAATCCATTCCTAGGATCAGATCATCGTCTTGCATATCAAGTGTATACACATAAGCAGAAAGCTTACGGTCCTCCATCCTTTTACTCACACTAGGAATGACTGAGTAGAGGGTAGCTATCTGACCAGTGGGATAGTCAAAAATCATACCCTCATCAAGTAAAGTTACTTCCTTATTCAACAAGTTGGCAAATTTGTGATCAAATGAAATTCTAGCATGTTGTCCCCCAGTTAGAAAAATACCTTCGGCCACAGTAGGTGATTCCCTTGCTTCTTCTCTGGTTAAGGCAAAAACTCTAGTCTGCCCTCGGGGTTGTTGCTTTGGGGCTTGCTGCTGTTGAGGCTGGTGTAGTCCTTAACCATGTGTCTTGTCTGGCCATAACCAAAGCATCTTCCAGAGGTCTTCCAGCACTCAATCCTTGGGTGCCTTCTGTCGCACTGAGCACAAATCGGCCATCTCTTACTGCCTTCTCCTTCAAGGTGTCCCATGAAAGGCTTCTTATTCCCCTCCTCCTTTTCTTCCTTAGGCAAGCTTCTCTTCTTCTCAGGTTTGGCACCTTTGTCCTTAACAAACTCTTCATATTCTGCTTCGACTATAAAGGTTGTCCTCAAAGCAACAGTCATAGTCTGAGGGTCCATAGGTGCCACTCTACTGCGCACCCCAGGCTTCAAACCACTAACAATTTTTTTTACTCTTTAGACTTCATCACTACATATGTGGGGTGCATACTTCTCTAAGCGGATGAACATAGCTTCATATTTGGATACGCTCATACCTTTTTGCTGCAGATACAGAAACTCTAGCTCTTTCTTTTCCTTGATGTGCTGAGGGGTATATTTCTCACAGAATGCTTGCAAAAACTCCTCCTAACGAATATCATTAGTTCGGCCTTTGAAGGTACTTCTCATCATGCATTGCCACCATTCATCTGCCCTATCTTGAAGCATGTAGGTGGCCAAGGTCACTTTATCCTTCTCTGCACATCTAATAGCCTTGAAGATCTTTTCCATTTCCCTAATCCAACCTTCCACCTCTTCTGGTTGGCTGGTCCTGATAAAAGCCGGAGGTCCCATTGTCTTAAACTTCTTTATCAGTGATACTTACGCTCCTCTATCTTGCTGGGGAATACCTTGGTTCCTCATCATGGTCTACATAAACCCTTGAAACGACTGCAAAAATGCTGCAAAGTAGGGGGCGATAGAAGCTCCTTGGGCATCACCAGTTGGGGTGCCTTGTGCTTCCCCAGAGGATCCTCCAACATCAGTGGGCTCCTCCTCCCTGGGAGTATACAAGCCTTTTGCTCTTTCGTCCATTCTCCTGAATCAATGTCATCTAGTTAAAGACTAGCATTTCCAAACAAAATTTCTAACCCCTTAGATCCTAAGAGCATAAGGTTATAAATACCCAAAGCACACATGTTCTAATTCTTATTAACATTTTATTAAGTGAATGGTCACAGATCAACCTTATCCTATAACCTAGGCTCTGATACCATTTGTAGTGACATGTCACCCCTCCCGGCCGGTTAAGAGGTGACACACACACTAACCAAACGGAAGCATCTTACATATTGTTATGAGAAGGCCTTTTGTGCTGCATACAATATATTAGCAGACTAATTACAAGAACTTTACATGGTAAAAATACTAAATATACAAATTTCTGTTGCAGCATCGAACACCCATGCAAAGCACCACATATACATATACACAATATCATAGTCTGTTCAAATTACACGCCAAAAAGTCTGAATACAAAAAGGGTATGACCACTACTTAAACAACTTTTTAAAGCCCTAGAGGTCACCCAGTCTGAAGTATGAGTGAAGCAAGGGGTTGGCTTGAAGAGAGGACCGCATCATGAAGAAGAATCTAAAATGGTTTCAATGAAGGCATGAGTTCCAAAGGAACCCAATAGACAAACCAGTAAAATGAAAAGCATATGAGCATAGAATAAAGCACAGTTACGAGGTTATAGAAGCACAAAAGTTATACAAAGTATACATCACAAGGAAGACTCAACAAGTTGCATGTTCACAGATATTCATGAATCATATTTCAAAGACATGATTGTTTGGCAGGGATTCAAAATCTTGCAAATGACATAAAAAAAGCTCTCAGGGGATGCAATAACATATAGCTAACCACCTGCCAAAACAAGATGTTATGTATATATACATACTCAAATTTGCCCAACTTAGTGAGCCTAACAACCCATGTTTAATTTGTGGGATGAAACTATCGTCATGGCTGACCCCTCATGCATACCGCCAATCATGAGGAGTCCAAACCACCCCAGAGAGAAGGATCAAAGTACCTTTCCAAGACAATCAGACATAGGATTTTCAAAGGTTACCCAAAAGGGTTCGAATCAAATTTCTGGATTAAACATGCATGCTCATAAACGACACAGTACTGAGGAGTTGAAGGATGACTCTCAGAAGGTTCACAAAGGGATCGAACATCCAAGCTCATAAATGGAGTTGATGAGAGACTTCCAAAGGGGTCAAAGAAGGGATTGGTTATGCCTACCTTAGTGTGGGGAAACCACAGAAGGTCCACAAAGAACTGAAAGGTCAATCCGCCAGGAAGCTACTACGGCTCCAAGCTCAAGCCTTCGGTTTCCCAGTTGCAGAAGATAGAAAAAGTCTGTTGGAAGTGGCCATCAAGACTATATAAGGGTTTAATTTTAAGATGGGGTGATGCTAACAAGGGGGTCTAGATGCCAGGCCAACATGCAGACCAAAGGAAGATACAAATCCAGTGGATGAGACTGATGACAGTATGAGTGGAAGGTTCTTCACATGACCAACAATGCGATTTCCAAAAAATTATGAAGTATACAGACATACATAGGGATCCATGCCATAAAGTTAGCAGGTCAAAGGAGCCAGATGTTGACGACCATTCCATTAGTCTGACAAAAGCACAAGCACTACAAGATTATACTCAATTCTGGTTCGCTAAGAGGACAGAGGGAACATCAACTATTGACCAAAGCATCGATTGCTGATTGAAACATCGGTTGCTATTTTGCTAACTAAAACATCGATTACCAATTAAACATTGATTACTGACTAAGGGACATCGATATATGAAGTTCCCACTTCAACCGACAACGATATAAACAAAAACAGTCGAAGCTTCACTTCATCATATACGAAGTCCCACTTCGTCATATACAAAGCTTCACTTCGACCGGCAACGATATAAACAAATCGGTCGAAGCTACACTTTGTCATATACGAAGCTGCACTTCGATCGACAACGATATAAACAAAATCGGTCATAGCTACACTTCGTCATATACGAAGTTGCACTTCGACCGACAACGATATAAACAGAATCGGTCGAAGTTACACTTCGTCATATATGAACCTGCACTTAGACCGACAACAATGACAACAATATAAACAAAATCAGTCGAAGCTACACTTCGTCATATACGAAGTTGCACTTCGACCGACAATGATATAAACAAAATCGGTCGAAGCTAGACTTCGTCATATACGAAGTTGCACTTCGACTGACAATGATATAAACTGACTAGTCGAAGCTTCACTTCATCATATATGAAGTTCCAGTTCGACTGGAACATAAAATCCCAACGAGGAACTCAAACTAAGACCCAGATAGGGTAATTAACAACGTACTTGATAATAATAATTCTCTCATTCCCATTTAAATCGTAGGATAATGGTTAATCTGAGGCAAAAAAGGGTTAAAATAACTAAAAGAGTGTTAAGGGGAAACTAAGGGTTCAAAGTTGGAATGTGCTATTACAATCCGATTCGAATTTGCATTCAATAAATTGGATATTATCCGTTTAAAAAATATCTGACGAAGCGAATTTCAGATACAAATATTGTCACGCCCCGACGCGGAACTTTGAAACGTGCAGCTATATTCGGATCATAAGTAGAAAAATATATATCTTGGATATGACAACCACATTAAGTAAATCTCATTATAAATTCAAATAACATCTTCTTGCTATATCCAATAAATGTCAGAGCCAACCATAGGGCCTGTTATACAAATCACATAATAGTCTCAATGGAAAGTGAACTAATACAGATGCTACTTCAAACAGTTAAACTCTAGACTATGGTTTCATGACAACAGAGATGCTCTTCACTCTTGCCCTTCCCCTTCAGTTTCCATAGGCTCATCGTCACTACCTGAAAAGGTTTAGGAAAACAAGTATGAGCGCGCTAACGCCCAATAGGATTTATACCTCATGGTGCAGACAATGATATAGATAATTAACACTTTGTAAGAAGCAAGATTATCACAAGGCAAAAGACAAAAGTATGCATGATATTACCAACAAGAATAATTGACGGATTGGAGTAGGACACTCCACAAAATTTTATAACGAATTAGATACTCTCAGAAGCATGGAAAAAGGAATTTAAGAACAAGTACATATCTAATGAGCAAGAACTGGACATATTCACACAGGTAACATAGACTCACATGTTCAAACATATCATATCAAACGAATGCACATTCACACAATCTTGCACACATACTGATGTCATGCCACACACCACAAGTCTATACTCCCGCGATTAATAAGTACATTAGGGCACACCTCCCCAGGACCAGATAGGGCCCTTATTTGCACAAACATTGGTTATTGGACCAAAGTCCCACGTTGTGCCGATCAAACTCATATACATATTATGGCCACAGATTTCCAAGAACAAACTCACAGTAATAAGGATAAGATCTTTTATGGAGTTCAAAATATGACAATAGATCAAGAGTGTAACGGCCCTGGATATTTATGCTCAATAAGGATCCATATCCAAGTCCGCCTCTCGCGATCGGACCGAAGTCTCGCAAGGGATGATGTGCACAAGTGTCCAGTAAGAATATAAAAGACAACAACACAATATAAGACATAAGAAAGTACATGTGCTTATACCTGTAAACAACAATGTACAACTGCCCCAATACATTCTTACATGTCCAATAAAAGAGTATAACTACCTGGGGCATACCCCGAGGGAGCACAAGCTCACACAACACGACTAACTCTACTGCTGGTGGTACAAGTCTGTCGCAACGCCTCCTTGAGCCACACAAAACTGGCTAACACTTGAAAAAAGCTATAAGGGAGTGAGCGTCAACAAGTCACAGACTCAGTAGGGACCTCCCGAAAACAACACACGAAACTAAAGAGACCTCAACCCCAAAGGGTCTCACTGGCAACACTGAGAGCCAAACCACAACATATTCATAACCAACATGATTAACCGCTATTTAAACATAAATACACCAACTGATACAAAGTTCTCGGAAGGTAGGAGGAACAACGGGACTAGCACAGCACCACTAGTCCGCCCACAACTGGATTGCCTAGGCCACATGCCTCACAGGCATACTACTACAACAACTGGTCGCCTAAGCTACAAGCCTCACAGGTAGATCACTGCCTAGGCTACAAGCTTCACAGGCAACCTACCCACGTAGGGTACAGGACTGGCATCAGCAAGCCAATCCACCGCACACTAAAACCATTATCGGAAGCTTACCCAGAGAAGGGTGAAACACAACGTGTGGAAGGTTACGCCACATGACCTCCCCGGAACACAAGTCCACTTAAACACCTGAAGGGGCTAGTACACAACGTACCACAACACAGAGCTACCCACGAAGGGTATAGGTACCTACTACCACGAGGTACCACCACGGAACCACAACCACAATAGTGCCACTACCATGGCACACCCCAACGGGTAAAACCTCAACTAGCGAGTCACAACTCACAAGCCACAACCAGTGGCAAAACATGAGTCGGAACGGAATGACACCACAACACGGGAACAGACTACTAGTTCATGATGCCAATATCCAACCCGGACAACACAGCACAAGAACAACCTCTCAGTCTGTTGGGTTCATATTCTGGAAACTAAGTGAATTCACATTCTAGTGATAAATGAAAGTCAACAATGTTTTTAATGATGAATGAGTTGAATTGAGGTTCATACATCAATTAACATGATACAATATTTGGTTATCTATGTCTTCATTATACCTAACTATACATGTTTTATCATGTAGGTACAAGTGCATATAACCAAGCCTTCTCAAATCCTGAGAAAATGATCACAAGTATAGTGTATACATGTACCTGTCGACAGACCCAAAGGCATATGTCGACAGATGCCACAGTTGTGATCAGACAGAAAGTACTGAGAACACCTGTCGACAGATGCTCAGAGACCTGTCGACAGATGTCACAGACAGAAATGCCAGAGTTCTGTGTTTTGGCAAAACTGACTCTGCCTGTCGACAGATAAGTGTCGCCTGTCGACAGATGCCACAGGCTAGAGCAACCTGAAGTCTGTCTATTGCAAATCTGTTGCAATCTGTCGACAGACACTCAGCACCTGTCGACAGACGCAGAGGATCTTCAAATACGGAAACCTTCCTTCATATCCAAGATTGTGTTTTCAAGTCCCACGACTCTCCACATGAAAACACAAACTATATAAGCATCCTTTTGAAGAATCTCGTACAGAAGCAGCCACAACCAAAAACCCTAAAGCCAAGTCCAAGAGAAAGAGTTGCTGCTGCTCTGCTTCAAGTCTGCAGTGCAGAGACCGAAAGATCTGTTGATCCTACAGTACTGAAGATAGATCGTCGTGGATTCAACCTTCTCCATCAATCCAAAGTAGTCAAGTCAAAGTTTGAACTCCATCCAGGCGTTCTCAGAAGAGTTCCACATCAGGATTTACTCCTATACTCTGAACTCTTCCTGTTTCATAATTCTCATCAACCGTGTGTGTGTTTGTGTGATTCAAGTGTCTCTTGTGCTTGAGATCACGTGTGTGTTGTTCTGATCGTGGGTGCACATCAGAAAACACGTGTGTGTGTGAGTTGTAGTTACCAAACTTGCTCATAAGCAGTTTATTCTGAGTGTGTGTGTGTGCCGTGGACGTAGGATACACTGTTGTGTACTCCGAACCACGTAAATCTGCGTGTCTCGTGGTTTGATCGTTTCTACGATAGATGTTTGATAGACACGTTGCATATTCACACGCTAGATAGGTTTCTACATCATCTACACATAGTTTAGATCTTGATACTGTCTTGATAATCTGTGCTTTAAGAAAAAGAACGTGATAATAGTTTTTAAGAGACAGTAATCTATTCAACCCCCTTCTAGATTACCATATTGGGAATTCCGCACCCTTCACAGTCTTGCAGTCACGGACGGAAGGTCCAACTGCAGCTCCACAACCACAAGCCAAAGATGGAGACCAACCAACACCACACATGCAGACCACACAGCTGTAGGCCCATGCCTGACACCTTTAGGGACTTCGGCCCGAGCTGCCTAAAGTGAGGCACTAGAAACACAGGACTAGCTGGGGAGTAGTACGTCTACTAGTGTCCGTCCCCCCCACCACTAGCGCGCTACAAATGACTGCACACCCACAAACACAAGTCGCTGCCCTCAGTCGTGTTTCCCTCAGCCAGATGTACAACTCAAACACAGGAGTGAGGGTGTCTAGGAAGATGACTCAGACATCTGTGGTACACACCGTACCAGGACACGCCCCAAGCACAACAAACACACGTGCCTGGCTCACACAGAACCTGGGGTACCCAACTGAAGAGTTATTCGGTATAGGCGCCGGACCACCAGACTCAGCAAACGCACAAACCACGATATATACTTATACAACATTCATCTATAAACCACGGTATACAAGTGTCAGGTTTAGCTTGTCACCGGTCACCTTGTGACCTTCAAGCCAACCTACACCGATACATACATAAACCATAATAACTATATCAACCGTGCTTGTCATTGGTCATCTCATGACTTCCATAGCAACACACAACACTTTGCTCGATAACCACTTAACTCAATACAATACAACGTAACATGAATTACACAATATACTAACTACTAATATATCAATCTTACATATGCTTACTAATTTAACCATATTTAGTAACACTTAAAAGACAGAAGAAGAGTAAGGATAGGTTCACACTGGAACCTTACTGCCCAACCACCACAAACTAACCACAGAAGCAAAAACACGACGGACACAGGCGTCGTCTTTCAAATCGAGACGGCCTATCCAGACGCCATTCAAACCTTAATGCGACAGGGCCCAGTGTTGCGACAGAATCGCGACGGCCTGATACGTCGCCTTAAAGCCAGACCCGATAGTCGGAGTTCAAATCACGACGACGTGATGCGTCGCAATCAAACAAATGTACCTGGATAGTGGCCATCATCATACGACAGAATCGCGACCCCAAACAGGGATGTCCCAAGGCAAAACAGCAAGTTCCTAAGGCTAAGTTCACTAGGCAACAAAAGGGTAAGATGCCTATGCATGCACCTAAGAATCCAAAATCCACTGTTGTTCATAAGCCATCATCATGTAAGATCTGTAAAAAGATTGGGCACAATGAAAAACAATGCTGGAACAATCCACTAAAACAGAAACTTAAACAAATCTGGATTCCAAAGCATTTACTGTTTGGCATGAATGATAAAACGACACCCAAAGTAATTTGGGTACCAAAACCTCTTATCTGATCCACATGTGCAGGAATGCCTAGCAGCTCACAATCAAAACAAATGGTACCTGGATAGTGGCTGCTCGAGGCATATGACGGGCGATAATGAAAATTCAGTTTGCTCGTGGAAAAAGACGGAGGTCACGTTGTCTTTGGAGGTAACAACAAAGGCCAGATCATTGGCTCAGGTAAGGTTGGTAAGTTTGCCTCCAACTCATAGATAATGTACTATTAGTTGATGGTCTTCATCACAATTTGCTTAGCATAAGTCAATTGTGTGATAAGGGCCATAAAATTGTTTTTGAATCAGATTCATGTCAAATCCTTGATAAGGAAACAGGAAGTCTCAAATTTTCTGGAAAAAGAATGAATAACATCTACATGGTTGATTTAGATGATCCAGAAAATAATGATTTATGTCTTGTAGCAAATAAACAGGATGAGCTTACATTGTGGCATCGTAGGCTTGGACATGCGAGTTACAATGTTTTGCACAAGATAATGAGGCTCAAACTTGTAAGGGACTTCCTGAAATTCCATTCAAGAAAATGAAAATTTCTGTGATGCATGTGCACAGGGAAAACAGACCCGAAAATCCTTCAAATCGAAAGCACCGGTAAGTACTTCCAAAGCTTATGAACTGTTGCACATGGACCTATTTGGACCTACTAGAACATTGAGTCTCACTGGCAAACGGTATGGTTTTGTCATTGTAGATGACTTTTCTAGGTTCACTTGGGTGAAATTTCTGGCTCATAAGAATGATGCACTTAATGTTTTTGAAGAATTCTTCAATAAAATTGAGCATGGAAATGTCCACAAGATATGCTCCATCCGCACTGATCACGGGGGAGAATTTGACAACAACTCCTTCACTGATTTCTGCAGGAACCAAGGAATAGAACACTTGTTCTCCTCTCCAAGAACTCCAGAACAAAACAGGGTTGTGGAGAGGAAAATAGAACCTTGGTGGAGATGGCTCGTACGCTTCTGGTCGAAAATCAACTTTCCAGAACCTTTGGGCAGAAGCAGTAAACACGTCATGCTACATTCTCAATCGAGCCATGGTAAGACCGGTATTCAAGAAAACTCCCTATGAGCTTCTGAAAGGTAAGAAACCATCCCTTGGATACTTCAGAGTTTTTGGTTCAAAGTGTTCATACATAACAATGATAAACTGATCTGGACAAATTTGAGGCCAAAAGCGACAAAGGTATTTTTCTTGGATACTCAGAACACTCTAGAGCTTATAGAGTGTTTAATCTTAAAACCAGAAAAGTGGAAGAAACTCCACATGTTGTATTTGATGAATCTCAAAACAAATCTAACAGTCCTAATCCTTACAGGTTTCAGGATGACACTGAAGATACAACACATGAAGAACTGCAAAGAAAACCAAGAACAATCTCTAAGTCAGTTCCAAAAATAAACAATGGCTATCTACGCAGGTACAATGATGAAGATGACGGATTTATGTTCAGAAATGAAGATGAAGTACCTGCACAAGATCCACAACACGAGGATGAACTACAACATGGAAGTCCTCCAGCCACCCCTCCTCCAGAACATCTTCTGAAGTGCAAGATCAACCCGGTCCTTCAACAATCACAATGTGAGGTACTCTAAAGCACATCCACTTGAGAATGTCATAGGTAACATAACTGATTCAGTTCAAACTAGGTCTCAAGTTCATCAAATAGTTGAACAGGATCATTTAGCCTTTGTCTCTCAAGTGGAGCCTAAAAATGTTGAAGAAGCCTTGAACGAAAATTCATGGATTGATGCTATGCATGAGGAGCTAGGTCAATTTCAAAGAAACAATGTCTGGAGTTTAGTTCCTAGAACCCCCGAAATTTCTGTAATTGGGACAAGATGGGTCTTTAGGAATAAACTAAATGAAGAGGGAAAAGTGGTGAGAAACAAGGCTAGACTGGTTGCAAAGGGTTATAATCAGGAATTTGGTGTGGATTTTGAAGAATCTTTTGCATCTGTAGCTAGACTAGAAGCAGTCAGAATCTTGTTAGCTTATGCATGCTCAAACAAGTTCAAACTCTATCAAATGGATGTTAAAACTGCTTTCTTAAATGGCTACATCAAAGAGGAAGTTTATGTCTCTCAACCACCTGGCTTTGAACTTCATGACAAACCAAACCATGTATACAATTGCACAAGGCTCTCTATGGTTTGAAACAGGCACCCCGAGCTTGGTACGACAGGCTAAGCCAATTTCTGGTAAGCAAAAACTACTCACGAGGTAAAGTAGACCAAACTCTCTTTACAAAGAAAGTTCGCACACACATCATTGTTGTTCAAGTGTATGTGGACGACATAATCTTTGGCTCTACTAACCCCTCACTGTGTGAAGAATTCTCACATCATATGCACAGTGAATTTGAGATGAGTTTAATGGGGGAGCTTCAATTCTTTCTTGGTCTGCAGGTCAAGCAAATGGAAGATGGCTTCTTCATAAAC